>JADLZN010000169.1:0-138837 GCA_018155175.1 Sinocyclocheilus anophthalmus
GCTCAGGCAGGCCACAGTCTACAGTCCTTTTTTACATCCAAATTGAGGGAGGTTTTCCCAGATCTGACCTGCCCTGTCCAGGAGGAGGAGGACTCAGACAATGAGGATTACGAGGAGCTGGAGAGAGCTATGGCGACTGGATTTCCCTGGCCTGAGAGAAAAGAGCAGAGCCACAGGAAGAGGAAGAGAAGGCACTCCCTCAACTGGAGACGAAATCTATAGTTTTTTTTTTTTTTTCTTTTTTTTTTTTTTTTCCTTTTTTTTTCTCTGCCTCTCTTCTCTCGATTAGTACAGAGATTTTGCCTACTCACTCTGAGTTTTCCATCCTGTGTGACTTGCTGTTTTTTAAAGATTCATGTTGAAATACAGTATATGCTTTTTCTGAGGACTAATCTCACATTATAACCAGTTGATGTGTTATGCTGTTATCTGTAGCTGTGGGTAGGTGTTGATATAAGCCTATATCTCTAGACTTCGCCTAAGGTCTTGCACTAGTATTTATTCCAATGCATACACTTACATTAAATAGTACAATCAATTTGATAGCTGACTGGTTGCTGGCAGTTGCTACTTAATAAATATAGATAAGCAACATTAATTGGTAATATTATATATTTGCTCTAAATTTCATTCTTCTTTTGATCCAAATATGCCTTATAATGAGGTAGTTTTTCCAGCTGTTTTACTGTGATGACTTTAATGATCTGTAGAGGGAGCACTTCATATAGCCTGTGGCAACCTGTTTTTATACAGTCTATGGTGGCAACACATTAGTTAATATCGGACTTTTTCAGTGGCAGGAGCAGTGCTTAATTTGAGCCGGATCCTGTTCCGGAAAATTTCAGATTTGGGATTTTTCGTTCCGGTAATTGTTTTTAAGGATCCGCCATTAGATAGTGCGTGCGTGCGTGCATATGAGAGCGAGCGCATATTTGGAGGTTATGCATTGGTCCTCAACATAATTTTGAGCGAGCGCATATTTGGAGGTTATGCATTGGTCCTCAACATAATTTTGAGCGAGCGCATATTTGGAGGTTATGCATTGGTCCTCAACCTATTTTTGACCGTGACCAGTTAGCTTTCTTCAAACTCGCTCTCACTGATGTTTTGTGAGCAGCAGAACGTTTGGAGAGAGTGTAATAATACCAGAAATAATACCAAATAAAGTGAAATATGATAGGCTAATGTATAAACACTACACACATAGCTATACGTTAGTATAGCTCACTCCAAAACAAATCATATAAATGTAACGGTATTCAGAACAGAACAAGGATGAAATAAAAATATATATACCTAAAGAAACCAAAACAAAGCGAAACTGAAAGTACCAGGCGTTGGGCTCACATACCTCTCTCATTCAGCACAAATCCAAATATTCCAATTCGCAAGGTATTTGAATGAAACTATTATTTAGAATGTAGAGCTTGGTCCTTCCCGCCTGTGCATAGATCGACAGAAATTCATCTCACATGCGCAAAATGTGCTTGGCATACAAAGTGGACCGGTTATACCACGGACTATTTAAATTGACCAGTGAAACCTTTTTTGGTTGACTATTTTATTTTGATAATGAACAGACTGCGGGTGTGAGTTTTGAGGAATATGTGTCTGTCTGTCTGTGTGTCGGTGTGGTGTGTGTGTGTGAGCGAGCGAGCGCGCGAGGCGCCAGCGCGATCGAACAGCTGAAACATAAAATACATAATTTTTGGTCATACAGATAAGAGCAGTGTTGGGAAGGTTACTTTGGAAATGTAATAGGTTACAGATTACAATATACCATATTTAAAATGTAATACTAATGTAACTTTTTCAATTACTTTATTAAAGTAATGTAACTGGTTACTTTTTGATTACTTTTCTAAATTTCTAATGAATGTTTTCAACTGTTAATCATTTTCAAACACTTACACCATGCAGGGTTAACCTTACAGTAGTACTCAAAACTGATACTGTCAGACTTTCAAAATCCTTCATCACTTGAATTAAAGGTGCAGTAGGAGATCTTGGAAAATGCTAACTTTAGCCTGATAGCACTGAAAGCGAACGTCCCACCCTTCCTGCAATCGCCGTCCAAAGCCACGCCCCCTGAACACATTTACACTCACAGACCAGAATACCAGAGACAACATTACTACAATAGGCTACATCAGCGGTTCCCAATTCCAGCCCATGTTCTGAAGTGAAGTAAACTTCAACGGATTTCCCCCGCTCAGGGAGTAGGAAGCAATGAACACTGTGTAGGGATCATATCGATCGGAACACAGTTCATGCACATAGCTCACTTCTAACGAGGCGCGAGGACTGGATTAACCGCTGGGCTGCCTACATTATGTGTCATTCACCGGTGAGAAAACTACAATAGTACTACAATACCAGGAAGGAAGATCGGGTTGTTGATGTTTGTCTGCCATTCTCGCTCTGTCTGCACAGCGTGCGTGAACGCGCTGATGACGTATCCTGTCTGCGCGAACCGGGTGCGCAGAGGTATGCAAATACTTATGTTGACAGGCAGGTAGGAAAGCATAATAAAACGCTCGGACACTCCCAGAATTCCCTGCATGACACTTCATATTTGATGTTTTTTTTGTTGTTGAAATAACATGTTTCTTCTTAGTTTTTTCTAATCAGTTGTGTACATTAGGGTTTAATCTTACATCTAATGTTGTTAAGTTAATGTTTATTGCATTATTTTAGTTTCATGTGTGTTACCATGATGGTTTTTGTGTTTGTGTGAATGACACTGTGCACTTTCTATTTATAAGTATTGCCCTCCTCATCTCGTAGAAAAGCTGTTTGTGATGGGCTTTGGTTCATCATGTGACTCATCACCACCAGTTTTTGGTGGTTATCAGTGCATTACAATGGTTCAAAACAGATATTAGTACTTCAATATGTTGGTTTATTAACATTACATCAGTTAATGAAATGAAATATTTTATTGTGAATTTAAGTCTGTAAAACCTAAAATGTTGCTACCATATTTTTTTCGGTGAAGTTCTGGCAACCACAGCTGCCGGTATTTTACCGTAAATGTCTCCTTTTTTTTTTTTTTTACAGTGTAGGGTAGGCCTAACCAAGGTTTTTTTTTTTTTGGCAAAGGATTACCATTTTTCTTTATTTTATACAAAATTCCATGGTTAAACTATGGTTAGTGTAGCCAAAACCATGGTTAATAATTTGTGATTACCATGGTTAGGTAAAATCATTGTTAATTTCCATAAGGGCTGTGTTGTTGTCTGCCCTAGCTCCCCCTAAACCGATTATAAACGATATGATTATTTGCCTGCTAAATTACTACTGTAACTTTACAGTAGATAATGATAAACCTTTTTTGAGTGATGATTGATGAGCAATGGGCTGCTACTGCTTAACTAAGTAAACAAAGACAAAACTACAATGGCATATTTACAGATGAAACTGACCTGCACTTGAAATCCTGAACAGTAATTTTGCTTCTTTGCTCCACCTGTGCGCTTATACAGTCCACTCAAATCTCTTGCATTGATTTCTCTGATCTTAAACCGTTTGGCGGAGGCGCGGAGCGCGAGCGAGCCGAAGTGCATTCCCAATCACGACTAACCGATTCATGATTTATTAGAGATTTATTATCGAATGTCGAATTCGGAAACAATCGCTTTAGTACATTCGGCAGGCAATTATATAATAACAATAATATTAAAAAAGCGGGCAAAATCAGCTGCCAAGCCACCGGAAATTGTCCCGGTTCTCCCGATGACCATTCTGCGCCTGATTTCCACAGAGACACGCAGAACGTGCAGGATTCATATATTGTCTTTTGGCTGCTGAATATTTACAGGGGGGGGGGAACCCTAACTTTTACACAGTCAAGCGATGCCATAGAAGAACCATTTTTGGTTCCACAAAGAACCATTCAGTTAAAGGTTCTTTAAAGAACCATCTCTTTCTTACCTTTTTATACTCTTTGTGACCTCAAATATATGGCTGTTAGGAATGTCGGCCAAATTTACTACGCCACCCCTACTTTCTAGGGTAAGGGACCCTAACAATGATATCTTTAACACAGGTAGTTCAAATAAATGAACTAGAAGCCAGAGTACAAAAGGTTAATACTTTATTAGAATAACCGATATAATCCTTTTCCATGGATAATCTTATTAAAATAATAACCAGGTTGACAGAAATGTTCCAAAAAGGATGCAAATACAAAACTGAAATAAAGTAAACCAACTTAAATTAAACTATTAAATTACGTTGTATAAAACCAATGATATATATGATACCCAAGATAAGGCGAATCAACCTTGAATCATAAACTGGGTAACACACCACATGGGAGGAAACAGAAACCCAAAATTATTCAAAACCACTCAAACCATACCTAAAACAAACAAAATCACACAAACCAAAAACAAGACCTCCCATACCGTGGTACACCAATCAATAAAACAAAATTCACAACAAAATGAATATCATAAAAATCACAAAAAAGTTATAATACCATGAAAACCAAATAAACTAAATATAGAGCAAACACCACAACTACTAAACAAATCTCAAATTTTAGTGGGAAAGAAACGGTGGCCGCTAAATCCGAGAGAGGATTTAAAACCTGCAAATAAAACCAGTTGACATTTATTAGACATAAAACCCCCCATATTTCACCTTAAAACAACCAAAATACTCACGTACCTTCCAACATTGCGCTATGACTCACTTTGATGACTGGATATAACAGTCTCACTAAAGGCAGAAGTGGGTTGCAATGTAGTATACTCTGTACAAATGGACACTCGCAGCTCAGCAGAGTACGAACACAAGAGCGAACCTAAAATAACACATCCTAAATTTATGGCACCGCATTTCATATCAATTTCACTTGTCAATGAATTTGGCCATGCACTCACATTAGGTAGCTGAAACCCCGCGGAGTTACACGCACACCGCGTTCTCGGATCAACAGGTCATCAGCACGAAAATAATCGCTAAATTGTCGAGAGCAGCAATCACACGCACGAGCAATTCTTCCAACGCGCCAATACAGGAGAGCAAACCACACACACACTCGTTCATCAAGCGGAGAACGAGAACAAACGCCATTTCATTGAAGCCCGCGAGACTTTAAACGTCACCTGTCCTATCGCGTCACCTATCCCTTAAAGGCGTAGCAAGCTCATTCCGGTTACACTCTGAAGAACCTTCTTTCGCCACAAAGAAGCTTTTGTGAAACAGAAAGGTTCTTCAGATGTTAAAGGTTCTTTATGGAAACATTTAGACAAAAAGGTTCTTCTATGGCATCGTGAAGCACCTTTATTTTTAAGAGTGTAGTCCATATCGCGTTTTGATTCAAGTGTACTAACCTACTTTTGATTTATTTGTCCAAATGTTGCATATTCCGTGACATTCCGTGTTATAGGAATTCCAACCAGTCCGTGTTTTCCGCATCGCAGAAATCATAGGGCCGTATGTCTCATATTTTAGAGTAGTCAGAGCAATTTGGGAAAGAAATCAATTAAATTTGCATGTGGATGTGTGTAAATATTCAAATGCAATCCCCTTTGTAATCGTTAACATTTTCATGAGTAACTGTAATTTAATTACACATTTTTTCTTAGTAATGATTACAGTTACATTTATTTTGTAATTAAATTACGTAATGCTGTTACATGTAACTAGTTACTCCCCAACACTGGATAAGAGTAAAGGCCCTTCACACGGAATGCGGCAAGCGGTGGAATCGCCGCGCGGCTGCCACTTTCTCTTGTAGTGGAAGCGTTTTGTGCAGTTCAGGCGATGGTCGCTTTGCGGTTTCGGAGCTGACGTTGCCATAATTACAATGGTCAACATCACATTTGCATTTACCAAAAACTAAATAAAACATAACGGAAATTTGTGTTTGGTCATTTGTCATTAATTGTTGTCATTTGTCACAAGTGAAGTTGTTTTTGATGATTTGCCTAAAGAGCATTATTACCTGTGAGGTCATGATTGACGTAAAACAAAATTCCGTTTAGTGATGTCATTGAATGTTCCGGGAAAACTTAAGTTGTATTTTCAGTGTCGGTCACTGTGCCTTTTAATTGCTTTTTTGGATCCAGCAATTATTCATTTACATATTAAGCACTGGGCAGGAGGATGTGCGTAATGTGACTGAAACCCATGAACCCTTTTTAGAATTGAAGAAGGATAATATTAGGCGGTTGCTACACAACTGTGATGTTTTAAATTAACCTTTAAATGCTATGACTAGCGAGACAAAAAAAAAAAATATATAATATATTTCAACAGGGGATGAACACTTTTTAGTCCAGCAGGTTCCTCCATGTGGTTCACAAACAGGTTTGATATTTGTATGTCTTCTGAATTTTGTAATACTGGTCTTAATTGCAGAAATTGCTGTGCAGATCATGTTAAGTCCTCTTCTAATGCTATTTACTATTTATTATCTTTAGCTGGATTGTATTTAGTCTTAAAATATATATACTGTATGGTGTAAATATGCGATTCAGAATTTAATGTTTGCTTTTACCTAATGGTTTTAAAATCAGACTTGAAATGAACCATGTTTAAATATACAGTCAGTTATGGATGAAACATTGCCGATTGAACCTTCAAGACATTGCAAAATATATGAGTGCTTTTTTTCCCCTGAAAGCCTTTCTAGCATTATCACCAAATTGCCGGCCAGACGTAAACTCATTTTTATCACAAATTAATCATGCAAGTAATTGCTTTTCCAAAAACAACCGTAACTTCTAGCTTTGATTGAAATGTACAAAATAAGAGGTTAAAACTACATCTGGAAATTTTCTATATAATTTTAAATACCTTTACTGTCAACAAACCCTACTACATCATTAATTTTCCTGTGACATTTACAATTTTAGGAAACTGACGTTAGCTCAGGTAGACATGCAACTTTTAAACGCTTAAAAACCCTAAAGGTACATACACAAAGCACTTTTATTGTAAAATAGATTTTTCAGAATGTATTACTGATTTTTTTTAAGAGTTGGATGGGTTAACAGACTGAAACGTTTCGAAAACCCTAGATAGGCATATAAACATACTCGTTCAGCTTTTTAACAAGTTCAGCATCAAATAGCCCTAGATTTTTTGTGTGTAATTCCGTTTGAAGTAAATGGTCCATTTAGGGGTTCAAATAGCTCTGACACACTTATGACTCAGCCTGGCAAGTGGTACAAAAACATTAGGCCTCATCTGAAAACAGGCCTGTTCCAACTACATTTTCTAATTTAATTTTACTTGCAGAGAACTGATTAAAACATCATGTCACCTTTTAAAGCACTACTTGTGGAAATACAGCTCTAAATGCATGAGAGTCACAGAACTGGAGTGTTGAGTGTGTGACTCATTGGTGTTCCTTGTGTGAGCATGTGAACACTGTAATAAGTATTGTGAGGGCTTTTTCCCGTGGAGCAGAAACTCACTAGAACTCCCTGAGATTCTTGAGGCTGTATTGTTGCATGTGTAGTTCTGACAGATTAATAAAGTCTGGTCATCCAACAGCACGGAGGCCATAAGCCAAGACCTGTTCTTTTATTAAAAAAACTAAATAGCCTTATGTTATTTATCTTATTTACACGATGGCATGTAATTTCTGTCTCTACATGGTCACGCACAGTTCTCCTCTGCTCTCTGCATCACGCACGGGTGGTTCCGCCCCCGATGAACACACACACAGACACATGCACGCACACACAGGTGAGCACACTCCCACCAGCAGACAAAGGGCACGTCAGAAAATATGTCGCATCAACCACCTGAATACACTCACAGATGTATGTGTGATTGGCTAAAATGCTCAACACTGCAATGCTTAAAATGCGAAAAAATAAATCTTTCATACAGCATGAGCAGATCTAATCTTAATTCCACAATTATATAATTCCACAGACTTTTTATTATTATTAATTTTGCGTTAATTGCGACCGTTGTAATTATTTTAGTGTAATTGTTCAGGGGCATTGTGTGTTTATTTACCACATAAAAGGGGGCACCACACCCTTGTGCTAATTTTGCCCATTCCATATATATTTGTGCCCCAAGCACTGTTTGATTCCTGTAGATTGTATCATCGATTAAAACATTTGTTATTTAAAAATGTGTTATTTAAGTCTCCATAGCCATGTAGGGATATTCTTAGAGCAAAACAGACTGTCCGCGATGCCCACATTAATATAGTCTTTGAAACCACATCCTGGGCCCAGGGTCATTCATTCCACACTTACTCCAAGATTAGTGGCGACATGAGTTCTCTAAATAACGGTGTCATTTCAAAGACACTATTAATCCAAATTCTCATGCTGTGACGTGTATATTTAGATCCGTTTCTTTTGTCGTAGTTTTCCCTCCACTAGTTTGTTTCCTTAGTTACCAATTGCTCCACACCGGTTTCAGTTTTTCAACCTTTGGGTTACAGAGTCCGACTCTCGGACATTAGGCCATGACCTTCACCCATTGTAGTACCGGAAATTGCTACACTGCTGTCGATCCGCTGTGCTGTGGCTGTGATAAAGCCAAATCACAAGGGCTATTTTCCAAGAGAGATGATGTATGGGTCATATTGATTAAATGTTTCTGGTAAGCATCGATGTGCGTTTACATTTTTTGTATTTTACTTAGCAGGCGCTCATAAAGGAACTTGAAAAAGTTAACTTATTGTGCGAGACTGCAGTGAACGTGGCTTTCTTGATTTGCCCGAAAACCTTCGGTATGCTTACTACCTAAAGCTAATACATGAACGAGATGTTTTTTTTATCGTGAGTGTGAAGACACGATTTGCTCTATTGCTAATTCTATAGAAGATTGTTATATTCAAATAACCTCAATTAACTAAATGCATAAGCTGTCAGTTGTTTTCATGAGAATGAACAGCAATCAAATGAATATGCATCAGTATGTCTAAAATCATCTGCAATAGCTCTGCCCTGCTTTTACAGTTGCTAAATGTAAGCAGACTTTACATGTATCTTACTACTGACTACAACACAAACACAGCTCCACAGTTTATCACTTCAGTTGCTTCTTTACTCAGGATGTAGAGACACACAGGAATAACTGATTATTTCCCTTAACATGCCACAAAATGCTTTTAATATGTTTCTGTTTTTTTAGTAACCAAGAGAAGTGTCTTCGCTTGAAGAAATGGCCAGACGTCCCGACGTTACTCCTCAGACACCTGTGAACACCAAGCAGTCTTGAGACCAAGACAGTGCATCAACTTTTTATACTTCTCTGACTGAACTAACAATAAGCAGTTAGAGCCAAAGAGGAAGTAAGTTCTGTAAGTAAGTAAATGTCTGCATTGACCATTATACCGTGTAATTTTTTGCAACAACTGGGGGAATCATAACTGAAGAGACAAACTGACCAGCAGGAAGCTTTGGATCAGCTGAATGTGTATTTTTCAAGCATTTCATTGCAGCATTTACTGTTATTTTTCTGCACAGTGATGACTAGTGAAGAGTCTGTCAACATTTACATCATTACCCCCTCATTTTTTTCCCAAACCTCTGAATTTTGCTTTTCTACAGAGCTCAAAAGAAGATACTATGAAGAACATGAGGGGGAGTAAATGATTTAAATTTTTGGGTGGACTATCCCTTTAATTAGGATGATGCACACTTTAAATATTAATCATGCTGGGCAATCACTGCAATTAGTGCTATAAATAGTCTGTCAAACAACATGTGCATTACTACAGAATATATTACATTTAATTCAGCTTGGTGCATTAAGTTAGACCTTTAGTAATAGATACTTGTATATTATTTGCTCTTCACAGGTGCAGAAATTAAAGCTCCCAAAGCAAAGAACTCACCAGATTAAGATGTGGAAAGACATGTTACACAACGACCACAATTCCCAATAAGAGATTTGGAAAATGAGCAACAACCAAGGAACAGTAGTCACTGATCCATTAAAAAATGATCCATAGTAATAGTTAGGTAATTATTTAAATTATTTTGCCATGTACAAAATTCCAAAATTTTTATTCCAAAAACATTTACCAACATGTTTTTTTTTTTACATTTAAATGTTTTAAGCTTTACTTAAATTTTACAATCCAAGTATAACCAAATGCATGGGTAATTTTCAAATTGTGTTAAATTTTTTATCTACACTTATTGTATAACTGGTGTTTTTTTTTCTGTAATTGCATGGTTTTGTAAATAAGTTGTGTAAATAAAATGTCCTTATGCAAGCTTGATCAAGTGAGTTCTTTAATGGATTCTAAAATTGAATTCATAATACTGTATGTTTATATATTTGTCATGTTATTTAATAATTTAACAATTTAATAATAATTTATGCATTTAGCAGACACTTTATCCAAACGCCGGTTTTTTGTTTTGTAGGATTGTGGCCACGAGTATATCAGCAAACGTCAAATTGGTAAGTTTTCACTAAACTTCAGTGGAGTCAGCAGTTCGCTTGACAGTAAATAATGATCTAATCCTAAAGTATCTATTTTTTTAAAATCCCATTGTTTTTCGTTGTTGGTGAAGTGTTATTTTGGTTTCCGATCACCAAGGAGAGGCTACGCAAGGTCCTAAAGATGGCGGCCACAACAAAAAAATAAGGTGTCTGAAACCCATGAACATAAAGACAGTTAATAATGTTTTTATTACACCAAATCCATGCAAAAGTTGCCTAATATGTTTAGTGCAGGGACGAGCACAGACATGTTGAGGGGCAGGGCCTCAAGTGGAAAAAATGGCACTTCTCATAATTATTTAAATTTTTTTCTAAACAAAACGTTAAATACATTAGGGGTGTGTGATATTGACAAAAAATCTCTAAATATTTTGTGTCAAGAGCGAATGCTCAGAGACGCAAATTGGAATTGCATTTGTTGGCGAAATAGAGCAAAAACAGTCAATATTGTGTCTAAAACAAGTGTTTTAACATTAAATTCTTGTTTATTGAACTGCTGTATAAAATCAATATCACATCTGTAATCATGTAAAATTTCAGTCTTTGTGTGATACTGATTAACTATATGAAATTATATAAATAAATATATACATTTCTGCCCCCATATGTTGAATTTTGTGATCATTCTAAATGCACTTTATTAGACTGAATCATGCAGTGAAAGAACGCGCACTAGTCTAACCTACTAGACTTCCTATTGCCTTAGCTAAACTTTAGCTTACATGGTAGCTCTCTCATGAGTCAGGGATGTTAGCAAGACAAATTAACTAAATTTGCCTTTTGTCTTTTGGGTTATTAGCTGTAAATTCGAGGCACAGATAGCTCAGTCTTTTGTTCATCACCACTCACCTCCACACCAAGACAAACACAACTGGAAAGGGAGGGGGCCTTCACTTCTGCGGCTCTCTGTCTGTCTGTGCGGTGTTGATGATCAATGTGTGCTACACTGCTGTGACCTGCGTGGGAGAGCGGACTCTGGGGAGAAAAAGCATCAGAACTCCACAGAGCTCACCTTTTTTCTCGTACCCCCAGACTGATATTTGTTTTTATTTGTTTGGCAGGGGAAAGCGTGCGCCAAACAGAAACACGAACACATAGATAAATATATTATTATTTAAAACAAATAAAATAACACAACATAAAATAAATAATAATGAAAAAAACTCCCCAGAAAAAGGGCACTTTCTCTCGAGGAAGAAAAAGGCCAGGTGCTCAAGCCCCTTTTTATGTCTATGTGTGCACGTGCCTGGTTTAGTGGATTATCATGTGTAACACACTGTGCTGGTATAATGTGCCACAAGGTAGCAGTGTTCTCAGATATTCACTAGGAACTGCAGCAATAAACATCAGCTTTGAATTTACAGAACTGAACTTGGGTATCATGTGGCTCAGAGAGGAGGAACAGAGAGTGTTCACAGATCTGACATGATCTAATGTGTTTGACAGAAACTTTGGTAGAAACTATTCAGTCTGACTCTTCTCAGAGTGAACACTTGTAAAATGGATCTTTATTCAGTTTTTCTGTTCTGTGCATCAGCAGGTAAATATTTAGTTAATTATAAATTTTGTTTAATTAAAAACATTTCACTGAGAATAAATGTTTTTTTTTTTCAGCAGCTGTCTTTGGAAATGTCATCAAAACTGATGTTGTTTATGAAGAGGGTTCAGATATTACATTGTCCTGTAGTCAATCACCTGTAGCTTCAGATTATCTCCACTGGTACCGTCAGTATGGAAGATCAAAACCTGAATTTCTTGTACTCACCTTTGCCAGTGCAAAGGAAGCAGCTGTGTCTGATGTAGATCCAAGATTCTCTGTTGTAGTTGAAAAAAGGGAAAAAATCCATGTGGATCTGGAGATCTCCTCTGCTGCAGTATCAGACTCTGCTCTGTACTACTGTGCTCTGAGGCCCACAGTCACAGGAAACACATCAGCTCTCTACAAAAACCTGTTACAAGGAGAGACAAGAGAGAAACACAGAGACAGAGATGAAGACAGAAAGAAGCTGTAACTGCCAATTACAATAATATGTCAGGGAAATAACAATAATAACAAGAACAGTGAATAAATCACAGGCAGTTACCTAAATCAAAAGGTAGACAACTCATTTAATCAGTGTATTGAACAATCCAAAACATTCTAAAGTAAGTGAATCTTTGGCATAATAAAGATGAAGTACATTAAATCCTTACAATATTGTTCTTTATTTGACAAATCAATTTAGAATATCCTGTAATTCAGGAAACAGTCAAATATGACAAACATTAAAACATCTCAAATGATTCTCATGTGCAACACATGGGGCAGGATCATGAATGCCACACGATGGCAGTGTTCACACACATTCACATGGAGATAATGCTATTTTTTATTCTATAATATATATATAAAATAGCTAGACTATTCAATTATCAAATAAATATTCTTTATATTTTCATCAGTAATATTTCCATGCTCATGAGAAATGGCAGGAAATTAGACACAGTGAAAAATGCAAAGACATCAAGCCATGCCTTTATAAAGCAGGAAGTTCCTGTGTGTGTTAATGACTGATCTGCAGTGACTTACAGCTCAGAGCACTGAGAGACTCAACAGAGAACTGAACTGATCTGATTGAACATGGACAGAGCTTCATTCGATTCCATTTGTGGGAACAGGTACATATTTATGAGTGAAAGAACAACTGAAAACAGTCATTTACATTGAGCACAGTAGTTTTTTTTAAAAGATTTATTTTATTTATTCATTTTATTTAATTATTATAATAATAATAATTATTATTTGAAAAAGTGCGAGGAAATATGTTGTGATATATAATTTGTTAGCTTTCACATCTAAATCTGTTTATTTGTGCTTATTGTTGACAGGTTTGGTGGCTGGAGACAGCATTGAGCCAGATAAAGGGACAGAAAAAACTTCTAAAGAAACAGAAACTGTCAAGCTGAGCTGCTCATATAGTACAAACAGTGAATATGTTTGGCTTTTCTGGTACAGACAGTATCCCAACAGAGAACCACAATTCTTATTATATAAATATGCACGGTCATCGGGTGATCATGAAGACACCTCTGATGATCGGTTTCATTCAGCTACAACACAAACATCCACTGAACTCACTATTACTGATGTACGTCTGTCAGATTCAGCTCACTATTATATAAGAGTAGCAGCCCAATGATTAAAAAAAACATGAGACATGTCGTACAAAAACCTGAAGCTCTTTTCACTTTGAAAATATCTAGTGAAAACCACAATCAAAACCACAATCTATCCAGCCCTGAATGTAATAAAATATGTGGTCACACCTGTGAGAGTCTGAATTGGGCCTGTCATAAAACTTCAAAGAAAACATTAAGAATATGTTCAGGATATCATGTTCCATTTCTGCCTTTTTAATTTCATGCAACTCAATTTATTTTTTCCCCTAACTTTTCCTAACTTATAATTACTTAATTGTAATCATTACATTTTTTTTAGGTATTATATGTATTTAAGTATAAAACTCATATATAATATATTCTGCTTTGGTTAGTATAAAATAATTTAGTATAATAATATTATTTGAAAAACATCACAGATTACAACCAAACCAAATCTGGTTCAAAAGATAAGACATAATTACATGCATTTTTTAAGATAATATTACTAATCTTACTTATTTTTATTACAAATTCTTGTTGACTAATCCAATATTCTGCGTTTTGACATCAGCATCAGCAATCATGACATCAGCAAAGGCAACAACAATATGCGTTGCTACATTCCTTAAATGGATATTATAAAATAACCTTCTTTTTGAATATATGTATATAGATTATATATACTATATATATAATATATATAATATATGTATATATATGTATATACATACATTCAAGCAGTTTCTGACATAAGCATTTTTCCCCCTATTGTTAGAAACTAAACAGTCTCCAGCAGTGGGAGGAGTTTATTCACACTTTTGAGAGTGTGAGACAGAGTCAAACAGTTATTCACAACTATTTTTGCCATCACTGTCTCTCTGAAGACATCATGTTTGTCTTTACTTGGATAATAATCCAACTTTGCACGGGTAAGAGATATTCATTCAATCAATTTGTTTATTATGAAAAAAAACAAACAAACAAAAAACACTTAAGGGTTTGCATCTGTTATACTAATTTACTGCTTGTTTAATTGAGATTCTTTTCTTTTCCACAGGAACTTCTTTTGCTGATACAATACAACCACTGTATTCAGAAAAATATGTTGTTGAGGGTAAAAATGTGACTCTGTCTTGTAATTACAGTACCACTAGCACTGTTGACTCTCTCCAGTGGTATCGACAGTATCTCGGAGCAAAACCAGAGTTCCTACTTCTTGTCAATGAATATTCAAGTAAATCTGAGCCTGATCTTCGTCTGTATTCAAAAGCTACAAAAGAAATCAAACGTGTGGATCTGGAGATCTCCTCTGCTGCAGTATCAGACTCTGCTCTGTATTATTGTGCTCTGAGGCCCACAGTCACAGGAAACACAAGAACAATGTACAAAAACCTGCTGCACAGTATTGCATCTGTATTACACAAATGTGTTTCATAAACTGGTGGACTCAAATGTTCAGGAGGACCTTTTTCACATAGTCCTTTCGATCTATGTATGAAATAATGTACAGTCACTGTCAGCCACATATAAATGAATATGAAATTGATTTTACAGTTAAAGTTTGAGTTTATTTTAATCTTACCTGTAGCTATTGCATTTTAAATCTTCCGCTAAGGAAAAAAAAACAGTCCACAACAACATAAAGTGCATGGCGGTCAAAAATCACAGATTTCTTTATTTCAATGAGATAAATATTCTATATTTCAGTTTGATATTGTTTTTTATTTAATGTTTTGTATTTTTATGGGATGTATGGTACTAAATTATATTTATGCAGTAGTTATAATCCATTTATTACCCGTTAACCACTTTTTAAGAACAGACCTAAAAATGAAATTTCCAACTTAAATGGATGTAAATCTTGAATGCTTTGGTGCACAGACTTAAGTTTGGTCTGTTTTAAAAGAAGACACTTCACAGATTATTGCTACAGTGAGAGAGGAAAAAAAAGTACATAAAAAATGTTATAGAAGTTTAAGTTTATTGTTATGAAAAATGCACAAAAATACTATTTTCAAATGTTATATGAATTATATCAAATTACATCAAGCACAAGACACAAACTCATCTCACATCTTTGAATAAATATAAATCCGACATTTCTATTCCCGATATATATTAAGGGGATATGTTACAATATTATGGTTATATGTTAATCCTGATCCACACTATGATAGAGGATGATTTACCCATCTTCCTGTCTCTTTGCACCGCACACACTGTATGTACAGAATGTAAATGTGTTAAGTACAATCACACATGTTTGACGGAAATGAAGATTGTCAATAACCGAATGCTGACATTGGGAACACAGTGTTAAATATTGCTCTCTAATATGCTACTGAATAATAAATACAAAACTCAGTTTGGTAAAATCTTTTTACAATAACATCCTGGAGAGGGCAGTATACACACACCACTTAAAATCTTTATTCATTTTCTGTATCTGTTTAACCTCTCCTCCTCACAAACCATCCTATTTCTAACTGAAACAAGCGACTGAATGAATGATTTATCTCTTTCTCCTGTTTCAGTTACACATAAAAATGATAACCTCTATGTTGTTGAAGCTGTTCATTTTTGCATCGGTTCATCATGGTAAGTGGGGGGAATTTGTATTTTCATAATTACTTCAAACTGTTTTATAATCTTATTACAAGTAAATGTTTACAAAAAATGTTTACAGTTTATTATTACATTTTTTAAATGTTTTTACAGAGTGTCATGGAGAAGACAGTGTTGATCAGCCAGATAAAAACATCATTAAATTTGAAGGAAGGTCAGTAACATTACAATGCAAATATAAAACAGCTTCATCACAACCAGAACTTTTCTGGTACATCCAGAGAGCAAATGACTTTCCTAAATACATGCTGAGGAGAAACAAATATGGAGGAGCAGATAATGATGCTCAGTTTCAGGAGAGATTTCACTTTCAACAGAATCAGTTCCACTGACAATCCAGGATGTGAGTGTGTCTGACTCTGCTGTGTACTACTGTGCTCTGAAGCCCACAGTGACTAAAACACACTCAACACTCACACAAAAACAGAGCAAGTGCTCAAGTATATGACAAGGTGCAAATCCACACGTTACTGACTTTATCCCACAACAATAACATGCATATAATTAAAAATATTTAAATTAAAAATGAAATTATTTATTGTTATGCAAAGTTGTGCACTCATCACTATACATTACATAAAGTATGTAATGTGCTGACAAATGGTTTTAATATTCTTTTGTGAACCTGTATAAAAATTATTTCTTGACCCGCACAATCTCACATTTATTATATTAAATGTAATGTTTGGTTTTAAAATATGTGCAGATTTGACAACCTTTTGGCATTAAACTAAAAAAGGATGAAAGAGGAGGAGTTTAGCACATGCATCTGAGATGATCTTGTTATATTTGCTAGACTGTCACAAAGCTCAGTCCTGCTGTAGTGAAACACACACATGCACAATGATTCTTCATTCAGTCATTCTGCTTTCTGCCTTGACATCTAAGTGCTTTTGTGTATGTTTTGCATGCATCTGTATTTCAAATTTTAAGGATATAAACATAATAATTTGTCATAAATAATCTTAAATGCTAAATTATTATAGTTAAATATCATATCCTAAATGTATTTTTTTTACCACAATGATAATGTAGCATTAAAATTTACCTGTATTTTTTTTTATGTATATAATTTCAAATCATTGATCACTGTAATAAATCAATTTCAAACACTATTTGAAAAGTTATTCTTTTGCACTTTTCCAGGGCTGCGTTCAGCCCCGACAAAAACGGTGCAAAACGTTTTTTTAAACGGAAACGGTGGTGCGTTGAACGCCCTGTTCTGATGACGCAAGTGTTGCAACTATGGCAGCTGAGAAGGCAATTCTTTGTGTTCTTTTTGAGGAATTTTTGGAGCCTGATGAAATCGGTATAAATGTGTGTTTAATACTGCAAAATATGCTCGATTTTACAGTCACTGCCCTTGCCGTCCAGAAAAAAAGAGAACATCCCAATCAAATGAAGGGATTTGTGGAAAAATGTGGTTCCTAATTATTGTGATCCAACATTTGCCTCGCATTTCAGGATGAAAAAACAAACATTTCAGGTGAAGGATAATCAACTTCTTACCTCCAAGACTGTGTTATTATCTATATGACCTTATTATTTTTATTGTGAGTATTAGGCTTATTATTGCTGATCACTGTTGTTGTGCTTTGATATTGTAATATTTATTATATAATCAGAGGGGTATAGAAAGGTTTATTAAAGTGTCACTCCATAATACAATAGCAGAATATATAAATATGTATAGTATTTTTTTACATTAATCAGTGTCTAGCACACCTTCCTAAGGAAAGGATATGGACCAGAAGACACTGCAATTACTAAATGATATTTAGACAGACTTAAAGAAGTTCCAGATCTATACTTGTGCTCTTATTATTTAAGTTATTTTGCATTTAATGTAACTAAACATGTGCAAACAATATACTTGCACTTGTGAATTTATTTTGATGTTAATTAAATTGTGCGAGCTGTCTCTTTAATACCGCATGGTTTACATACATGTTGTGCTGATTGTGTTGACATGTTTGACACACCCACCAAACAAGAGAAAACGCATGTCAAATCCCGTTGCACACCGTTTCCAGGAAACGTGTCTTTCAAACCGGAAACCGTAGCAAAACGGTGCACAACGGTTTGAGCTTGAACTTGCCCAGGTGTGAGTTTTGAGTTGCAACACAATGACGAGCACTGAGGAATATGTGCAGTTGGTTCAAAAGTTACTTATCTGCAGTGATTCCTCTGCAGACTCATTCAATGGTACAGTGTCACGGAACAACCTACCTCACCAGCCGAATCAGCCTGCCTACACCCGACTCACGATCACCCTGATTACAATACGGAAACCTGAAAACCACTTACCACAACCAGTCAAAAACACACTACCTCAGGAACCGTAGACGGTCTTCTCACAGATGACAAGCATCCTAGCACAGGGTTACATGCCTAACTGATCTGACTAGGATTCCTCATTTCTCTGCCAAAGGACAAGAGTGGTCGACCTCAGCTAAGGGACTGTGTTCTCTGCTTCCATGATCCTCAGTTTGCTTCTGTTTTGTTGGAGCTCTCCTCACACTGTAAAAAATAGTGTAATTTTAACTAAAATTTAAAAACGCTATAGAAAAAAAAATGTTAATAAGTTAACAGTATGTTCCCGTACTATATACAGGGAAAAACTGTAAAATATCTAACCAGACATTTCATGTAATTTTACAGTAAAATACTGTAATTTGATTTTTTAAATATTTTTTTTGAAGTAAAAATAACAAATCAATGTATAATGTACAGTCAATCTGTAAACTGATATTCCCTGCATGACACTCCACATTTGAAAGAATTTTGTTTAAATAATCATGTTTCTTAACCGTTTTTGTTATCAGTTATGTGCATTTGGGTTTTATGTTACATCTTCTGTTGTTTAATGAAAGTTTAATGCATTAAGTATCATGTGTGTTACCATGATGGTATTTTGTGTTTGCATGAATGACTCTGTGCACCTTCTACATATTAGTATATACTGCTACTTGTTATGAGCTTTGATTCTTCATGTGGCTTTCTCTTGTACCACCTGCATTATTATGGTGGTTGCCAGTATGTTAAAGGTACAAAACAGATTTTAATAGCAGTGTGCATTGTTGAATTTACTGACACCTGTGAACACCAAGCAGTCTTGAGACCAAGACAGTGCATCAACTTTTTATACTTCTCTGACTGAACTAACAATAAGCAGTTAGAGCCAAAGAGGAAGTAAGTTCTGTAAGTAAGTAAATGTCTGCATTGACCATTATACCGTGTAATTTTTTGCAACAACTGGGGGAATCATAACTGAAGAGACAAACTGACCAGCAGGAAGCTTTGGATCAGCTGAATGTGTATTTTTCAAGCATTTCATTGCCGCATTCACTGTAATTTTTCTGCACAGTGATGACTAGTGAAGAGTGTTTCTACTCATTTACTTAAAAGTGTAGCTTACACAGGACTCTGTCAACATTTACATCATTACCACCTCATTTTTTCCCAAACCTCTGAATTTTGCTTTTCTACAGAGCTCAAAAGAAGATACTATGAAGAACATGAGGGGGAGTAAATGACTATCCCTTTAATTAGGATGATGCACACTTTAAATATTAATCATGCTGGGCAATCACTGCCATTAGTGCTATAAATAGTCTGTCAAACAACATGTGCATTACTACAGAATATATTACATTTAATTCAGCTTGGTGCATTAAGTTAGACCTTTAGTAATAGATACTTGTATATTATTTGCTCTTCACAGGTGCAGAAATTAAAGCTCCCAAAGCAAAGAACTCACCAGATTAAGATGTGGAAAGACATGTTACACAACGACCACAATTCCCAATAAGAGATTTGGAAAATGAGCAACAACCAAGGAACAGTAGTCACTGATCCATAGTAATAGTTAGGTAATTATTTAAATATTTTGCCAGTACAAAATCCCAAATTTTAATTCCAAAACATTTACAACATGTTGTGCAAAACTTTTTTTTTTTTTTTTTTTTTTTTTTACTAAATTTTTACAATCCAAGTATAAGTGAATGTATGGGTAATTTTGCAAAATGTGTTAAATATTTTATCTACACTTATTGTAAAACTGGTTGTTTTTTTTTTTTTTTTCTGTCATTGCATGGTTTTGTAAATAAGTTGGTGTAAATTAAAATGTCCTTATGCAAGCTTGATCAAGTGAGTTCTTTAATGGATTTATAAATTTGAATTCATAATATGAAAGTTTATATATGTGGCTGTATTTAATAATAATTTATGCATTTATCAGATGCTTTTATCCAAAGCGATTTACAGTGCATTCATGCTATACATTTTTTACCAGTTTGTGTGTTCCCTGGGAATCGAATCCACGATATTTTGCGCTGCTAACGCAATGCTCTGAGCCACAGGAACATTAATATAACATAATTAAACATAAAATGTTATTTATATTATAATCTATTTAATTAAACAAAGTAAAAGTTTTGGCTGGATATGAAATATTAATGAACAGTAAAGTAGATACAGAAATGAAACTGGGCCACGTCTGGCGTGCTGTACACATATGAGCGATTCCGGCTCGGATGCAGCATCTGGCTAGATTGATTCATGCAGGAATCGGGCAGTGAGGCATCCAGGCCGGGTGCGGCAGATGGATCCGAGCGGGCCGAGGAAGTTCCGGAAGGTAGGAATTTACCCTTAAACTGGCCTGAGTGCATTTGCTATCTGGGTAGCCGGGGTGTTGGTAGGGATTGTGGACGAGTAAATATCAGCAAATGTCAAATTTAGGAAGTTTTTACTAAACTTTAGAGTCAGCAGTTTGCTTGACAGTAAATAAGGATCTAATCCTTAAGTATCTGTTTTCTTTAAATTGTTTGTTGTTTTTCGTTGGTGGTGAGGTGTGCTATTTTGGTGTGTTTTCGATCACCAAGAAAGGCTACGCAAAGGTACTAAAGACGGCGGCCACAACAAAAAAATCAGGTGTCTGAAACCCATGAACATTAAGCATGCTAATATTGTTTACATGTTGAGGGGCAGGGGCTCAAGTGGAAAAAATGGCACTTCTCATATTTATTTAAAAAATGTTCTAAACAAAACGTTAAATACATTAGGGGTGTATGATATTGACAAAATCTCTCAATATTTTTTGTCAATAGCTCATGTCAGAGAGGCAAATTGGAATTATATTTGTTGGCGAAATAGAGCAAAAACAGTCAATATTGTGTCTAAAACGTGTCTTAATATTAAATGATTTTTTGAACTGCTGTATAAAATCAGTATCACATTTGTAATCATGCTGCTTTTTGGTGCAAAAAACTTCAGTCTTTGCGGGATACTGATTATAATGAAAGATATAAATATATAAATTTCTGCCCTCATATGTTGAATTTGTGATCATTATAAAGCATTTAATAAACTGAATCCCATGCAGTTGTGATAAGAAGAACGCGCAGGTCTAACCTAATAGACGTCATATGCCTCAGCTAACATTTAGCTACTTACATGGTAGCTCCCGAGTCAGGGCTGTTAGACAAGACAATTAACCATATTTGTCTTTTGATTATTAGCTGTTAAATTGGAGGCACAGGTAGTTTAGTCTGTTGTTCATCACCACTCACCTCCACACCAAGACAAACACAACTGGAAAGGGAGGGGGCCTTCACTTCTGCGGCTCTCTGTCTGTCTGTGACTGTGATGTGATGATCAATGTGTGCTACACTGCTGTGCTGCGTGGAGACGCGGAGGGAGGAAAGCTCAGAACTCCACAGCCAGAGGTATCAACCTTTTTCTCGAACCCGACCTATATTTGATTTCTTATTGTTTGCAGGAAAGCGGTGCGCCAACAGAAACCGAACCCCATATATACATAATTATTATTTAAATAGAATAAAATAAAACAAAATAAAATAAATAATAATGAAAAAACTCCCCAGAAAAAAGGGCACTTTCTCTCGAGGAAGAAAAAGGGCAGGTGCTCAAGCCCCCTTTGATGTCTATGTGTGCACGTGCCTGGTTTAGTGGATTATCATGTGTAACACACTGTGCTGGTATAATGTGCCACAAGGTGGCAGTGTTCTCAGACATTCACTAGGAACTGCAGCAATAAACATCAGCTTTGAATTTACAGAACTGAACTTGGGTATCATGTGGCTCAGAGAGGAGGGACAGAGAGTGTTCACAGATCTGACATGATCTAATGTGTTTGACAGAGACTTTGGTAGAAACTATTCAGTCTGACTCTTCTCAGAGTGAACACTTGTAAAATGGATCTTTATTCAGTTTTTCTGTTCTGTGCATCAGCAGGTAAATATTTAGTTAATTATAAATTTTGTTTAATTTAAAACATTTCACTGAGAATAAATGTTTTTTTTTTTCAGCAGCTGTCTTTGGAAATGTCATCAAAACTGATGTTGTTTATGAAGAGGGTTCAGATATTACATTGTCCTGTAGTCAATCACCTGTAGCTTCAGATAATATCTACTGGTACCGTCAGTATGAAAGATCAAAACCTGAATTTCTTGTACTCACCTTTGCCAGTGCAAAGGAAGCAGCTGTGTCTGATGTAGATCCAAGATTCTCTGTTGTAGTTGAAAAAAGGGAAAAAATCCATGTGGATCTGGAGATCTCCTCTGCTGCTGTATCAGACTCTGCTCTGTACTACTGTGCTCTGAGGCCCACAGTCACAGGAAACACATCAGCTCTCTACAAAAACCTGTTACAATGAGAGACAAGAGAGAAACAGAGAAAAAGACAATGAGGAAGTAGTAACTGCCAATTACAATAATATGTCAGGGAAATAACAATAATAACAAGAACAGTGAATAAATCACAGGCAGTTACCTAAATCAAAAGGTAGACAACTCATTTAATCAGTGTATTGAACAATCCAAAACATTCTAAAGTAAGTGAATCTTTGGCATAATAAAGATGAAGTACATTAAATCCTTACAATATTGTTCTTTATTTGACAAATCAATTTAGAATATCCTGTAATTCAGGAAACAGTCAAATATGACAAACATTAAAACATCTCAAATGATTCTCATGTGCAACACATGGGGCAGGATCATGAATGCCACACGATGGCAGTGTTCACACACATTCACATGGAGATAATGCTATTTTTTATTCTATAATATATATATAAAATAGCTAGACTATTCAATTATCAAATAAATATTCTTTATATTTTCATCAGTAATATTTCCATGCTCATGAGAAATGGCAGGAAATTAGACACAGTGAAAAATGCAAAGACATCAAGCCATGCCTTTATAAAGCAGGAAGTTCCTGTGTGTGTTAATGACTGATCTGCAGTGACTTACAGCTCAGAGCACTGAGAGCCTCAACAGAGAACTGAGCTGATCTGATTGAACATGGACAGATGCTTCATACTGATTCTCATTGTGGGAACAGGTACATTATTTATGGAGTGAAAACAAACTGAAACAGTATATTACACTAGCACAGTTACAGCATGTTGTTATTAATTCGTTTTCAGTTGTATTTATTTATTTGTTTATTATTAATTTAATGATTAATAATTTTGTTTTATGTTTTGGCAAAAAGTGCTGTGAAATCTATTTGCAAAATATTATATAATATGATTCTTTTTTCTTTTTCCTCATTTCATATGTTCTTATTGTTGACAGGTTTGGTGACTGGAGACAGCATTGAGCCAGATAAATGGACAGAAAAAACCTCTAAAGAAACACAAACTGTCAAGCTGAGCTGCTCATATAGTACAAACAGTGAATATGTTTATCTGTACTGGTACAGACAGTATCCTAACAGAGAACCTCAATCTATTATACAAATATGCACGTCATTGGGGGAAAGGAAGACACCTTGTGATCGGTTTAATTCAGCTCACAAACAAAACATAAATGAACTCATAGTAATGATGACGTCTGTCAGATCAGCTCTTATTATTGTGCTTGTAGTAAGCAGACCAGCCCAGTGATACAAAACTGAAACAGTCATACAAAAACTGAAGCTCTTTTCACTTGAAATATCGAAGAAAACCACAATTCAACACCACAATCTATCCAGCTCTGAATGTCATAAAACATATGGGTTACACTGTGAGAGTCTGAATTGGGCCTGTTATAAAACTTAAAAAAAAAAAAAATTAACAATATGTTCAGGATAGCTCATGTTGGCAACCCAAACCAATCGGTTCAAAGAGAAGACCATACTTACATATATTTTGAAATGGAAATATTATAATGTAACAATTTTTCGTTACCTATATCATACACAATTCCACTATTCTGGGCTCGTCTTGACCATTAGCCACAAGGCAATCCATGACCTTAGCAAAATGACACAAAAAAAAGCAAAAAATATAAAGGGCTTAACAGATTATTGCCATCACCCATGTAAGGTTTGTGCCACAGCTGCCCTAAACTAACAGTATTGGTAATTACCAAAATATGTTTTCTGTAATTGTTAATCTACCAGTATGTGCTCTTTAGTCACAGTATTTCACGGTAGTATGCTAAAATATAATTGTTGTTATCCATGAATTTTCAAATTTACTGTTTTACAAGAAAGGCAGAAAAAAATAGTAAAGCACTTAATTATAATTTTTTTATTCAGATGCCCAATTACAGTTATTTACGTGCAGTCCATAATAGAAAAGTAAGTTTTAATGGTTGAATGTTACGCTTGATTAATTTCTGACAACTGATTAATTGATTAATTTCAGACAATACAATTATTTAAACAAGTTTGTGTGTGTGTGTGTGTTAGAAAATAAACAGACTCCAGCAGTGGGAGGAGTTTATTCAGCTTGTTGTGTGACAGAGTCAAACAGTTATTCAAACACTAGTTTTGCCATCACTGTCTCTCTGAAGACATCATGTTTGTCTTTACCTGGATAATAATCCAACTTTGCACGGGTAAGAGATTCATTCAAGCAATTTGTTTATTATGAAAACAAACAAACAACAAGTAGCAATAAACAGCTGAAAAGAAACTTTAAAACAAAAATCAATTTAAAGCTTTGTATATAGATTTATTAAATTAATTTACTACTTGATTAATTGAGATTCTTTTCTTTTCCACAGGAACTTCTTTTGCTGATACAATACAACCACTGTCTTCAGAAAAATATGTTGTTGAGGGTAAAAATGTGACTCTGTCTTGTAATTACAGTACCACTGGCACTGTTGAGTCTCTCCAGTGGTATCGAGAGTATGTCGGAGCAAAACCAGAGTTCCTACTTCTTGTCAATGAATATTCAAGTAAATCTGAGCCTGATCTTCGTCTGTATTCAAAAGCTACAAAAGAAATCAAACGTGTGGATCTGGAGATCTCCTCTGCTGCTGTATCAGACTCTGCTCTGTACTACTGTGCTCTGAGGCCCACAGTCACAGGAAACACAAGAACACTGTACAAAAACCTGACACGTGTGGTTTTTTTCATAAATCTACCTGTATTATAAATAGATTACGGAGAGAATGTCGATTTTCTTTTTTTCCTACTTTAAAAATTAAACTTCATTTTTAATGCTTTTGGGTAACCTTTAGATGGCGACATGCACCATATATTCATATTATCAAGCCTCATTACAGAATTTGCTCCTCTTTTACTAAATAATTAACAGATATCTCCTTTTCAGATCTGTTGCTCTACCTTTTTCATTGTCTATACAATAACAACAATAATAACAAAATGAGTCTGGTTGAGGTTCTATCAATATTCACAATTGATCTTGGTGAGACTATTTTCTACTCTTCAAATATTTGGTTTTGTTCCTTTATTATATTGATTTCTTTCCCTGAGTTCCTGAGTGACTGTATGAATCAGTTCCTGAGCAAATGCAGAAACTCAGAGCATCAAAATCATCACAACCCAGAGAATAGAAGAGCATCAATAGAACAGATCTAACTTAGTAAACACGGACAGACGGTTGGCTTATTAAAATCATGACTTCAGGTAAAATAGCCAGTGCTAAGGAAAATAGATAGTGTACTATGACTGAATTCAACCCACATGTGTTTTAAAATGTAAGCAAATATTTATATTTATGTTTGCAGATGCAGTGGCTGCAGACCAGATTGGGCCAAATAAGGGTGTAAATGTCATCAGTACAGAAGAAGAGTCTGTGAGATTGAGCTGCTCATATGATACAAGCAGCAGATATGTCATTTATTGGTACAGACAGTATCTCAATAGAGAACCTCAGTATTTAATGTGGAAAGAGGCTCGTTTATGGAGCAGACCCCTGCAAATCCTCGCTTTGAGTCGACTACATCAGAAACATCCACTGAACTCACCATTACTGGTGTAACTCTGTCAGATTCAGCTCTCTAGTATTGTGCTCTAAGAGTTGGAGCCCAGTGATGCAAATTCATTTTTCTCTTTGAAACTGAACCACATCAAAACCACAATCTGTTATACACAGAAATTAATAAAGGATGTGAAAACATCTGTGTCTGAGTGTGTCTGAGACTTTGTAGAAACTGAACAAAAAAAACAATTAGGTTACATAGACTTTGGTGGTATGAAAAGTATAATCTTGGATTATAAAACTGATTATGTGTGTGTGTTTGGGGACATAAGGATCATTCTGGGGCAAAAACAGTCAGTATTCAATATGCAAAAATCTCAGACACTGCCAAAATCTATTAAATCAAATTAATTTTAGGGAATATGATACCATAATACTGTAAAAATAAGACATTACTATTATAAACTAATGAATAATTAATTGTAGAATTGTTGGTAGAATTGAAATTTTTGGGTGAATGATTTCTAGAATTGGAAGGGTCTTTCAAAGAACTTTAATGAATGTATTTACTTAAAGCACTCTTAACTTTTTTTGGCCAAGAGAAGTCTGATGAAACAAATCAAGTAGATGAAGATGCAAATGCAAATGCACAGCATAATCTAATTATGTCCCATGGTAAGCACATTTTTTACTATAGATAATTGTTCAAAACTCCACATTTTGCTGTAAAATCACAGAAAAGTACAACATCTAACAACAATTTTCACACTCAATGTACCTGGAATGAACGTCTAAACTTGAATCAATCTCATGAACCTCAAAGCATCACAAAAATCAATTCACCTGAAGATCAGTTCTTTATTAAACTATCACGTAAGCGTATGCAGTGAGGACCTGATTATGGGATTCAAAATCTATTTTAAATCTGGAAAACAAACTAAGTATTTACACTTTGTTGAAACATTTAAAACAAGTAGATTTATGAGATTAAATAAATAAAACATTTACGATTCAGAAATATTTTTCAGGTCACTAATCATATTTGTGACATTGACGTTGGTAACTATCATTATTATACATACACTGTTCAAGTCTGCTCTAACACCTCTGCTCTAGATCAATATTATTTTGGTCATATGAAAAATTGTATAATAGCACTGTTAATATTATTGGTTAATTAATCGTTTGTGTTTTGTATTTTTCTTAAAAATCATCTGCTTAATAAAAAAAATTATACTTTTCTGCAGTTGCAAAAGTTTTCCTCTAACCAATGCAAAAACATGAGAAGCGGTAGATGGCATCATCACACAGAAAGCAGGAAGTTCCAGTGTGTTTGAGTGTGAAACTGCAGAGACTCACAGTAACACAGATCTGCAGCTCAGAGCACAGAGAACATTAACACACACCTGATCTGACCTAGTCAACATGGAAAAACACCTGCTTCTCATTTTAATTCTGACTTCAGGTACAATAAGACACTTTTATTGATATTGACATGATATTAATGAGATAATTTGAGATAATTTTGTGTAACTTGAATGACAAATTACTTTTATTTGTTTGTTTTAGGTGTGATGACTGCAGACCAGATTAGGCCAAATAAAGATACTGTTGTCATAAAGGAAGACGAGACTGTGACCCTCAGCTGCTCATATGACACAAGCAATATTTATGTTTATCTGTACTGGTACAGACAGTATCCTAATGGAGAACCACAGTATTTAATATTTAGACCTGCCCGATCGGCCACTGCAACTGGGAAACCCGCTGATCCTCGCTTTGAATCGACTACATCACAAACATCAACTGAACTCACTATTACTGGTGTAACTCTGCCAGATTCAGCTCTCTATTATTGTGCTCTAAGAGTTGGAGCCCAGTGATACAAAGTCAATGTGAAGCCGTACAAAAACTCAAATTCATTTTTCTCTTTAATCTCAAGCCACAGCAAACCCACAATCTAAAAGTCCACAGATTTTGATTATACTTTGATCTACACCTGTGGGGATTACTGAAAGTAAGGAAAAGGAAACAATTATAGTCTAATACTTCGTGATTATTTAATTATAAATTGTTTCATTTTAATTATAGTTAATATCTCCTCTGCAAAATCTCTTGTATGAAGTCTGCCTGCCTGAGTCTCTTAAAGTTTTCCTCTCAAAGTCAAACTCTTTGTATAGTGCAAATTAACGTCCAATAAATGTCATTTTACTTCTTTATTTTAATAATAAATTGATTCTGGCATTAGTTACACTCAAGGAGGCATCATTCCTCAAATTCTTATATAAAGCTGAACCTTATGTGCAATTACTCTACCAGTTTTCCTAATGCTTATCTCTTCTGGTACAAACAGCTACCAAACAGATCACCAACATTCATTCTGAGTGAATTTACAATTGGTAAAGGAACTACTGAGGATGAATTTAAAGAGAGATTTTCAGCAACACTGAACTCCACATCAAGAACAGTTCCACTGATGATCAAGAATCTGCGTGTGTCTGACTCTGCTGTTTACTACTGTGCTTTGTGCTCTGAGGCCCACAGTGACTGAAACACAATCAACAATCACACAAAAACACTGAGATCTACCACAAACCACTCCTGTCATCATGATACACTCACAAAACACCAAATAAAATCACCAAAAGAGAGAGTGAACAGAGTTCCATGACCATGAATTTCATAACAGGATCATAAAGTTAGTTCACCCAAAAATTATAATTTCTCATCACCCTCATGATGTCCTAAACCTGTATGACAGTCTTTCTTATGCAGAACACAGAAGAAGATATTTTGAAAAATGCTTGGAGACCACTGATTTTGACCATTGACATTGTATGAACAAAAACACTCAAAATATTTTGTTAAAGTCATACAGGTTTGGAACATCATGAGGTGAGTAAAAGATGAAATAAATGTAAATTTTTAGGTGAACTATCCCTTTAACCAATTCAACATAGATTTTAATTCCATAATAAATAGTAATGGACCCAATTAAACAAGTAACTAAAAGTAATTAACTACTCATGTTGCATTTAAAATAATTAGCCTACATTTAATGATTAGGACTTTTTAGGTTATTTGTGACAAAACCAATATTGTCTAATAAACTTATCCCATGTTTTTATTTTTTCTGTATTATGAATCTGCACTTTTCCATTTATAACTGAGAAATTAGATAAGATTGAAATATCATTCTATCAAATTTAATGCAAATTATTCTACAATACTATGACACTTTAGTGTCAAAATGAATCACAAATTCTTTCCGTCAAGCAGTGTATTCAGATACTGTGGTATAGTCAGTCTCCTCCTCCAGGTGTTTGTAAATGTGTTCAGTGTAACTTTAGCAAAGAGAGACTGAAGCAACGAGAGGGTTAAAACTGCTGTTCTACTGTGCATTCATCGATGTGCTCATTCAGTTTAGTTTAATTTAGCACGCCATATTTATAGTATCATGATGACACACTGGCAAAAATATTGCATGTTGTTTATCCCAAATTTCTTGGGTAAGTAGATTTTAAACACTTTTCTTCAATTTGAGAATGATTGAATGAATTAAATTTGCAAATGGTTTTCGAAATTCCAGGGTGTAAATCTAAGGATGCCGTCCACCAGAATATGAGAGTTCAAACAGCGGTTGAAGGTGCAGCTGTAATAATCAATTGTTCATAGAACCACTGATCCATCGTCAACTCTCTTCTGGAACCAGCAAAAAGTAAATGGAGTCCCAAAATACATGAAGAACAGAGTTGCTACTTATGGAAATAACGAGGAAGAGTTTGAGAAGAGATTTAATGCTGAGTCTGAACACACTAACAAAATCAGTTCCACTGACGATCAAGGATGTGCGTGTGTCTGACTCTGCTGTGTACTACTGTGCTCTGCAGCCCACAGTGACTAAAACACACTTAACAACAACACGTAGGTTTGCTATCATGTTTTTTTTCGATACCGTTTTTTTGGCCTCGAACCGGTACTTATTAAAAATCATTGCATTATATGCAACCTAAAAAAAAAAAAAAAAAATAAACACATGATTGTCTGTTTCATTCATACTGGACGCCAGAGGGCACCCTCGCACAGAAAATCCACATATGCCTCATAGAAGTAATAACTTATGACCTGCAGGAAATCCCTAATATGGACAAAAACATCGCTATTATAGCTGTAACTGATTAAACATAACACATATAAACTTTTGAATGATAAAACAAAGACAAGAAACCCTCGACTGCAACAATATAGTTTATCTGTGTTATTCAAGCCATCTCTGGTATTTTCATAATAGTTAAGTATATTTATAATCCATTGTTAATCGATGTATTCTTTTTAAAGTTGCTTATGGAACATATTTTCTGCCTCATTCTGTGACAAGAAGCCACATCAGATCACAAAAAGAAGCATTTGACTGGTGTTGTGGAGTAAAAATGTTATAATGTTCTCTTTTGTTGGACATGTTTAGAAATGTGAATACAAGGGAGGTTTAGTTTTAGGCATTTTAATTTAAGCATGTTTAGCTTAGTTATTACCTGCTGCCATCAGAGCAAGTGTAATTACTGCATTCACGCGCTCCTCAAATGCTCTCATTTCCCCGAGTTGTGCTTTTAAGTCGGAATGTGAAACAACATGGACACTCTCGTTACTACAAAGATTTGTTGGATTTCTGTTATTAGAGCTTTCCGACTTGAGTTCACGTGCATTTTCTCAGTCAGGAAATAATTTTTCAGGTGCGGTGCCGGTGAGGATGCTTCTTACGTCTGTTTCGGAGAACCAGAGGACAAATATTTCAATCGATCGTTCAGGCATATGCCCCGAAATGAGGCCCTGAAATCTGCGTTCTGATTCGGTTCTAGTACATACCGGTTATAGGTACCGGTGCCATATTGGTACCGGGTTTCAGTACCCAACCCTACTGAACACTCATACAAAAACATGACATTGTGGTCATCATTGAGGACCACTGCACAGGCTTAGTGCTATAAAAACATTACAAAACTAGACCAAAATATGTGTGACATTTTATGAGCAAACCCACACAAAAAAAAAGTTTATTTTAAAACAAAACAGTAAAGTCGGCTTGCAAAACCAGAACCGTTATCTTATTTTTCCTATGAACTATGTACATATTCAAAAAGAAAGAGGAATCGTATACTACAAGTTCTGTCAACACAGAAGGTAAAACTATTTATAAGAGGACATTTACTTAATACTTAAATATCTGTAAAGGTAAGTCAACATTTGCTATTCACATTACCGATGCTTAAGATAACAAAACTCTGACAATATTGTAGAAGTATATAACAACTTCTTAAAAAGACACTATGCTCTCACATCTAGCCCTTTACTATTGAGCTCAATTTCAAATAATAATTATCAAATAACAATTTTCTAATTGCTGCTGTACAACACATTACATCCATTCATAGTGCAGGAAAAACAGAAGATTTGATGGATCTTTCTTCTGTTTTCCAGAAGTAAAATGTAAACAGAGAGGAGGGACTACACAGATCTGATATGATCTAATCAATTCAGACTGGAGAAGAAACTGTTCAGTCTTCAAGTGCCCTGCACAATAGATATCTTTTCAGTTTTTCTCTTCTACAGTCTGGCATGTGTGTATATTTATATATTTATTATCGATTGTTAATGATTAGCTTATTTAAAACAGATCTCATTAAATATGTACCTCTTCTTTTTCAGCTGCTGTCTCTGGAAACGTCATCACACCAGACGAAACAGAGCTTTTTGCTGAGGAGGGTTCAAATGTTACATTATCCTGTAGTTATTCCTCTGCAGATGACCTATACTGGTACCGTCAGTATGCCGGTTCAGCTCCTGAGTTCTTGAGTCATTCCTCGTGGGACAACACCGACCAAAAGTTCTGATGTAGAATCCCAAGACGTCATTAACTCATAAACAAACAAAACATGGGATCTAAGATCTCCTCTGCTGCTGTATCAGACTCTGCTCTGTACTACTGTGCTCTGAGGCCCACAGTCACAGGAAACATTTGGGTTCCCTACAAAAACCCTTTACCCAGTGAGAGAGAGCAAGAATAGAGCTGATGCAGTGAGTCAAACAGTCTTAAACTGACATTATGACATTCACACAACATACAGTACTGTCTTTCACTCTGCATGCACTCCACTTTTTTTCAAGTAATTTAATAGGTTCTATATGCTATAAAAAGTGTTAAATGATCATCACAATGTGCAAGCACATTTCTACCACAGGGCTACAATGTTGTCAAATGTTCTTCAGAAAATGCACACATGGATCTTTTTTTCCCATGCATAAGGAGAAAAGCTGCAGCTGCATGGTTGATGCAGTATATATAATAAAAACAAAATATAAAATAATAGAATATAAACAATTTATAACAATACATACATAATACATGATGTCTATAATCTCTGAAATACAGAAAAGATGACATTGTTTACTGTCAATGAAGAAGAACATTTGATGAAGAAGAACATTTTACGGATGGACAGACAGAGAGACAGACAGATATATAGACCATTTGTGCTCATTTGAGCAGTTTTTATCCAAAGCAAACAGCATCATGTGACAGCGAGCAGGAAGTTCCTGGGTGTCTTTAAGAGTTTCATTGTCTCATACACAGTGCAGAACATCGAAGGGCTCAAAAAAGAACTGAGCAGATCTTATTTAACATGGACAAATGCTTTCTACTTATTGTTATTATGGGAATAGGTACATTAATTACTGAGTAAATGATTAAACAGTGGAGCTGCAAATCCTTATTGAAATTATTGTAGTCATTTTTACTGTTTGAGCGCTGTCATGTGTTTGAAATTTGTTTGGTTTATATTCTGCTTTTTTTGTTCACAGGTTTGGTGTCTGGGGACAGTATTGAGCCAGATAAAGAGAAAAATGTTATCACACAAGAAATAGAAACTGTCAAGCTGAGCTGCTCATTTAGTGCAACCAGCAATACCATTCGGCTTTACTGGTACAGACAGAATCTACATGGAGAACCTTTGTTTTTAGCGTATAAAGGTGCTCGATCATGGAGTGCTGCACACACCTCTGATAATCGGTTTCAGTCGACTACATCAGATACATCCACTGAACTCACTATTACTGATGTACGTCTGTCAGATTCAGCTCTCTATTATTGTGCTCTGTTAGTAGCAGCCCAGTGATACAAAACATGAGACATGTCATACAAAAACCTGAAGTTCTTTTCACTTTGAAAATATCTAGTGAAAACCACAATCTATCCAGCCCAAAATTTAATCAAATATGTGGTAACACCTGTGTGCAGAAGGCATGCAAGTAAACCAGGAAAATTTAAAAGAAGCATTAAAAATTCATGTTTCATTAATTTCAAGCATGAATACAGCATCAAATGAATCTCTGTTTATTCAACAAATTCCTCTTCTTTTAATTAAAGGTGATCATTTTCACCTTTAGAATTAAACTTAAACTTAAGTATGTACAGTAAATGTTGAAAATAGTGTAGCTACAAAAAAGATTAAAAGCAAAACTGCAAAATATTATTTTGTTCTAACGGAAGTTATGTAATTGCACAACATGGTCACACTGTGGCAGAATTGTATCCTATTATACATGCAAGCTCCTCCTACATGTGTTTAACCTTTGCAAACAAAGAGTCACACACAGTGAAATCAAATCTCTGGTTCATGTTCATCATCATCATCATATTTCAGTAATACCGCCTTTGCAGTTTTTATACGCTTTATGTAAACTATGTTAATCTGGCTGAGGAATTTACTTCTATTTGCTGCCGTTCTAGGTAAAGCAATTTTGCTTTTAATTTGAATTATTCCTTATATCAGAGTATAGCCTACTTGAAAACTGATTTATTTAAATTGTTTATATTTCTTGACAGAGTGCAATACACAAAATTCTGTCAATCAGCCAACAAGAGTTCAGACGGTTTCAGAACACGAGATGGTTAAACTTCACTGCACTTACAGTACCAGTGACCAATACCCTTCTCTTTACTGGTACCAACATAAAACCAACGGACTCCCAGTTTACATGCTCCGTAAACTCTCGACTGGATCAAGCAGCAGTGAAAAAGAATTTGAGGAAAGATTTCATGCCGATCTCAACAAATCCTCAAGCTCAGTTTCTCTATCAATCCAGGATGTGCGTGTGTCTGACTCTGCTGTTTACTACTGTGCTCTGCAGCCCACAGTGACTGAAACACATAAACATCCTGACAAGAACTAAGAGCTCTGAAATGTGCAGTTGTTGACATACTTTCCCTAAATATACATAATCTATGTGATTTTATATTTTAATAAATAAATAAATAATGTTCTACTGTTCCTTGAAGGCATCACGGTGACATCAGTAAACATACTGTATTTACAATGGTATACCACATTATATTATTGTGATATTCATATATTGTTATGATATTCATACTGTAGTTCATACTTCTGCTTTCCACAAAGACATCTTGTCCAATTATTACAGAATAAAACACTCCAGCAGTAGGAGGAGGAGCAGATTCACACTGATGCTGACAGTTTGAGATGATGATGAGTGAAATAGTTATTGAACAACCATTTTAGCTATCGTCTCTGCAAACACGTTGCTTTTTATCTGGATAATAGTCCAATTTTGCATGGATAAGCGATCCTTCCAGAATTATTTCAGCCAAATAAATACAGGAAATACAGAAAAATCCCTGTGACAGTATAAATTCTGATGGTTTAATCACTTTAAAGCTTGATTATTTGAGGCACTTTTTCTTTTCACAAGAACTTCTTCTACTGATACAATACAAGCATTTACTTTAGAAAAACATGTTTTTGAAGGTGAAAAGTATCTCAGAGCAAAACAGCTGAATCTTTACACTTTGTAACTGAATATTCAAGCAAATCTGAGCCTGAACTTCGTCTGTATTCAAAAGCTACAAAAGAAATCAAACGTGTGGATCTGATCATCTTCTCTGCTGCTGTATCAGACTCTGCTCTGTACTACTGTGCTCTGGAGAACAGAGTCAAAGGAAACACCACAATACAGTGCAGAAAACTGATTCACAGTATTGCATCTACATCCCACATATCCAACCCCCATATCTGCAAGTTAACACAAGGGTTAACGCCCCTCTATAAAGCACCATATATTATTGCATGCATGGATTGTTAATTTAGATGCATTTGCTTTTTCCCATGTTGCGAGGAAGGAGGGGCTTAAAGTATATCTGCCGTGCAGTCTTTGAGCCGACATAAAATATTTAATCCTCCCCCGACGGGGAAAGCCAAACCAATGATCCTTCATTCATTTTTCTGCTCTCTGTCTCTTTATTCATATCTAAGTCCCTTGTTTTTTTTTATGCCATTTACCTTTCTAGAATTGCGTTCAGTATGTACTGTATGAAGCATAATTTTATTATTCGGGGACTTATTATATAAAAGTGCACTAAAAGTAAAGGAACTATTCAATGCTTCCATTTTATCAGTATAGTCCCCTTTGAGACTTAATCTTATGCATCCAGTAACGTCTCCCGACCTACGTATCATTCTTGCTTTCTCCTCTTCTCTGCCATTTCCGCAGTCAAACGTCATGATACCTTTACCTTCAGTATTGCCACGGCTGTCGATCTGTGCTTCTTCGCAATGATTTTTGTATCTCTCCTTCCTTCACGTCTGGCAATCTTGCGTATCCAAACCTTCAGATCTAGATGACTGCATCTCCCAACCAGGGGGGCGCAGGGCGTGCGTGGTGCGTGGGGTGTCCATGACGTCTGTGTTTCGACCGAGGGGGGGGCCGGGGAAGGGCAGGAGCCAGATCAACTTCTGCGCCCGAGCCCTTGTTCGCATCGCATACAGGGTGGCAAAACAGCGCATGACGTGTTCGCTAGATTACGCAATTAGTGGCGGCGTCGAATAGCTCGCGCTCACACAATCCAATACACTACTATCTCTCAGTCGTATGTCGTGACTCTCGCCGGGAGACATAGGCTCGGAAGACCGGCCCGTGATGTCCTACTCCTGGGACCCACAGGGACAGGAAACAAAGACGCTGGACAAAACCGGACGCGAAAAGAAACAAACGGCGGGACGACAATCTTACACGCGGAATATACACTGTCTCCCCCCCGAGGAGCGACATGACCGGCCGCCCACGCCAAGACACAACTTGAAGCATGTTGGGAATGCAAACTGCGGTCCAGTGGAGGAAAGGGCTAAAACAAAAATGTGGGGCGGCTGCACAAAGGGCCAGACAACCAAAGGCACCAACCTCTCAAGTACGGACTTGACACACCTACAAAATAACAGGCGACATGAGGCCCAGTTTGAGTATGCTTCTAACAAAGTCGAGCACTGAAGAACACTATCTCTTCGGCAAGCTGGGGGCAAAAATAGGTCAGTTTTAAGGATATGGTGGGAAAAAGGGTCTTCCCCAACAGTAACTGTAAACCAGTGGAACGCAGCCACAGGGGCACCGCCGGGTGCGCACGCCTCAGGTGAGCATGGATCGGGGACAGGAGACAACCGGGAAGACAATAGGGATAACAGAGATCTTGGGCCAGACCCGGGGGGGGTGCGATCTAGTGAAGGGTGGGTCATGTAGGATCAACGTATGTTGAGATGGGCTTTGAGGTCCGTGTGCACCCCCATATGGATGGAAGCACACATCGGTATACCCTTAAGAAGAAGGGGTGACGAACATTCAGGCAAGAACATTGTAAGGATACTACCGAAAAGTTGGGGACCGCCTGTTTTGCTGCGTGGGGGCCAGTGTCCTCGGGACAGACAGGGAATCAGTCACCAGAGAAAGACTGGAACTGAAGGACGGCTCAAGTTATTTGATGTGGAAGTTAGACTACTTACTTCTACACTCCATTCTTCATTTCTGGTACAGGCATTGCTAACACGCTTACCAATACGATCACCACAGGCAGGCGGAAGCAATCCACCACGGACCAGTTTACGAAGCAAGTGTCTCAAACACTGAACTCCCATCAGAACTGTCCACTGACAATCCATGATGTGCGTGTGTCTGACTCTGCTGTGTACTACTGTGCTCTGAGGCCCACAGTGACTGAAACACACTCAACACTCATACAAAAACTTTTAGGGCCCACTTAAAGTCTGTGTGCACAGAACTCTACATAAAGCTCCACAGAATTGGAATGGTACCAGTAGCAATCCTTTTAGTTCTATTTAACACATTTGAACCAAGTTGAAATCCATTTCACAATTCCACAAGTTAGAACTGTAGTGCTGTAAACTACTCGTATATTGCTTTCATATTCTTTCACTTATTCACTGCAGTTACACTGAGAGATAGGATGAGTCTGTGGAGATTTGAAAAAGAGCAAATGATCACTCAACTTTATTTGCCTCTCACAGTGCAAACATTATGATTCTTTGTGCTCTGATTCTACTATTGTTGTTAAAAAGTAAGTGGCATTAACTGATATTTGGCTTTTAGGTATTTACATGAAAAATAATTAAGCCAGGGTTATAAATGTCTGGATCTTTGATAACATTTACATGTATGTTTAGGAAATTAATTCATTTACCAGTTGTGCAGTGCAAACCTGCATGATCAAGGTGCCTTATAATATATAGCAGAAGATAATGACACTCTATTTCAGGAGAACTGTCACTCTGAAATGTTAACAAAATCAGTTCCTGTGACAATCATGGATGTGTGTGTGTGTGTGTGTGTGTGTGTGTGTGTGTGTGTGTGTGTGAGTGTGCTGTGTACTACTTTGATATGCAGCTCATTGTGAAACACACTCAAAACTGAAACACAAAAACAGACCTCTGTCCCATGACAATAATAATAATTTTAAAAAATGAATAAGAATTTTTAATTATTTAGTGCTCATCACTATAAATTTAAATTTTACATAAGGTCTATGCACCATAACATGCTCTTCATAATCTTCTGTGGACCTGCATAAGCAGATCTCACATTTATTTAGTCTAAATGTAATGTTTGGTTTAAAACGTGTAGATATGAGTGGGGTTTTTGTTAGCATCAGACTGGAAGAGGAGGAGTTTGGCACATAGATCTGAGATGATCTTGTTACATTTGCTAGACTGTCACAAAGCTCAGTCCTGCTGTAGTGAAACACACACATGCACAATGATTCTTCATTCAGTCATTCTGCTTTCGGCCTTGACATGTAAGTGCTTTTGTGTATGTTTTGCATGCATTTGCATTTCTAATTTGAGAATATACATAAAATATTTTGTCAAATGATTTTCACATCTTACATGCATAATTAACTTTTTCACTGAAAATATAAACTTATTACATCCTTAATGTACATTTTTTTCTGCTACTACAATTTAAAATCTCATATCACAATGACAATGCAACATTAATATTTTATATAAGTATTGCTAGTATTGCTTATTGTATGTTCAAATCACTGTAATAAATCAATATCATTACTATAAAAAAATTAAGTTTTTTTTCTTTCTCTCTCTCTCTCTCCCTCCCCCCCACCCCCCCCCCCCCCCCCTCTCTCTCTCTCTCTCTCCCGCTCTCCTCCTCTCCCTCTCTCTCTCTCTCCATCACCATCCTTCTCTCTCTCTCTCGTCTTCCAGGTGTGAGTTTGGAGATGAATCAACACCCGAGAGCACTGGGAATCTGCTGCGTTGGTTCAACTGTTATTTTATCCTGCAGCTATTCCTCTGCAAACTCGCTTCAATGGTACCGTCAGTATCCCGGATCAGCTCCTCAATTTCTTTTGCTCATAATAGAGAGTGTGAAAGAGACTAAGACATCTGATGTAGATCCCAGGTTCTCTACTAAGCTCAGAAAAGAAAAACAAACCACAAAAGACATCAGCCGTGTGGATCTGATCATCTCCTCTGCTGCAGTATCAGACTCTGCTCTGTATTACTGTGCTCTGAGGCCCACAGTCACAGGAAACACAAGAGCACTGTACAAAAACCTGACACATGTGAAAAAGCATAACTATACCTTCTACAAATCAGACTAAACAGACCAGAGCAACCTCATCACCTGGGAAAAAGCACATGCTTCCAAATGAGTATGTTCTATATAGTATGAATGTAATCTGGATGTACTACATTCGCCATGTTGTCATTGCCACGTGACCTACTAGCATCAGTTTCATTGTGCCACTGCTATTCATAAATCCTCTCCAGTGGCCTCATGGGATAGTAAAGTGTCCATCATATGCACACTTCAGAATCACGCCAGAAGTAGTAGGGCATCAGGGTACTTTTTGCCTACTCTTTGATGAGTACTGTGAATTCGGACATACTTCATTTGTAACATACTGTCCAGGGCTGTACGTTAACCTTTTTTTTCACATAGCAATGGTGCCCTGCCAGATGTTGAAAGTTTTTAGCACAGGGCCAAAAAGTTTTAGCACAGTTCTAAAAACTTCCTGTTTCATTCTTAAAACAAAAAAACACAAGTAATGGATTCACTCACTTAACAGGCACCGATGTTCCATAAAGAACACAAAAAATACAAACCATCACAAAAAATTTTTTTAAATGGAAGAGTGCAGAAACATAACACCTCTTACACCTTAACAAAATACAAAATAAAAAACAATGGAAGACATTAAGGCAAAGATAGCAAAGATAAAAATGTTTGTCATTATTTTATCTTCGTTATTAGAAAATAAGAACATTTTTCAGGTACAGTATTTAGCAGTATTTACAACATTTTATTTTTCAGGTACAGTATTTAGCAGTATTTACAACATTTTATTTTTCAGGTACAGTATTTAGCAGTAGCATTCAAGAAATTGAATGAACAAATATTAAAATAAAACACTATACACATCAATTATACTTTTTTTAAAGCAACTGACTGATGATAAATTTATAGCAAGAGCAGGAGTGTTGTTTTTCCCTTGTTTTGTTGTTTTTATTACATTAAAAGATCATCTTCTTTCAATAGTGGTTCATTTTTATACCATCATTTACTCAAGTTGTTTTAAACCTGAATTAATTTATTTTGTCTGTTGAACATAAAAGTTATTTTTAAAGAATGCGTGTACCATCGTTGCTGTCACAGTAACTTCCATGGTATTTTATTCCTACTGTAAAAGTCAGTGTGGACTAGCTACTGTTTGGTTACTCACATTCTTCAAAATATCTTTTTTTGTGTTCAGCACAAGAAAGAAATTAATACAGGTTTGGGACAAAATTGAGTGAGTAAATAATGACAGAGATAATTTTTGGGGTGAACTATCCCTTTAATGACAGGCGGCAGCATGTTTAGTAGCTACTGTCCCTTTAAGAGCTTCACTCTTTCTCTCAACTGTTTACTTTCATTTCAGACATAACCAACTGTGTTTATATGTAAACTTGTGTGTTTTTGACAGTATTAGACGCGAAATCAATGTCCCGTGATTTTTCACCTACTATATAATGGGGAAGTATGCGATTTCAGATGCAGCCAATGTATATAAATTTTCAACTTCATCCACAAGGGGTCAGCATTGCTCTCTTCCTTTGTAGATATAACGTGATATGACACAACCCTTTAAAGAAGAGCTCTTTAAGAGTTTTTTTTAGAGCAGAGTTGAGGGGATTTGTTTTTCTTTTACCTTAAAGAACAACTATGTTTAGATGGGCTTTGATTTATCTGTGTTTTATAGCACATTATTATGGTAAGAATTTTTTTTCTGTTTCTGTATACTTTAAAAGAAAAGGCTTTACTACTTACATTCAGGTTACTAAACGTTTAAGTTCAATGCTAATAATTCATGTTAATGACTTGTTTTTTTTCTTTTCGGTCTATTTTTCTAGTGTCTTCGGGACAGGACAGTGTTGAACAGTCTTCAAGAGAAATGCCTGCAAATGAAGGAGCTCAAGTTATTTTAATATGTAATTATACTACTTCTACAACTCCATATCTCTTCTGGTACAAACAGCTACCAAACAGATCACCAACATTCTTCCTGAATCAATACACTACTGAGCCTGATTTTAAGAAGAGATTTTCAGCAACATTAGACTCCACATCGAAAACATTTCCACTGACAATCAAGAATCTGCGTGTGTCTGACTCTGCTGTGTACTACTGTGCTCTGAGGCCCACAGTGACTGAAGCACACTCAACACTCATACAAAACCATGGGAAGTGCTCAATTTTATGTTGAGGTGCAAATCCAGATACTATTGACTTCTGGCCCATGACAATAACATGCGTGTAATTAAAAATAAATACAATTTTAATTTAGTGCTGTGCAAAGCGCATTTCATCTATTGATCACTATACATTTTAGTTTTACATAAGGTGTATGTGCAGTATACACAGACAATACACGATACTGGGTTCACAAGAATTTTAACACTATTTTTAAGAAATCTTCAGTCACAAAATATAGTCTTTTATTCAACAGAAAGGCAAAAAAAAAGAAGCAACACAAAGCAGGTGCATTTTGAAATGTTTTAACTAATCATCTGATAATGAATGTCACTTCAGTTCTACTTTCTGTGTATGAATTTTCACATGCAGTTAAAGACAGAACAATATCCAAACACTGTAAAAGGCTTTATCACAAACTCAACTGACTTGTTCTCTCTTGTGTGATTTCACATGAATATTTTCAGATCTTATAACTGTGCATGATCTACGCATTAGCTTCTAACTTCTGACTGAAGCTGTGTGACCTTCTAACTGAACTCCTTTCCACAAACTGAATATAAAAATGTAGGCTATTTGAATGCTCTGACAAAACTGCTATTACTACTACTACTACTACTACTACTACTACAACACACACACACTACATTCTTCATGTTGTCATTGTCACTTGACCTATCAGTGTCAGTTGAGTATACACACAAGTACACCTCTTCTTCCTCACATTTCCAGGAGTTAATAAGAGCCAAAGCATTGACATTGACAGGAGGCTCATCTACACTTTATAATCAACATTTAAGTATTAAATAAGAGCAGTTTCCAGTTCACTACAACTGAAAACAAATGCTACTATCATACTTAAATGGACAATATACATCCCAGGTGTCTGATTATGTGATTAAAACTGTTAGATATCACAGAGAAAGTATGTGACTGAAATACACTTAACAATCAAACAAAATGCTAGAATACTAGAATTTGTATCTGCACATCAAGCACATTAGGCACAATCTCATCTCACATATTTGAATCAATGTAAATCTGACTATGTGTAAAACTAAATGTTCTATTCCCTACATTAAGTGTATGGAAGATTTAACCATATTCCTGTCTCTTTGCACACATACATATGTACAGAATGTAAATGTGTTAGATGGGAAGAGGGAAGTGTAGACACACCACCTAAAATCATATTTTAATTTCCTTTTTTATGTTTAAACTCTCCTCCCCTGCTATGAACCATTCCATTTCTTCCTGACACGACTGACTGAATGATTTATCTTTTTCTACTGTTATAGTCAACACATTAAAAATGATAACTCAAATGTTGTTCAGTGTATTCATGTTTGCATCTGTTTATCATGGTAAGTGGGGGAATTTGTAATTTGTTAATGGTTTAACACCCTTATAGTTACAATATTTACAGTTTTATCATAACATGTTTTCATGTTTTTACAGAGTGTCATGGAGAAGACAGTGCTGATCAGCCAGATAAACACATCGCTGAATTTGAAGGAAGATCAGTAACATTACAATGCAAATATAAAACAGCTTCATCACAACCAGAACTTTTCTGGTACATCCAGAGAGCAAATGACTTTCCTAAATACATGCTGAGGAGAAACAAATTTGGAGCAAAAGATAATGATGCTCAGTTTCAGGAGAGATTTCATTCTGAAGTGTCCTCAGATTCAGTTCCACTGATGATCAAGAATCTGCGTGTGTCTGACTCTGCTGTGTACTACTGTGCTCTGCAGCCCACAGTGACAGCAACACACTCAACACTCACACAAAAACAGAGCAAGTGCTCAAGTATATGACAAGGTGCAAATCCACATGCTATTTACTTCTGTCCCACAATAATAACATGAATATAATAAAAAAAAATAGAATCATTTAGTTAGTGCTGTGCAAAGTGAATGTCATCAAATTTAAGAGATCTAAAGTATTAATAAAGTATGAGGAATAATGTAGTTCATATTCTGTTTGTTGTGTTCTGAGGACTGACAGAGTTAGTAAGTAACCACAAGAGGGTACAATAGGATATGAATAGTAATCAAATGCCTCAGTGGTGTATGAAACAGATCTGGGGCCATATGTATAAAGCCGCTCAGAGTAAAAATGTTGTCCTAAGTGTGTCAAAATTCTAAGAATGACGTATTTTTACTCTTATTCCTAGACTTAAGAATAAGAGTGATTCATAAAGGTTCCTAAGTGTTAAGACTAGGTCTCAGCTCCTAAATTATTTAAGAGAGCTGAAGAGGTCTCCTAACCTAGTTAGGAATAACAAGATGGCAGCAAACAGGAGACGACAAACACTTTCCAGCGAACGTATATTGGACTTATATGATGATATGGAGTTGATAAAACGATACACATTTGATCGTCAAGATAGTCAGTTCTTTCTGTAACTGACCAAGTATGAAATTTAATAACTTCTTCCACTCTACAAATCAATGCTCTAGCTGCAGAAATGAAAGTAGCAATTACATGTTTTGGCTGGAAAATTGCAGCAATGCACCGGTGATGACACAGTTAAGCAGGGTCTTGCATATTGTGGCACTAACCCCACCAAATACAACAGTGGCCAAAAGTGATGTGTGAAGTTTTTTTTTATTTTAATTTTTTATGACCCTACATTTCAATTAAACCATCAAAATATGAGGGGGAAAAAACACTGACCAGTGCTGCCAACTGCTTTCAATTGAAAGCAGTTAAAACAGCTGCTAAATGTTGCTAGATTATGTCATAATGGCGAGTTCACTGATCTATATAAATATAAATATAGATCAGTGGGAAAGTCTTTGAATCTAGATAAGGTTTGTCCAAGAAATAGATTTTGCTAGGCTTTTGAAAAAATCTCAAAAGGGGTGAGGAAGTCACTAAATTGGCAACACTGACATTGACTACAACATCATCAGTTATTGATATTTCATTGGTCCTCTTGTTTTTGCATGTGTTCATAATTTTCCTTTGTATATGACGCTGGCCAAAATTATGACCGCATTGTCATGTTGGCATGTTTCATTGCATTATTATGACAAATAAAACAATTGATTCTAAGCAACTATGAAATATGCTTACAAAATCATTTTATTTATTTATTTATTTTTTAAATTAAGGGTGAAGATGTCAAATTTCCTAGGCCGGCATCACTTTTGGCCACTACTATATGGCAGTTCTTTGACTTTCCAACTGCCTGTCAAATCATGCTGCAAAAACAAGCAATGATGATACTCCATTTAGTTATTCTAAACAAATGTCCTGGGTATATACAGTGAGTAAATAGCTTTATAACATACAGAGGGATAAGTATGGTGGGGATCAAGCATTTGTTCAAAAAACACTATTTATACCAATCCTACCTTTATAAAAAAAATAGTGAAAGGTTTACAAAATAATGTTTATCAATTTCCAACTTCGTCCACAAGGGGTCTGCATCGCTCTCTTCATTTATAGGTATAACATGTGACATGATACAAACCTTTAAAGAAGAGCTCTGCGAGATGAGCACAGTTTTTGAGAGCAGAGTTGAGTACATTTCCGTTCTTTTACCTCCTGTAACAATTATGTTTAGATGGGCTTTGATTTATCTGTGTTTCATAGAACATTATTATGGTATGCACATTTTTTTTCTGTTTCTGTATACTTTTAAAGTAAAGGCTTTACTTACATTCAAGCTCCTAAATTATTATTATTCATGTTAATGACTTCCTTTATTTCGGTCTATTTTTCCAGTGTGCTGGGGGCAAGACAGGGTTGAACAGCCTTCAGGAGAAATGACTGAAAATGAAGGAGCTCAAGTTATTTTAATGTGTAATTATACTACTACAAATCCAGATCTCTTCTGGTACAAACAGCTACCAAACAGATCACCAACATTCATTCTAAATAAATTAACTTTTGGTGAGGGAACTACTGAGCCTGATTTCAAGAAGAGATTTTCTGCAACACTGGACTCTACATCGAGAACATTTCCACTGACAATCAAGAATCTGCGTGTGTCTGACTCTGCTGTGTACTACTGTGCTCTGAGGCCCACAGTGACTGAAACACACTCAACACTCATACAAAATCAGAGGAAGTGTTACATTTTATGTTGAGGTGCAAATCCACATGTCATTTACTTCTGTCCCACAACAATAACATGCATATAATAATAGAAAAATCTATTTATTTTAGTGTGCTCAATGATTAATCACGATTAATCGCATCCAAATAAAGGTTTTTGTTTACATAAATAATATGGGTCTTTTGCATATTTATTATTTATATATAAGACCGCCCCTACAGTAAATATTTGAAATATTTCATGTATATATTTATATCTGATTTTTATATATATATATCATATATTGAACCTAACCGTTTCTTAAATATATACATGCCTGTGTTTGTATTTATATATACATAATAAAACACAGTACACACACATATATTATGTAAACAAAAAGGTTTATTTTGGATGCGATTAATCACAATAAATTAGTGCTGTGCAAAGTGAATATGAACTCTATAAGATCTAAAATATTATAACAAAGTATGAAAAATAATGAAGTTTATATTCTGTATGTTGTGTTCTGAGGACTGACAGAGTAAGTAACAACAAGAGGGTACAATAGGATATGAATAGTAATCAAATGCCTGTATGGTGTATGAAACAGATCTGATCTGCTCTGCTCTCTCAAAGAGCTCTCTAGAAGAGGTGGGGTTTAAAGCACTGATGATACCTGATGTGATCTTCTTACACTTCAAGTCTGTTAGAGAGAGAAATAAGAAACAGACAATGAGTCTTCATTCTGTCATTCTGCTTTCTGCCTTTGCATGTAAGTATTGAAGTGTTTTGTGTTTTGCACCCTAATACTCTGAGCAGCCAGAATGGCTAATTTCTGCTCAAAATTAAGTATAGTGTTTTTCTTCATGTAGTATATTGAATTCTATACTGATACATCCATATTGAATATAGATTCGATTTAAACACCTGTTCTTAAAAGATTTTATCTACTTTTGAAGATGCAACGTATGGAAATGAAATCAAACCAACCAAATCAGAGGTGTTTGCTGACGAGGGTTCAATTGCTAAATTATCCTGCAGTTATTCATCCGCATTTCGTCTTCACTGGTATCGCCACTATCCTGGATCAGCACCCGAGTTCATTGTGCTCATCTCAGACGGTGCAAAACAAGCTCAGGAATCTTATGTAGATTCAAGATTCAAGACCAAAGTTAGTAAAGACAAAGAACCCCATGTGGATCTGGAGATCTCCTCTGCATCTATATCAGACTCTGCTCTGTACTACTGTGCTCTGGAGCCCACAGTGACAGGAAACACAAGAACACTGTACAAAAACCTGACACATTTCATTGCATCTACATCACACATGTCCAGCCCCCCAACATAAAAAGATATAACAAAGGGTGACACACAAAGATTCAGTTAAAAGATGCTTCAGATATTCATAATGTTTTATAAAGCAATGTTCAAAGAGGTGATAAAATCATATTTATATGCATTTGCTTTTTTCAAGGTGGTGAGGAAAGAGGGGTTTATATATGAAAGTATTTTGCTGAACCTGACAGAGACTGTGTCATAAGATCATTTAAGCTGAGACTATAAGAACACATGCAATGATTCTCCATTCAGTTATTCTAAAAAGGAGTAAATAGCTTTATAATATACAGAAGTAAAACATAAGTATAGTGATGATCAAGCTTTTGTTCAAAAACACTATTTATACCAATCATACCTTTCTAAAGAATTTTTCAGGGTTTGCAAAATAACATGTTTAGCAATTTCAAACTTCCATTTCATCCACAAGGGGCCAGCATTACTCTCTTCATTTATAGAATACCATGTGACATGATACAACCCCTTTAAAGAAGAGCACTGTAAAATGAGCACATTTTTTAAAATCTGAGTTGAGCGATTTTCTGTTCTTTTACCTCGTAGATCAACTATGTTTAGATGGGCTTTGATTTCTCTGTGCTTAATGGCATATTATGATGGTAAGAACATTTTTGTTTCTGCATACTTTAACAGAAAAATGTTTACCTAAATATAGATTACTAAGTGTTTACACTTACTTTCCTAATAATTCAAATAAATGATACATTTTTCTGTCTATTGTTCCCCAGTGTCTTCTGGACAGGACAGGGTTGAACAGTCTTCAGAAGAAATCACTGCGAGTGAAAGAGATCAAGTTATTGTAAGATGTAATTATTTTACCACTGGTATAAATATATACCTTTTCTGGTACAAACAGCTACCAAACAAATCACCAACATTCATTCTGAATCAATACACCACCGAGCCTGATTTCAAGAAGAGATTTTCTGCAACACTGAACTCCACATCAAGAACATTTCCACTGATGATCAAAAACCTACTTGTGTCTGACTCTGCTGTGTACTACTGTGCTCTGAGGCCCACAGTGACTAAAACACACTCAACACTCATACAAAAACAGAGGAAGTGCTCAGTTATATGACGAGGTGCAAATCCACATGATACTGATGCACATGCACATTCATCCCATATGATCTTGTTACATTTTCTAGACTGTCACAAAACTCGCCGAACATGCACGGTGATACTTCATTCAGTCATTCTTTTCTCTGCTCTGGCATATACGTGCATTTGTTTATTTCTTGTATGCATTTGCAATTAAAAATGTAAGAATACAGTGCGCATAATTATTAGGCAAGTCAATATTCTGATCATACACTCTCAGACAAAAAAAAAAGGTACAACACTGGGGTGGTACCTTATAGGTACTATGTACACTTTAGGTACAAACCAGATCAATCTTAACTACTATTCATTTTTTATATGTTGATTTAGGGTTGCACGATTATGACAAAAATCATGATTGTCGATTATTCCTTTGAAATTGTAATTGCGATTATTAATTTGCCATTAAATGAATGATGTTTACACCTTTTTTTGACAACTGCATGCCATATTGTTATATGAAAATAAGCAAGCTGAAAACACTAACTGAAAAACTTTTATTGCTTTTCTATAGTATTAAGCTAAATACTAAACTATAAAGATTATTTTTTGATTATGTAATGACTATTTGAAAGATTATGTAATTGTGGCATCCGTAATTGTAATTGCGATTAGAAATTCGATTAATTGTGCAGCCCTATGTTGATTTATAAGTGATCTATAATTGTTAACGAGGGCTGGAAGTGAAATATTTAGATGTGCATAATTATTAAGCAGGCTTTATAGATAGATGTGGCCCTATACATATAATATTTTGTCAAATAATTTTCTAATTTTAAATGCTACATGAGCTCTTTTTTTTACAGAAAATGTTAACATTTATATATAGATTAATTGTGTGTATACAATTTCAAATCAATGATCACTTGAATAAATTTCAAACACTATTTGAAAATTAAAAGTTGTTCTTTTGCTCTTTTCCAGGTGTGAGTTTTGGAGATGAAATCACACCAGACAGCACTGAGGAATCTGCTGCAGTGGATTCAACTGTTACTTTATCCTGCAGTTATTCCTCTGCAGAATCACTTCAATGGTACCGTCAGTATCCCGGATCAGCTCCTCAATTTCTTGTGCTCATAATAGAGAGTGTGAAAGAGACTAAGACATCTGATGTAGATCCCAGGTTCTCTACTAAGCTCAGAAAAGAAAAACAAGCTACAAAAGAAATCAAACGTGTGGATCTGGTGATCTCCTCAGCTGCTCAAAAAGACTCTGCTATGTATTATTGTGATCTGACGTCCACACACTGACAGGAAACAAGAACACTGTACAAAAACCTGACACATGTGAAAAAGCATAACTGTACCTTCTACAAATCAGACTAAATAGACTAGATCACAAAACAATAAAGAGAATAAGATTTCCAAACTGCCACCTCAGACACTGAATGTAGTCCATCTACATTCCAAATAATCATGTTTAAAATAAGATAAACTTTTATTAATACAAACAAACAAACAATAAATAAATACATATATAAAAAAAGCAAGGAGGAAAGAGAAATTCAGATTTGTTTTTTAGGGGGGGGTGGGGGTAGGAAGTAACTACAGAATTAAACTTAATTGTACAGAATCATTAGCTCCTCATTTTTATTTAATAAATAACATATGTCATTTATAGATCTGCTTCTCTACCTCTTTAATTAATTTACCAAAACGAGCATCATCATCAACAGAGAGCAGGAAGATCCAGATTGATTGTATGACTCAGTTCCTGCAGAAAGTCAGAGCATCACAAACCCAGAGAACAGAAGAGCATTAACAGAACAGATCTGACGTAGTAAACATGGACAGACACTTGGTTCTGATTTTAATCATGACTTCAGGTAAAATACTCTTTGATGCCAGTGCTAAGGAAAATAGATAATGTGTAACGTGACTGAATTTAACTCGCGTGATTTTTAAACTGTAAGCAAATATTTATTTTCATGTTTGCAGGTGCAATGACTGCAGACTAGATTGGGCCAAATAAGGGTGTAAATGTGATCAGTACAGAAGGAGAGTCTATGAGATTGAGCTGCTCATATGATACAAGCAGCAGATATGTTACACTTTACAGGTCTCCTATCCTAAAAGAGAACCCAGGGCCGGCCCTGACCAATTTGGTGCCCTATAGGCAATATTTTAGCTGGTGCCCCTTGCATCGCACAGCCAATTCCACCACTGATCATTCACACAAAAACTGCATAAATAAATAAACTGACTTAACTCAGCTAGCTATTTAAATATCTTCATTTCTTCATTTCAGACATTCTAAAATTTAGGGATGCACTGATCTTAACTTTTATTTAAGCAAAAGACAAGAAAGAGTGCATGAAGAATATGATTAGCTGCTTTATATAGCCTATATTTTGATCTAAATTAGACTGTATAATTTCAAAACCTGAAGGAAAAACAGAATGGACTGACTTACTGAAATAAGGCTACACAAAACCTAGCAAACGGCAGATGGCTGAATAAAAATGTAAATTCACTCTCTGTCAGCAGGTAGCGTTTAAGGAACCGCAGTGATGCATTGTTTCCTTGATTTCCGCTGTAAACACTACTGTATACAGAGGCAAGATGAAAGGAAAATGCCATCTAAACTGTTTCTTAAAGGGGTCATATAATGCTACATGCACTTTTACAAGTTGTTTGAACTGAAATGTGTGTTGGCAGCGTGTGTACACAACCACCCTAAAATGATAAAAATCCACCCAGTGGTTTTTTTTATCTGGTTAAATGTTTTCCCCTTTTTCAAATCGAGCCGATCTTAGATGCCTGTCTGTGTGACGTCACACAGGCAGGCCCCTCCCACGATAGTTTGACTGACAGTAGTGTTTCAGCACAGACTGGACTGGCATCTTACCTCAGACCCGCCCTGAGTAAGCTGTCACCGCTGGAGCAATTGAAGACAAGAATGACTCCTAAGTGATTGAGGTGTTCTGTTGTTGGATGTAATAATGAACATAGCAGTCGTCGTTTACTCCCGACATCTGAACTGCTGAAGACGCAGTGGATTATGTTTGTTTTTGAAGGGAATGCGCCCCCGATCTACATAAATGCGTCTTATGTTCATCTACAGAAGAAGTGAGTATAAGGCTTTTTATGAATATTTGCAAATTGCCTTTCCTAATATGTGCTAATTAGCAAGTTTCACGGTGAATGCGGCTAAAGTAAACAGTCTCTCTTAGAGCAGCTCGGAAGAGAGGGGCGGGTTCTGCAGAGCTCATTAACATTTAAAGGAATATGCTACAAATCTGCATGCTCTGAAAAGAGCTGTTTTTGACAGGGTAAAAAATGTGTTTTTACACTACCATTGAGAAATTTTAACCAAACTATGTTACAGACTTTTCATTAAGACCCTAAAGAATCATATCAACTTGTGGAAAATGGGCATCCTATGACCCCTTTAAGCCCAGCCGTTTCCCTCAATATTCATTCATCCTTTGCGCTTGTGAACAGTGAGCTTGCTCTGCCTGCTAATGTATTTTCTCCTCTTTGCATCTCTGGCCTCTGTTAACGCCGTTTACAGACTCTCAAATAAAACAAAAAACCATCCGGTTCCGATTTATGGCCGATCGGTGCATCTCTGCTCAAATTAAAATATTATGCTTTTATTTTGGTCGCTTGCTAAAAAAACTGCAGCGCATAGCTATTGTTATTTAATTTATTCGCAACCTTCGCGATATGACTATGGCATTATATGGCCATAATGCGATATCGATTATATTTCGATATATAGTGCACTCCTAATTAAAATAATATTGTTAAAAAAAACGTATCCCCTAGCATTGGCCTATTTCGCCTACACTCTTAAAAATAAAGGTGCTTCACGATGCCATAGAAGAACCTTTTTGTCTAAATGGTTCCATAAAGAACCTTTAACATCTGAAGAACCTTTCTGTTTCACAAAAGGTTATAAGTAGGATCTTCAAATTATAAAAAGGTAAGAAAGAGATGGTTCTTTTAAAGAACCTTTGACTGAATGGTTCTTTGTGGAACCAAAAATGGTTCTTCTATAGCATCGCTTGAAGAACCTTTTGAAGCACCTTTATTTTTAAGAGTGTATGCGACGGTCCGGCCCTGAGAGAACCTCAGTATTTAGTGTGGAAAGATGCTCGGTCATGGACTAGTACTCTGGGACCCCTGCTGATCGTCGCTTTCAGTCGACTATATCAGAAACATCCACTGAACTCACTATTACTAGTGTAACTCTGTCAGATTCAGCTCTCTGTTAATGTGCTCTAAGAGTTTAAAAGTCTAAAAAGTCTATGTGAAGCTGTACAAAAACTCTAATTCATTTTTCACTTTGATCTCAAACCACATCAAACCCACAATCTATAATTCACACAATATAATTACACTTGTGGAAATACCTGTGTGTGAGTGCGATTAATATTTTTTCAGAATATGTAATGTTTCAGATAATACCCCGCATCATCATAGTATATTATATTTTAAGATTACTAATATATTTCTTAATATTTTTTTTTATTGGTTACAATATTTATCCTGCAATTATCTATCTTGCAGTATTTCATCCACCATCATGATAGATGGCTTATTACCCAAAATGCGGGGACGTGCTCAATTTTTGTTATGGTGTATACCTTAATTCAGTAAGATTGAAGTGTTTCCTTTATCTTTGGAGTGTTACAAGCGGTTCGTGAATAGATAAGATCCCTGAAATTGCAAAGACTAAAGTCTCAAAACCAAAGAACTTTATAAAAGTTAAGACTTGTCCATTCCCTCTTAAAACGCCTCGTTCAAACACGCTCCCAAATGTCTACGATTTGGGAAGATTTGCATAACGCCGCCCAATGTTCACGCAAAGAAAGAAGACGTTTGCTCGGCCCGCCATGTTGTGGAGACGCTGTGTGTTTTGTTGCGAAAGCGAAACTACTTTGTTTGGCTTTGGACACGACTAGAAATCAGTGGTTAATTTTTATTTACAACACTGTTCCAGAACATTCAACCCAAATATTCATATGTGTGCAGTGCATTTTATGGAGCTGTTTCCTGATCCTGTAAGAGTAGACTACAATGCCGGCTGTTTCACAGACTGCAAGTACGTTTTCATACTTAAAGAATTAGCCACTGATGATTCAAACACGAGTTTTGAGCAGTGTAGAGTAGCACTTGTTGTTTGTCGTTTCTCCGATCACAAATGCAGACATGGTTTTATGTTTACGCGGCGCGATGCAAAGCCACCAAAAAATACGTATCAGTTATTCTAAAATACCTAAATTTGTCCTCACTGGATGCACAATGCCCTCGTTTTACTGGTTTTTAAACATTTTTGTCCTCATCGCTCCGGACCCCATCGAGTAGGGTAGGGGCTAACATTTTCCTCAAGCCGGACGGTATTCGGACCAATCACAATGCCCTGGATGCTGGACCAATCGAAAGCACACTCTCTTTTTCAGCCGAGGCCTTGCTTGTAACACTCGCGCATTTCAGAAAGGCAGGGCATAGAGGAGAAACAATAATGTACAGTATGTGGAAAATTATGTGTTTTTTTAACCTACACTGCCATAACCCTTCTTACCCAAATACCCAAAAAGTCTCTTTTTAGCAACATCATATGACCCCTTTAACTCAAGTTCAATCAATTTATCTGGTTAATTGATTTTTAATTCTAATTAAAATACAGTAAATATTTTGTAGAAACTGAACTAAAAAATGATTGACAATGACATGACAAAATTTTAATTTTTAGGTGGACACAATCATAATGATTTTAGAGAATATGATCAAAGTAATAGCCTAATGATAGTATGTTTCTAATAGAAACAAATGAATAATGAATGGTAGAATGTTCATTTTGATACATTCTAGAATTGGAAGGGTCTTTTAAACAATGAATTCATTTACTCAAAGCATTGTTAACTTTTTGGGGGCTGCAGAAATCTGATTAAGCAAATCATCAAAGTAGATAAAGACGCAAATGCACGGCATCATTTAATAAGAGCAGGATGTTTTTGAGTGCCAAAGACCAACTAGCAGAGAGTCAATGTAAACACTGACCTGCACTGAAAATCCTAACAACCTATATCATATTTTTAACATGGAAAAACACCTGAGTTTGGTTTTAATTATCTCCTATGGGAGCCCACAATTTTCTAAACACCAAAGGGAGAGAGAGAGAGAGAGAGAGAGAGAGAGAGAGAGAGCAATGGAAAGACTAATGATTATTGCTCTTTTCCTCACAGCACAGGACTTTTTAAAGAATGATCATCAATTACACATTTTACAATTTAGTTACTTAATATGCAAATTATAAATAGTTAAATCTATTTTCCAGTGTGTTTGTATTTTTCTTCAAAATCATGCAAAATAAATAAATGTATAATTTATTGTGGTTGCAAAAGCTTTCCTTTAAAAGGAATAGAAGACACTCAAAGGTTTTTGATTCGATTAATGTCATTCGCAATGCTTCATGGGATTATAGGTCTTTCCTTCACTAAGTACACAGTCTTGTATCTTTTTTTTTTTCATCATCATTTTCATTCAGTTTTTGACTTCAAATTAAAGTCTGTAATGTTGTGATTCACCTCGTAGCTGGTTAGCTTGGTTTGTGGCTAATAATGTTTTAACAAAGACATTTTAAAAATTAATTAAGGGAAAAATGAACGCTGCTAAAAGAGTGGGCGGGCACTAATGCACTCTATAAAGCTTCATCCTCTGCATGTCCACTGCTACAAAAACATAATGTGGCTATGTGTGTTAAAAATACATACATTTACCACTGGAGGGCAGAAACCATCAAATGTGCCATCAATAATGTGAGGATTTAGACCTACTTGAAGACTTGAAAATATCAAGGGAAGTACAGCACAGAGAAAACAGAGAGCTACAGGAAAGACAGAGACACATTCATGAGAGCATACATGTTAAAATATTAATCTCTTTATCTTAACAATGGAAAAACTTGTGACTATTATGTATTTCTTCACAGCACAGTACTTTGGTAAGAAAGATAATCATTTCCACTTTATTATTATTTTTTAGTTACTCAACATATGTAAATTATAAATAGTTCAATCTATTTTCCAGTGTGCTGGGGGCAAGACAGAGTTAAACAGCCTTCAATAGAAATGACTGCAAAACAAGGAGATCCAGTTACTCTACGGTGCAATTATTCCACCACAACTACAAATGCATATCTCTTCTGGTACAAACAATTATCAAATAGATCACCAACCTTCATTCTGAATAAATATTCATTTAGTGAAGGAATAACTGAGGCTGATATTAATAAGAGATTTTCAGCAACACTGGACTCCACATCAAGAAGAGTTCCACTGACAATCCAGGATGTGCGTGTGTCTGACTCTGCTGTGTACTACTGTGCTCTGCAGCCCACTGTGACTGAAATACACTCAACACTCACGCAAAAACATGAAATAGATAACTTGTGTTCATAGAGTCAAAAAGTGTGCTTGCCTCTGGATCAGCATCCATCATCTGAGGTCAATTAGTGGAATCACAGAAAGGTGTGAACAATTTTAACACTTCCAAACTCGGATCAATCACATGAGTCTCAAACCATCACAACAATAAAAAACAAACGAACAAACTAATTTAGGAGCCTATGCAGTGGGGACCTGAATTTGGAATTCAAATTTAAATCTGGAAATGTATTACATTTTAAAACATAAAAAAAAAAAGATTTAAGACAAAATAACTAAGAAATATTTAAGATTCATAACTATTTTTAGGTCACTAATCAAACTTTAGACATTGGCCTTGTTAACTATTATCAATATACATCTTTTCTGTTTAATTCTGCTCTTATATTTATGCTCTAGATCAGTAATATTCTGTCATGTCAAAAATTTGTATCATAGCACTATTAATATTATTGGCTCATTAATCATTCAGGTTTGTAGATTTTGTTAGTCAAAACCATCTGCTAAAGTAATAAATATATGTATGATTTCTTGCCGTTGCAAAAGTTGTAGAATGCAAACTCATGCAAAAACATGAGAAGCGGCAGACCGTCATATCACACAGAAAGCAGGAAGTTCCAGTGTGTTTGATTGTGAAACTGCAGAGACTCACAGTAACACAGATCTACAGCTCAGAGCACAGAGAACATTAACCTGATCTGACCTAGTCAACATGGAAAAACACCTGATTCTCATTTTAATTCTGACTTCAGGTACAATATGACACTTTTATTTTAATTTCATTACAGTGGTATTAATGAGATATTTTGAGATAATTTTGTGTAACTTGGCTGACAAATTACTTTTATTTGTTTGTTTTAGGTGTGATGACTGCGGACCAGATTAGGCCAAATAAAGATGCTGTTGTCATAAAGGAAGATGAGACTGTGACCCTCAGCTGCTCATATGATACAAGCAGCAGTTATGTTAGACTTTATTGGTACAGACAGTATCCTAAAGGGGAGCTTCGCTATTTAATATACAAGGCTGCACGGTCGAGTGGTGGAGGTGGGAGCCCCTCTGATCCTCGCTTCCAGTCGACTACATCACACACATCCACTGAACTCACCATTACTGGTGTAACTCTGTCAGATTCAGCTCTCTATTATTGTGCTCTAAGAGTTGGAGCCCAGTGGTACAAAGTCAATATGAAGCTATACAAAAACTCTAATCTATGTTTCCCTTTTAATGTCAAGCCACATCACACCCACAATCTAGAATTCTCAGAATATAACTACACTTGTGGAAACACCTGTGTGTGGTTACTGAAAGGGTAATGAAAGGAAACATGATGTCCTAGAATACTTCCTGAATTACAGTACATCACAACCATTTTGAAAGATCGGACTAAACATTACATCATCATTTAATATCTCTTCGGCAAAGTCTCTTGTATGGAGAAAGTTTCCCACTCAAAGCCAAATTATTCATACAGTGTAAACTAACATGTCCAATAAAAGTCATTTTATTTCTAATTTATTATTATTTTCAATTGATTCAATTCAATTGATTCTGACATTAGTTGCACTGTTTGTGCAATTGGTGCAATTGAATTTTTTTCAGCTCAACAAAATCTATTCAAACTCACCACAATGAGGCATCCTTCCTCAAATTCTTATATAAAGCTGAACCTTATGAAGAATCTGAAACTACAAAGAGAAATAGAGACTATACAGTAAGAATAAAAAACTTCTGGAAAATTCTGTTAAAATATTCTGTTCTTTTTAATTTTTATCTTTAAATGAGAATGGCAAAATTGGTGATTATTGCACTTTTCTTCACAGTACATGATTTTGGTAAGAAAATTGTTTCATCGTTTACACTTTACTACTAGGCCTATATCTGTGTGAGATACTCAATGTAAGCACACGAATAATGGCTACATCTATTTTCCAGTGTGCTGGGGAAAAGACAAAGTTAAACAACTTTCAAGAGAAATGACTGCCAGTGAAGCAGCACAAATTACTCTACTATGCAATTACTCTACCAGCAGTTATAATAATGCATATCTTTACTGGTACAAACATCTACCAAATAGATCACCAACATTCATTCTGAGTGAATTTTCAATTGGTAAAGGAACTACTGAGGATGAATTTAAAGAGAGATTTTCTGCATCACTGGATTCAACATCAAGAACAGTTCCACTGATGATCAAGAATCTGCATGTGTCTGACTCTGCTGTGTACTACTGTGCTCTGAGGCCCACAGTGACTAAAACACACTCAACACTCTGCTTTGATATCTGATTGTATTGATTCTGATTGTATTTCACATTTGTAAGTTACTTTGGATAAAAATGTTGGTTAGAAATACATAAATTCACCACAGGGAGGCAGCATACATCAAGGTGTCTTTAAGGAGACGTGCCTACGGATCTGAAGACTTGAAATATCAAGAGAAGAGCAACACAGAGGAAACCAAGAGCCACAATCACATCAGACAGAGAGACACAATCATAAGAATACACATTCAAATAATAATCTCTTTATCTCAACAATGGAAAAATGGGTGATTATTACACTTTTCTTCACAGCACAGGACTTTGGTAAGAAAGTTCATTATTTGCACTTTATTATTTGTTTATATGTACGTTACTTCATATATGTAAATGATTAATGGTTAAATCTATTTTCCAGTGTGCTGGGGGCAAGACAGAGTAGAACAGCCTTCAGGAGGAATGACTGCAAATGAAGCAGATCAAGTAACTTTAATATGTAATTACACTACCAAAACTACAAATGCAGATGTTTATCTCTTCTGGTACAAACAGCTGCCAAACAAATCACCAATATTCATTCTGAATAAATATCCATTTAGTGAAGGAATAACTGAGCCTGATTTTAAGAAGAGATTTTCTGCAACACTGGATTCGACATCAAGAACAGTTCCACTGACAATCAAGAATCTGCGTGTGTCTGACTCTGCTGTGTACTACTGTGCTCTGAGGCCCACAGTGACTAACACACTCAACACTCACACAAAAAAATGCAAAATAAAAACTCTCCAACTTTGCCAACGTAACACTATAAACCAAGTAAAAACATTATAAAAAGTTATCATAATTTATAAGTTATCAAGTGATAATCATATCAGTAATAAACAATAAAGTGCTCTTTGCAGGGAACCAAATAATCAAGTCATTGAAAAGTTCAAGATGAACCTGGAGTTGTGAAGTTCTACTCAAGCAGAGCAGATCTATAGCATTTCCATTGTGTTTTCATTATTTTTGATCACTTCAACTTTTTTAACAGATTGAAATATGACCCAGAATGTGTAAATTTCTTTTTCAAGGCTCTTGTGTTTGTGTTCAAAACGGTCACCTCCAACCAATCACCTGCATCTGAAACCATCAAAAAAAAAAAAAAAGTCTGAAGACACACCTCTTCTGTGAGGACTGAACTAATACATTAGAATTGGAGCCCAGAGAACATTAATACACTGATCTGACCTAGTAAACATGGTAAAATGCCTGTTTCTGATTTTAATTCTGACTCCAGGTACAGTATGACTCCCTTTATTCATTGTAGTCATTTACAGTAGAAAAGCAGTGTAAGAAATAATTTTGTGCAGTTTGAATCAGTAATGGTCTTATTTCTTTGTATTAGGTGTGATGACTGCAGACCAGATTAGGCCAAATAAAGAAACTAGTGTCATAAAGAAGGAAGATGAGATTGTATCCCTCAGCTGCTCATATGATACAAGCAGCAGATATGTTAGACTTTACTGGTACAGACAGTATCCTAAAGGAGAACCACAATATCTATTAAACAAAAACGTATGGTCCGCGAGTGATGCACACACCTCTGATCCTCGCTTTCAGTCGACTACATCAGAAACATCCACTGAACTCACCATTACTAGTGTAACTCTGTCAGATTCAAATCTCTATTATTGTGCTCTAAGAGTAGTAGCCCAGTGATACAAAGTCTGTGTGAAGCCGTACAAAAACTCAAATTTATTTTTCACTTTGATCTCAAGCCACATCAAACCCACAATCTATAATTCACACAGTATAATTACACTTGTGGAAACACCTGTGTGTGATTAGTTCAAAATATAATGGGAAAAGAAAGAAAAAGTGAAAGAGATCAAAATAAGATGTTGTGGATTTCTACTAATATGCAAAACATATGCAAAACCAATCGTAATAGTTGTGGACATATATAAAAAAACATTTTAAGATTAAATAATACATTTACAAAACTGACTTTCAATGCTGGTGGAATGAAAATAGGTATATAATATAGTAGTTAAGAATAACATTAATATTAAGTCTCTTTTTCTTTTTTAACAGTTTCTTCTAATAATATACACAAACACAATAACAATGTCAAGTGATAACAATGTCTAGAATTACATTAATTCATCAAATTGAAATAAGGGGTCAGTGCTTGAACCAATGTATGGGACTGATAAAACAAACATTGGAAAGACTTTAAAATACACCCAGAATCCTTCAGGAGGAGGAGACAGTCACACTGTGTTCAGATTCTGTGCAGTCAGACTCCTCCTGCATGTCTTTGCCACAACTTATCAAAGAGAGCTGAAACAAGGGATCTGCTGTAGATTTTACTGAGTTAATTTATCTAAAGTATTATTTAAAAATTATTATGATGGCAAACTGGCAAAGAATTGTAGTCTTCTTTATCACATATTACTGGGGTAAGTTAAATTCTGTAAGTAAAAACTGCTAATACTAATATAAGCAAAATCTGATTCTTTTTTTGCATTACATTACAGGATGTGATTCTCTGCACAGTGTTGAACAAAATACAACAGTTCTTACAGCTATTGAAGGAGCAGTTGTAACAATCAGCTGTCAATATGAAACCACTGATATATTGCCAATTTTCTTCTGGTACCAGCAAAAAGTAAATGGAGTTCCAGAATTCATGCTGAATAGATTCGGTACAAATGACAAGCACTTCAAGGAAAGATTTAGTGGCGATCTCAACACAATTTCAAAATCTTTTCCACTGACAATCCAGGATGTGAGTGTGTCTGACTCTGCTGTGTACTACTGTGTTCTGCAGCCCACACTGACTAAAACACACTCAACACTCATACAAAAACCCTTTGTGAGCATCTGCTGTTCAACCTCTGATGTGATGTGACTACTGCTTCCACTGTTATGAAGCCTGCGTATATCTAAATACTTATTGCACTTAATAGGAAGTTATTATTGCCTAAAAAGATGGCCTACTCATTTGACACAAATGTTAGAAAACTGCTTTGCCAAGTGCTACTCATATAATATATTCTTACCTCTATAAAAGCCTCTGAAACAACATGCATGTAAATGTAAAATGGTAACATCAAATTCTGCACTTTTAAAAACTTTTCTTTAATTCATATCAGGTGTACTTTCAAGTCAGCAGTGATTCCATTTAACCTTCAAAAAACATAAAACAACAATAACAACACCTGTGTTTTCAGATAATATGGTATCTAATTTATGAACAACACATTTTTTGGATTTTGTGTTGCAATTATGTTGGATGTTGCCTCAAATAAGACACAGATGGTAAAAATATTTTTAGACTGAAGGTGGTGATATCTACATATACAGTACATGACATCACCTCAAATATACTATTGTAAGCTTTGGTTGTAAATAAAACATATTTTTACCATGGTTCATGTTTGCGTTGAAAAAAAAAGTCTGGTCTGTCTGATAAATGTTATTTTACTTCTGATTTATTCTGAGTTTAGTTACACTGTTTGTAAATTATATGACAACATATTGTTGTATTTTATGGACTGTTATTAATATGCAAAACATATGCATAACCAATCCTAATAGATGTGGACATACATCACAAACAATAAAACAAAAATGTTTTAAGATAAAAAAAAATCATTCAATCTTATATAAGGCTAAACCTTGAGGAAAAATATAAAAATACAAAGAGCAATAAGAGATGTTTGACTGAATATCATATTAGCCTATTCTATCCTGACTCGATTCAGATACATAAAGATGTATTTATGTAATATTATTTTACACAGTAATGCCATATTATGCACAGTCTGTCAAAAGCCATTGCACTTCAAGGTTTATATAATTAAATAATCACAAATGATTCCAAAGGTTACAAATGAATGAAAAGCTGTTTAATACAATAAATTCACCACCAGGGGGGAAGCATCTTTTAATTTCTTGTGTGAGACTGTTCAGTTGCTGAAAACATCAAGAGAAGTGAGATCTGCTATAAGTAGAGACTCACATCAGTTATCTGACTCTCACTCTCTTCAACTCAGAGCAACATGGCTGATTATTACGGTTTTCTTCACAGCACATAATTTTGGTAAGAAGAGTCTTTCATCTTTAACACTTGAGTTACTCAATATCTTAATATCTTGAGTTACTTAATATCTGATTGTTAATTCATGTCTGATCCTTTCCAGTGTGCTGGGGACAGGACAGTGTCGATCAGCCTTCAAGAAAAAAGACTTCTGCTGATGGAAATCAAGTAATTTTATTGTGTAATTACACCCTCATGAGTGCTGCAAATGCTTATCTCTACTGGTACAAACAACTACCAAACAGATCACCGACATTCATTCTGAGTGACTTTTCCATTGGGAAAGGAACTACGGAGCCTGAATTTAAGGAGAGATTTCACACAAAACTGGACTCCACACTAGGAACAGTTCCTCTGACAGTCAGGGATGTGTGTGTGTGTCTGACTCTGCTGTGTACTACTGTGCTCTGAGGCCCACAGTGACTGAAACACTCACACAAAAACACAACTCTCTGACACTGATGAAAAATTCATAACTATAATGAATCAATAACAGGAACAATGTACTATAGCAGTTGAGAATAATATCAACATTACTGTATATGTCTGTTTTTTATAGCTTTTTCTAATAGTATACCAAAGTACAATAACAATATCAAGTGCTCCAAATTCCAGAATTGGTTTTGTTCATCAGATTGAAATAAGGGGTCAGTGTCTGAACCAACATATGTGAAAAGACTTATGGCAGACAAACACAGAACATTTAATTTTTTTCAAAATACACCCAGAATCCTTCAGGAGGAGGAGACAGTCACACTGTGTGTGTGTTTAGATTCTGTGCAGTCAGACTCCTCCTGCAGGTCTTTGCATATGTGACAGTGTTACAACAACTTTATCAAAGAGAGGCTGAAACAAGAGTCTGCTGTAGGTTTTAATGTAGAGTTCATTTGATCTAAATTATTATTTTAACAATTATTGTGATGGCAAACTGGCAAATAATTGTATCACATATTATGGGGTAAAAATCTACAATATGAATATGAGATCTTCATCAGTGATGTTTTGCATTTCATTACAGGATGTGGTTCTCTGGAAAGTTCAAACTGCTGTTGAAGGAGCAGCTGTAACAATCAACTGTCAATATGAAACCACTGATATGTTGGCAAATCTCTTGTGGTGCCAGCAAAAAGCAAATGGATTTCCGGAATACATGCTGAGCAAATTCGGCATGCAGTTCAAGGAAAGATTTAGCAGCAGTCTCAACACAATTTCAAAATAATTTCTACTGACAATCAAGGATCCATGTGTATCTGACTCTGCTGTATACTATGCTCTGCAGCCCACTGTGACTGAACACTCACACTCATACAAAAACCCTGTGTGTGCATCTAAGTTTTGTTGTTGAACCTCTGATGTGATGGGACTACTGCTTCCATTGTTATAAATCAGATTAAAGGGGTCATATGATGCAATTTCAAGTATTCCTTTGGAATGTTACAAGCTGTTCGTGAATAGATAAGATCCCTAAAGTTGCAAAGACTAAAGTCCCAAACCCAAAGAGATATTCTTTATAAAAGTTAAGACTCGTCCACGGGCGCGGCAACCCTCCTAACTAACGTGCGAGCGTTCTAACACGCCCCCACATGTCTACGTCACTGTGTGGGAAGATTTGCATAACACCGCCCAAATTTTCATGCAAAGAAAGAAGGCGTAACTTTTATTCTGTCGGTTGTCCGGGGCCGCCACCATCGTCTTGAATGTGGGGGGCTTGCGAAAGCGAAACTACTTAGTTTGGCCTTCCAAAAGAGGACACAACTAGAAATCAGTGGTTAAGTTGTATTTCAACACTGTTCCAGAACACTTCAAACCAAAAATTCAGATGTGTGCAGCACATTTTCACGGAGGACTTGTTTTTTGATCGCTGGGAAGGCTGTGCACAAAGGTTGTTTCTATAAAGTGGGGCAATTCTAACTTTGCAAGGACAGTCTGGTGCTTTTGACTCACAGCCTGTTAGTACTTTTTTTTATTTAAGGAATTTGCCACTGATGATTCAAACATTAGTTTTGAGCAGTGTAGAGTAGCGCTTGTTGTTTGTCGTTTCTCCGTTCAAAATGCAGACATAGTTTTATGTTTACCGGTGTCGATATGTCAACATGACAACACGTAAAAGACAGGATAAAGTCATTATGAATCAATAATTATGTCCCACTGGAGCGAAAAATGCCTATTCGTTTGTAATGGGTTTTATTGTGTGGGTCTCATCCTCTCCGGGACACCGGTCATCACAGTATGGTAAGGGGCGTCAACATTTCCGTCGACCCGCTGAGGTTCTTCAGCCAATCCGCAACGTGACTGGATAGCTGGCAATCAGCGTCAACTCAATTTTTCATGAACGATGAGCTTGTGAAAAATCGATGACAGCGTTTCAGAAGGTCGGGGCATAGAGGAGTAACACTCAATGTAGCAGTATGTGGAAACTAATGTTTTTTTTGAACGCTTAAACCTGCATAACACATTGGCATTACACAAATAATGTTATTTTAGCAACGTCCTATGACCGGCGCTTTTAAATCACACTTCATAAGAACTCGCTATTGCTTATATACACACAATACCTCACATCATTTGGGCCACCAAGATGCTCAGAAACTGCTTTGCCATTTATCCTTCGTTACTTTATAACACCGCCCTAAAACAATTTGATTTTTACTTGTAGCAATTATTTTGGAAGCTGCCCTCAATGGGACACAGATGGTAAAAATATTTTAGCCTGAAGGTGGCGATATCTACATATACATCAGTGCTTCTCAACTGGTTTGGCCAGGGGTATGGATACGCCCACATGTTTCCATGGTCATCAAGGGCAGAGACCCTTCATCGGCACTATTAATGCTATATATATATTTTATAGATAGATATATAGTATAATCGTATATAATTATATATATTGTTACAAAAATTTATATCATACCGGTCCTGCAAATCCTTCCCAGCTAACACAGAGCGAATTACCAGTTATGATGATTTTATTGGCCTTTCACTTTTATTTCACACGTTCATCGTCGTAGTTCGCCATTTCGTGGAACTTCGAAGCTTGCTGTCTCCTCTAGGGTCCGCTTATGGGGAAAGATGGGAACGGCAATCTGTCGTGACCCCTCGATGTCTGAGGCCGACGATTGAAACAGACCAACTTGGTTTGGCCGGCGACAGCCTAGACTCACTACGCAGGTTGGCAAGCTAGTATAAAAAAAAACAAAGTAGGCGCCGGTAGCGCACATCATTCACTTTCTTCGTCTTCACTGACCGTTATGTTTGAAGCGTGCATTCCAAAAGCAAAGTAAGGGTATTTCTTTTCCTACTATGGCGAGCGCTAGCGGAGCATTTAGAAAGTGTGTGCATCCGTGTCATCGCTATTTGACACCAGATGACACACACGATCTATGGGTTGTTTGTTTGGGCGAGGAGCAGTGCCCGCGACATGGTCATACGTCGGGGCGCGATGTCCTCGAGGGGGCAATCTGCGTGCATTGTGTGAGCTTTTCGCTGAAAAAGCTCCATTCTCGTTTGTCTCTCTTCTCGAGTGTATCTGGACAACTCGTTTGCCCCCCGCGGCTCGGGTATCCACGCCGTTTGGTCTGCTGAGGCACGGAGGAGAGTGAGCTCGTGGGGGTCTCAGGTGGACCTAGCCGATGAGGCTAAAGGGGGCTCCCGCCCTTGCGCGCGCAAGCAACGGAAAAAAAAAAAGAGAGGCAAGAAAAAAAAGAATCAGTGTTGGGCGAGACCTCTACTGGTTTATATATCCTGCTCTTGATTCATTGCCAGTGGCCAGTTTTCCATGGAGCAAGAGCAGAAATGGTGTGAGGGAGTGAAGAGCTGAGGCTGACTTCGCCATCCACCTGCCCTGGCGTATGGATGACTGTTAGATGAACTGGATCTGAAGCCACAGGCAGGCTCTGAATTCCAGTGGAAGGGCGAGCCAGGAGGTGCGTTGTCGAGGTTGCGCTCGACGAAGCGTTTCCTCTCTGGCCATAACACCTCCAGCTCAAAGTGAGCTTCTCTTGTCCTGCCTGATCTGCCATACTGAGATCGAGAGAGAATGGGAGAGGCCCTTTTTCCCCTCACAGCGTATAGCCCGGTTTCATTCAGCATACAGAAAAAAAGAAAAAAGTAAAAAAAAAAAAAAGTACGCTAGCCGCAGTCAGGCTGTGTGCCCTCGTTGCAGCACTATGTGTGGTGCTGCGGCCTATCAGAGCTGACCTGGCGAAGGACGCTGGATGAGGGCAGGGCTTTGCGCTCTGCTCGTAACGGCTCAGCTGCGGCGCACGCACAGACTTGCCCTGCCGGGCTAGCTAGCAGGGTCAGCCTCGCATGGGGCAGTAGCGTGGCTGTGCCCATGGTGGTGACGTGAGCGTAAAAAAAAAAAAAGGAAAAACAGAAAAAAAAAAGTAACGTCGTTGTGGGTGCATTATGTCGGACCAACTCGGTAAAAAAAAAAAAAAGGAAAAATAAAGGGGCTTTCTTCTGCTATCGACCCCGGTTTCGGCCTCATGTACTGTTTGGCACTCCTCCATTGAGAGCGGTGGTCGACAATTCAGGGGAGGTCGAAGTCGCGCTTCAGCAGCGTTCAAATGCTTCATACCCACGAGGCCCAGGTCTGAGCCCGAGTGCAAACCAGGGTCTGCCATCGTTCTCCGGTTGAGGATCAGAGACGCGGCACAGCAGGGCTAGTGTCGCGAACTCGCTGCCCCGCCTCTCAGCCTGTTGTGGGTGTAGGACGTATCCGTGGGATCGAGGGGATGGTCAGGCCGAAACCCAAGAGGTATCGGTGGACGGCTGGGCAAGGCGGGGCATTCGCTTTCGTCCTTGTCAGAGTAATACCTAGGTATTCACTCTGTCCCGTAGGGGGTACAACATCTACCCTGTTCTTCCCCCTTCTTTTTTCTAATTCCCTTTTTTATGACCACCATCTCCGGCTGACCGAGGTTAGCTGTAAAACATTTTTCAAACAGCCTCCTACTGGGCCCATGATGTTTTTGGTGGTTCCATGACCAGATCATAGTAACCGCCTGACTGATGGTCCAGTCAAAAAATCCCCGGACAGAGCCCCCCGGCAACAAGGCTCGTGGTGGGTGAGTATGATCCATATGTCATAGGAGAGCATGTTTACTAATGAGAGACTGAAGTGGTCATGTGTAAAAAAAATTATAAAGTTACCTGCAGCGGATGATCCGGTCAGAAAGATCCTCGGAGTAGAGCTCCAGCACAGAGGTCATGGGGGTTAGTACGATCCAAATATCATGATATCTTTATATCGAGGACAGACCGAGATGGCTATGTGTGTGTAACCTTCTATAGTTCCTTGCAGTGTTTCCCGAGACCTGTACGTTTCTGTCCCTTGCTAGACACCCTCGATGAGGTGCCGTTGCTGGGCTCAGAAGCCATGTGCTCTACTTGCAGTAGGCGTGTCACTCATCGACATACATCCAGATGGTAAGAAAAGCCGGGCTTCAGCTTCATACCTCCTGTATCATGCGGCCGAACTCGGGCTTTTGCGGGAGCCTTTGTGAACATCAGGCCCGCGTGTCTGCTGTGATTACGCTGCTAAGGCACCCGGACAGGGGGCTAAGTCCTGGTTCACCGCCGAGCGGCTCCCTGGCCACGTCCGTCGTCTCCTTCTTGTCTGAGGGCATGAACAGGGAGGTACGGGGGCATCACCAGATGCCTCCTGTGTAGGCTTTTCTAGCAGGGTCTCCTTCATCACGCCCTGAGATGTGGCAGCTGCGGCCGCATTCCTCGGGCTTGGCCGATATGGTCCGGTTCGCATGAGCCTTAAATTCCAGATAATATTGTATAGTCGCACGTAAAGCAGGCTTTGCGGTCATATCTCCAAATGCCACTGAGTGGGGGATGTGGGCACGTGAAGCTGTGCGGGTCTATTTCTCTAAAATCCACATAGCTTGGTAGATGGCACGGGTGTTGCTTTGGCCCATTTCCCGTAAAAATTCCACTTAGGTTTTTTACATGCAGCGGGATCTCTTTCTTTGCGCTCACCTTTCCTCTAAATCCTGGAAGGTTAGGGTTACGCGTAGCTGTCTTCGTTCCCTTTGTTCAAGTGGAGTATAAGCACCCGCAGTAGCCAGCTGGGTGCCACTCAATAGTGTGTCATTGGCTACCACGCGCTGGAGACAGCACTCCCCCCTCCTCACCTCTGAGAAGGGTGCTGAGGCTGCTGTTCCCCCACGAGCCGGCAGCAAGGACCCTTATCTGGGGTGAACTAAACCGCTAGGAGTGTCTGCTTTGCGCACACCTTTTAAAATCCACGTGAGTGGTAAGTGTGCACGCTATCCTTTCCGCTTTTCTAAAATCCACGTAAGTGTTGGGTGGGCACGTTAGGCTTTGCCACCCATCTAAAATTTCCGCAAAAAACAACAAAAAAAAACAGCTAGGATGGTAGGTGTGGTACTCTCCGTTATGCGTGCGTACTTTTCTAAAATCCACATTGTGGTAAGTTCGCACGCTTGTTCTTTGCTTTCTTTTCTAAAATCCTGTATGGTGAGGGTTACACGTTTCGGACTTCGTTCCCTGTTTCGGAGATGGTTATACCCCGATTTCCTGGGCTCCTCTCAACCAATGTGTCTCGATCGACGCACTCAGAAGGCACTTCCCCCCTCGATATCAAGGGGTACTAAAAGGGTGTCGTCTGACGAGCAGGATCCTCTCAGAGGAGTTGAATCACTCGCTCCATGGGCTGTCCTCGTGGTAATGTTTTATGCACTGGCTCCCGCTTGTCAGGAATAAGGGTCACGCTGGAATGGGGCCATGTATTCTCCAGCTGAGGAAAAACGGAGGTGGTGCCCATCTTTCTGATCGGCTTGAGTCGCTCGTCTTCTAGAAATACCTCGTACCTGCACTGCATCAGTAGGTTTGGTGGCGTCTCCTCCTCCCTGTTGCGCTGAGCTGATGTGGATTGCTAGCCTGTCATTAGCTACCCCTCTGGTTTTTTAATCAGCTGGCTGGTTTGGGGGCCCCCGCCCAAAACCCTCGTATCGTGGAGGTGGGTTGGGGCTACGCTTCGTGTCAGCTAGAATGATGCTACTGCAGGGCCTGGGTAAACCCGGCATTAGTAGTAAGGGTCGAGCCGCTCCTGATGTGAGTCGTCTGAGTAGTCCCTGGGCGTGGTTCCTCAATTCCCATGCCGAGATTGTTGCTAGCTGGTTCCGCTAGCTGGATCGTGCTGCGGGTCGAGTCCCCTTCTCTTTGAGAATTGGGCGTGTTGCTCCCCCAGCTGATAATTGCTAGCTGTTCCACCAATGGAACGTGTTGTAGGTCGAGCTCCCGCTGAATGGATGCCTGCTCCCTCAGCTACAGGTTCGCGGCTAGCCCCGCCAGCGTGATAGCCGTAGAAAGGATTAGTTCTAATGTATAAGTAGTGAGCCTGATGACTACTACAGAGCTCCGATCTATAGGCTGCCCTCCATGAAGTGCGCATCCGAGAACCCCCCGTCGCATCGAAGGCGGTTTTATTCCATCTACATATGGAGGCATCTTAAATATCTCACAGATGGATGGTTAAGTGGGGGCAGCGGTAAGCATTTGGCCCCACTTTTCTAAAATGTCCACCCTACGAAGTGGTAAGTGCGTCGACGTTCTATAACGTTTGGCGCACTTCAATCTCTAAATCCTATCTGTAAGAGGTTTACAGGGCTGTCACAGCTTGCAGTTCTCTCTCTCTTTTTTCTGAGTGGTCTAAAACCCCGGTCCCACCTGGGACCCACTCCTCATGGTCACCCCGAATCCCTTCTCTGAAGGGTGTGTCGCACTATAGGTGCCTGTTGTAGACAGTCCTTCTGTCAACTTGAGGGTACCGCTGAGTGACTAGGCCTAAGACTAGTATATTGTCGAATAAGTAGGTCTCTTGGTCCGATTCCTGGAAGATCCTGCACTGAGTCTAGGCCTGCGGCCACCTCGCGAGGAGGCTCTTTGTATGGCACAGCCTGGTATCCGGGGGCCCCGGGGCCTTCCCGCATTCTGGGCATTACCGAGTCCACTCGTCCCTCATTACATCAGATTTCAATCTCGAGAGACTGATTCCGCGTGGTGAGACATTGGGTAGGTGGCCTAGGGTTCTAACTACCATCTTGTCGCGAGTGGGACCTGCACACTGTCGTGAGGGCTCCTAGTAATAGGTCTCTTAGGTCAGGCCTAGGCTTCTGGCCGGTGCGAGGGAGTTAATGTCACTGACAGTCCGTCGTATGGGGGGGGGGGGGGGCTATCCTAGGACAGGGGCTAACTCCCTAGCGATATGGTGTAGTTGGTACTTAGGTGGCTCGCCATGGTTCTGGCTTGCACACCCCCTCAGCATGGCTGGCGTGGGTATATCCGTCCTCGCCTTTCATAAGCGACCCCTAGAGCGGCAGTTCGTTTCCACGAAGGGAACGTCTGCATGTTACTTAGTAACGCTGGTTCGCCTGAGGTAACGAGACAACTGCGTCCTCAAAAATAGCTTTTTGCCATGCGGCGGACACAACCTTCAGCGACGAAAGTTGATTATGTGTGCTACCGGCGCCTATTTTGTACTAGTGGCGACGGTAGTGACGTCATGGCTGTCGCCGGCGAACGAGTTGGTGTTTTTTCAATGTATACTTCAGACAAGGGTCACAACGAGGTGTTCCCCATAGCGACCCCTAAAGGACGCAGTGTCTCGTTCCCCTCAGGGAACCATGGTTACATAAGTAACCCGAGACGTTTCTTTTGTGCTTTAGTGAAATGATATACAGCGTGCACCGCCGCATTTGCGCATGCAATTGAAGAGTGCGTGCTACAAGCACAGTATAACGTCTGACAGGACAGGATAGGTCATTTTTCTGAGGTGAGAGACTTTTTATTTCATAGCAAGATAGAATAATGAGACTGACATTAAACCTGACAACATCTCATCTGACCGCAGAATCGGGACTGCACGTTTTTTCTTAGGCAGTCTTTACTCAAACTGCAAAAAAAGTGTCAACAGCTTTCATGCACATGTTTCAAAATAAAAGTCTCGCATCAGAAAAACATTTAGAATTACGTTTTTTGTTGTTGATGTTGTTTCTTTGACTGTACACTCTGCGACCCACCAGTTGCGAAACACATGACACCCCTTCAAACTTACTAATCTAAAGAAAACATCTGCTGTTGAAAAATCATCATCAACATGACAAGCTTCACCTTCTTTCATAAACAAAGATGACTAAGAATGTTTCTTTTATGCAATTTTGCCTTTTCCATGGTAAGCATCATAAAACTGTTGTCAAATTTTAATGATACGTTTTAACTGTAATGTTAATATCACAATGTATATTGCATAATTATGTTGTTATGCAGGATTCTTTAGCAAAGACACTGTTTAAGCAGCCAAATTAGACAAAAACTGCCAACGCAGGACAACAGGTCACCCTGAGCTGAATTTGAAGAGATGTCTGATGCCCAATTGGACTCAAATTCAGGTTTTAGGTGAATTATCCTTTAATGAATAAGTTTACATTTACTTTAAAAGTCTGAATTAAAAAAAAATGAACAAGGATGTTCACATGAGTTAAACTGATATGTATCATTATATTTACATTATGAAATAAAAAGGGATAGAGGATTGGTTATGATGTCACTGACCACCAGTCATTTATCTGTTAACAATTTTTTATCCATTTTTATCATTTATCAAATTGAGTTTACAAGCACATATATAAACCCAAAAGAAAGATATATAGTTTAATCTGATTTTGGCTAAGGTATCAACATGGAGAGATGTCTAATTATATTTCAGGTGAATATGATTAGCACTTTTAACATTACATGGATGCTTTAACATATATAACTTGTTGATGGTTTATAGATGATGATAAACATTTTTTAAAGGTGCATTAGCAGACAGCATTGGTCCAGTTAACAAAGATACCAATATGATCCGAAGAGAAGGCGATTCTGTGACAATGAGCTGTTCGTTTGACACAAGCAGCAGTTAGTTTTTCTTTACTGGTACAGACAGTATCCAAGCAGAGAACCCGAATATTTACTGTATAAAGGTGCCCGATCATGGAGCAGTTATAGAAATCTACAGATGTCCGTTTTGCGTCAACATACATGCTGAATCATCCCTGAAGATGCCTCATTAAGAGTGTAACTCTGTCAGATTCAGCTCTCTATTATTGTGCTCTAAGAGTAGCAGCCCAGTGATATAAAATGCCAGAGAAGCTTCACAAAAACTCACACACTCTTATTTCTTTGAACAACAGCAATCAAATGCATATCAAACCACAGAAATATCTTTTGTAAACCACAGAAATAAATAAATGAGAGGATATGGTAACACCTATTGAACAATAAACAGTGGTTCATAAACTGAGTTAATTTTCCTTCTTCCAATGAACAAACGAAATAAACGTTATTAAATTGTAATTGTAAATTGAGGGAAACTAAATAACTGATCTTTGATTAGTAGTAAGAGCAGAGAATTAAAATATCCCAGTTATTATTTCTTCCCTTAGGAATAACATCAAAATAATGAAACAGAGTTATGTTAATATGAATTATATGATTATAATTTCGGTAACACAAACGGTATAATTTAATTGTTTTTTGCAAAACAAATGGAATATGTAATGCATGTTTAATATCTGACTGTATTACATTCAGCCCCAAGTGCTGATTCTAATTGGAAATTAATTATTCAATTGTATTGCTTTAATATGTGAAATCACATGAACTATTTGTCAAAATGCTGTAAGTTATCAAATAAATAAATCATAAATACATGTTTGCACAGTGTACGTAAATATGAGAAATGGCATTTGAAACTTTTGCAATACACAAAAGAAACCAGGAGAGGGTGATATTCGCCTTATATTTACATTGTTAACTATGTTTATCTGACAGTGCACCGAGCTCCTCCTCATTATCACTAACAACACCAAGGCTTTGAATAACAGACTCACGCTTTCAGGACTGAATCATACTGCTTGGATATACCATTCTCTCAAACAATGAAACTATGGTTGGAAATGTTGGTTTTTGCACTGGTTATTGCTGGTATGTAAAGTTAATTTCTTTACGTTTATTTATTTATTTAATAATTATTTATTTTAATTTGTGCATACTTATTTATAGTACCATGATTATATAACATGATTATATATTTGCAGAATGTAGACCAGAGGACACAGTTGATCAGCCAGATAAACATGTAACTGAAGCTGAAGGAGGATCAGTCACATTACAGTGTAAATATAAAACAGATTCAGCACAAGAAAATTTATTCTGGTACATCCAGAGAGCAAATTACATTCCTAAATACATGCTGAGGAAAAACAAATACGGAGGAGATCAGGCCACTGAGTTCCAGCAGAGATTTCACTCTGAAGTATCATCAGATTCAGTTCCACTGACAATCAAGAATCTGCGTGTGTCTGACTCTGCTGTGTACTACTGTGCTCTGCAGCCCACAGTGACTGAAACACACTCAGCTCTTACACAAAAACTTTAATCAGTGCTGATCTCCATTCTGTGATACAATCAGCCATTTTTCTTCATTCATTGTCACACATGTATATATACAAAAGCTTAACATTTTAAATTATTTGCTCAATATTTTCATTCACTCAATATAATTAATGTTACAAACTAGATAAATTCTCTAGGACAGTCAGATCAAAAACAAAGCTTGCTCTATGTTGGGTCGAGAAATAGCGGGGTCAGGTCTTGATATTGACCTCCACGACCGCCATTATTAATATAAAGCACATCACTTCTTCAGTGCATTCATTAACCATATGATTTATGTACTCTATTAAAAAATAATTATGGTAGACTATATTTTATCATTCAAAACAACATAGAAGGATCGTCCACTTTTAAAAACAGTTCAGATCTGAAAAATCTAAATGGAGAGAAATGTATTGATCCTCATAATCATATCAGGTAAAGCACACTTTTAGCAGTTCTTAAACAGTATTCAACATGTTAAGCAGTGAATTCAGTTATCAGAGAGAAGATTTGACATCAATTACATGCATGTGTGATTCTTAACATCTCCTTTTTAGTTTCACTGAAAGGACTGCGATTGTGAAGTGTCTTATATTACTTCCAGGTGTGTTTTCTGACAGCATTGGACCAAATGAAGAGGATAAGAGTATAATCAGGAAAAACGGAGAGTCTGTGACACTGAGATGCTCATATGATACAAGCAGCGATTACATTTTCCTTTACTGGTACAGACAGTATACTAACCGAAAACCGAAGTATTTACTGTTGAAAGGAGCTCGATCATACAGCGGAGCTGATGATTCAGACCATCATTTTCAGTCAACTACATCCAATATCTCCACTGAACTCATTATTAAGAGTGTAACTCTGTCAGATTCAGCTCTCTATTACTGTGCTCTGAGAGTTGGACCCCAGGGATACAAAAGGCCTAAGAAGGTTTACAAAAACTCACACACTCAATTCTTGCTTTAAAAGTCAGTAATCAAACGTTTATAATACCACGTTTGAATACGTTTATAGAATGTGGTAACACCTGCTGAACAATTTAGGAGCACATGAAAAAAAGAGTAGAGAAGGGTATATATGATAATGAACTAGAACAAATTGCTGTTTTACAGCAAAATAAATTTGAAATTTGAAAGATTTACTATTTTCTATAGATTTACAAGACCAGAACGACATTATCTGACTTCTCATGTGAAATAAAATATTCAATAAGAAAGAATTAAACTAGAAGCTGTGTCAAATGAATTAATATGAATTGCAAGAACAATGATGGTTTAATGATGGTGTAGAACAACTGTTTGTCTTATGCACTGATAATTCTAATATGCACAGTGAGAAAAGATTGCATAAAAAGAGTCACCTTTTTATAAGTATTGATATGATTACATTTAAAGTAGTTCACATCAGTTAAATCAATTTAAACTAATCCTCTGTATAATTACAATTTGAAATAAAAAGGGATAGAGGATTGGTTGTGATGTCACTAACCACACCCACACTATTCATAACAGAAGAGCACCTCCCCACTGCAGTCATTTATCAGTGCATCCATTTCAGTCATTAATTTCATTTATCAAAAGTCTGCATATGGATGAATCTCAAAAATGATAAATACGAACACCTCCTAAAGCTGTGATCAAAACCAATTAAAAACATAATTAAACTGAGGTATTAACATGGCGATATGTCTGCTACTGATTCTAATAACAATTTCAGGTGAATATATTTTATGCTTTAAAAATCTAATTTGTTTTAGACATGCATGATGTTTTGGATTATGGAAAGGGATGATGGTTTAATGTGCAATTGCTATGTCTTACATTTTATTGCAGGTGTGTTTGCTGACAGCATCAGACCAAATATGGATACTGATATGATCAAGAGAGAAGGAGAGTCTGTGACACTGAGCTGCACATATGATACAAGCAGCAGTTATGTTTATCTTTACTGGTACAGACAGTATCCAAACACAGAACCTCAGTATTTACTGTGGAAAGGTGCTCGATCAAACGGAGGAGAGCATAAAATAGAACGCCACGCTTTCGCCAGGGCTACATCCCACACATCTACTGCCCTCAACTATTGACATGTGTACACTGCTGTGCAGATTCGAGCTCTCTATTATTGTATCCTATCTAACGCAGTAGCCAGCCCAGATGATCACAAATGGGCCTGAGAAGTGGGGGGGGGGGGTTTATTTTCTTTAGCAAAATTCTCACAATCACCTGTTATTTGGCTTCTGAATCTACAGAAATCAAATAGCTATCCAAGCCCATTCAGATAATATTCTTTGTAAAGGGGCAGCAGGTACTATAATTAAAGGATATGGTAACACCTTTTGAACCATAAATAGCTGGTTGTCATGAAGCTGAGCTGGGAGAAGGAAAATTATACATAACAAACTGAATAAAATGCTTAGTGCTTGATATAAACGTAAATTGTAAATTGAGGAAGACTAAATAAATTACTAGGGCAGCTAGAGCAAAGAATTAAATAATCCCAATTATTATTTTCAAGTGCCGGTGGGGGGTTGGTGGCTGGGGGGGGGGGGTTATAAGAATAAAATATCAAAGTAACTGAAATAGTTTATTTCTGATATATTATTATTTTATAATTACAGTAACATAAAGCAGCTATTATTGGCATAATACATTGGCATAAAGCTATAAATGTTTACACAGTGTACATGTAAATGTGGAAGGCATTTGACGCGTTGGCAATAGCACAAAAGAAACCAGGAGATGGGTGATATTTGGCTTTATATGTGCAGTGTTAACAATGTTCATCTGACAGTGCACCGTGCTCCTCCTCATTATCACTAACAACACCAAGGCTTTGAATAACAGACTCAAGCTTTCAGGACTGAATCATACTGCTTGGATATACCATTCTCTCAAACAATGAAACTATGGTTGGAAATGTTGGTTTTTGCACTGGTTATTGCTGGTATGTAAAGTTAATTTCTTTACGTTTATTTATTTATTTAATAATTATTTATTTTAATTTGTGCATACTTATTTATAGTACCATGATTATATAACATGATTATAATGTATTTGCAGAATGTAGACCAGAGGATACAGTTGATCAGCCAGATAAACATGTAACTGAAAGCGGAAGAGGATGCAGTATCGCTACAATGGGCAAATATACTGCAACTACAACAACACCAGAACTCTTCTGGTACATCCAGAGAGCAAATGACATTCCTAAATACATGCTGAGGAAAAACAAATACGGAGGAGATCAGGCCACTGAGTTCCAGGAGAGATTTCACTCTGAAGTATCATCAGATTCAGTTCCACTGACAATCAAGAATCTGCGTGTGTCTGACTCTGCTGTGTACTACTGTGCGCTGCAGCCCACAGTGACTGAAACACGCTCAGCTCTTACAAAAACAAAAACAAAGCTTGCTCTATGTTGGCAGAAAAGGGGGCAGATCTTGATATCACAATCCACACCCACATTATTAATATAAAGCACATACTGTAAGTTCCCTGGTGCATTCATTATAAACAATTATGGGAGGCTATAATTTATAATTCAAAGCAACATAGAAGGATCAGCCACTTTTTAAAACAGCTCAGATCTGAAAAATCAAAATGAAAAGATATTTATTGATCCTCATAATCATATCAGTTAAAGCACACTTTTAGCAGTTCTTAAACAGTATTCAACATGTTAAGCAGTGAATTCAGTGATTAGAGAGAAAATTTTACATCAATTACATGCATGTGTGATTCTTAACGTCTCCTTTTTAGTTTCACTGAAAGGACTGCGATTGTGAAGTGTCTTATATTACTTCCAGGTGTGTTTTCTGACAGCATTGGACCAAATGAAGAGGATAAGAGTATAATCAGGAAAAACGGAGAGTCTGTGACACTGAGATGCTCATATGATACAAGCAGCAATAATATTTTGCTTTACTGGTACAGACAGTATATTAACCAAGAACCTGAGTATTTATTGTATGAAGGAGCTCGATCATACAGCGGAGCTGATGATATACAAGATCATAGGTTTCAGTCGACTACATCCCAAACCGCCACTGAACTCACTATTAAAAGTGTAACTCTGTCAGATTCAGCTCTCTATTACTGTGCTCTGAGAGTTGGACCCCAGTGATACAAAGTGCTTGAGAGGCTTTACAAAAACTCACACACACAATTTTTGCTTTAAAATAAGTAATCAGATGTGTATAATACCACATGTACCACTGAGACTGTAAATAACAGAATGTGGTAACACCTGTTGAACAATTAAGGAACATCTGAAAAAGAGTAGAGAAAAGGCAATATAATAATGATCAAGAACAAGTAACTGTACTTAATATTTATATATTTGTTTGTATATTTAATGTCTTGCATTACCTTAACAGCAAAGTTTTATCATTTCAAGTTTAAATACAAAAAAAAACTTTGTTATCTGACTTCTTATGTCAACTACAGAGAATCATTAAATAGAAGTTATGACAAATGAATAAATATGAATTGTAAATGAAAGCACAATTATGGTTTAGCCTCATGTAGATTATTCTAAGATCCACAATGCAAGATTGGAAAAAAGCGTCACTGAGGTTGATAAGTATTGCCTTTATTTAGTTCAAATCATTTAACTTGATATGCATTGTTCCCTGTTATATTTACATAATGAAAAGAAGAGATGGGATTGGTTATGATGTCAGTGACCCCACCCACACTATTCATAAACAGCAGAGCACCTCCTCACTGCAGTTGTTCATCTATGCATCCATTTCAATCATTTATTTAATTTATCAAACGTTTACAAGTTTGCATGTATGAACCTCAAAAACTACAAGCTGTGATCAAAACCAATTCAAACTTTTAAACTGAGGTTTCAACATGGAGGTATGTCTGCTAGTGATTCTCATAATTTCAGGTGAATATAATTAACGCTTTAATCATCAAATGTTGTTTTTGACAAGAATAGAATTTTGATTAATGGAAAGGTCTGATGGTTTAATGTGCAACTGCAATTACATTACAGGTGTGTTTGCTGACAGCATTAAACCAAACGACAAGGATACTGATATGATCAAGAGAGAAGGAGAGCCTGTGACACTGAGCTGCACATATGATACAAGCAGCAATTATGTTTATCTTTACTGGTACAGACAGTATCCTAATAGAGAACCTCAGTATTTACTTTATAAAGGTGCTCGGTCATATAGCAGATATGAGGATATACCAGACCGGTTTCAGTCGACTACATCCCAAACATCCACTGAAATCACTATTAAGAGTGTAACTCTGTCAGATTCAGCTCTCTATTACTGTGCTCTGAGAGTTGGAACCCAGTGATACAATCATGTTTAAACAACAATACTTAATTTGCCTCAGTACCCATTATGATGTAACTCTCTCTTTACCCCTCTGAAAAACACCTGGCAATGTCTTGACATCCCTCTAGACACACCTTGTCATGGTTCTCCTTATTTGCATAGCATTTGCAAGTCAAATTAAATTATCTGCCTGATATCAGGCCAGGGGTCTCAGCAGCCAGTTTTCCACACATTCTGTCTGCCCCCTCAACCTCCCAGACAGATCTCAAACTACCACTAAAACATAGCCTCAAGCACAGACACATACATGCAACACACATCCAGAACTCCAGAAAACACCACACACCAGTTAATGAAACACATAAAATTAATAATTAAATTATTAACTACATAGGCCATTTGTGAATAGTGAGCAGTTGCAAACAGACACCACTGCATGCGTGTTTGTGCTTTCTTATTTATAGATTTTCTTATAGTTTAAACTCCCAATATTCTCCACCACATTTGAAAGAAAGTTGAACTAGGGCTGCATGGGCTATTTTTCCGATTTGATCGATTAATTCAAATTAAATGTTTTGCCAAGATTTTATTTTTTATAAATTGAGGAATCACGATTTTGAATTGAAATATTACCAAACATTAGAATTAGACACTTTGACAATATGCCAATGATAACAGTAAAGAGAAAAGAACGATCCAACCACACATCTGCGCACGCGATTAACCGCTCACGTGTGTATGCTAGGCGCCATTCACACAGAATGCACTTTTGTGTTGACAAAGATGCGACGCGGGCAGTGGAATAGGAAAAACATGCAAGAAGATGGGAGTGAACTTCTTTTAACTTGAGCGCCACATTTTTATAATGCCGTTTCATGTATGAGATGCTGCAATTGATGCGAGTGCAACAGTCAAACACGTCCATGTTTACACAGAAAAAACAATGGAAAAGCAGCACAAGCTAATAAAAAAAAAAACTGTAAATACTAACGTTACTGTATGTCTGATATTTCATGTTTGCATCATGGTGACAGGCTGAAAGCTGCTGTTGTTTTTACAGAATATATATAGTTAATAATAGCCTAGTCTACTGGTGTTACACCTTCAGTTGTTTTGAATTTGAATTACCTTGACTTTTGAGATTTTTTAAAGCACTTTCCTCGTATTATTACTCAACATATAATATGTATAAAACAAGTTTGTACAAGATAGTTTGTAGTTGAATTTCATGCATCTTTTCTGCAAAGATACTTAAGTGATTTGTTTAAAGGGGTAATATGATGCTGCCAAAAAGAACATTATTTTGTTTATTTGGTGTAATGAAATTTGTTTATGCGGTTTAAGGTTAAAAAATTTTTTTTTTTCCACATACTGTACATTATTGTTTATCTCTATGCCCCGCCTTTCTGAAACGCGTGATTTTTACAAAGATCATCGTTCTGAAAAGCGAGGTGTGCTCTGATTGGCCAGCTATCCAGTGCATTGTGATTGGCCGAATACCTCAAGCGTGTGACGGAAATGTTACGCCCCTAACCATACTGTGATGGTGCCCTGTCCGGCCGGAGCGACGAGACAAAAACATTCAAACCCATTATAAACGGGGCATTTGTTGCATCCAGTGGGGACATAATTACTGTTTTTAATGACTTATACTGTCTTTTTACATTTTGCATCGCACTGCGTAAACATAAAACCATTTCTGCATTTGTGATCAGAGAAATGACAAAAAAACAAGTGCCACTCCACACTGCCCAAAACTCACGTTTGAATAGTCAGTGGCAAATTCTTTAAATATAAAAAATTTATTTACAGTCTGTGAGTCAGAACAGTCGGCATTGTAGTCTACTATACCAGGATCAGGAAACAGTCCTCCATAAACAGTGCTGCATACATCTGAATATTTGGGTTGAACTGTTCTGGAACAGTGTTGTAAATACAACTTAACCATTGATTTGTAGTTGTGTCCTCTTTTGGAAGGCTAAACAAAAGTAGTTTCGCTTTCACAACAAAACAGCGTCACACACGTCTTGAGTGAGCGGAGACCAGCTTGAGTGAGCAGAGGCGGGCGTGCTTGAGAACAGCGCGGCTGGCGGATTCGACGAAGGAGTGGCCGGTGGGCTTGCGGCAACACATGTGATAACCCCGGGCTGGACTCCGCTTCATCAACAGTGAAAGCTGTTCCGGCGATCCACAGCGCAAAGTTGAAGCATTTCCTCAGCGACCAGCACAGATCAGCTCTCGGCATGACGAAGCGGATATCGTCCTCATTTGAAAGACCAAACAAAGTAGTTTCACTTTCAAAACGAAACACACAGCGCCTTCACGACATGGCTGCGGCGGCAACAATAGTACAGCGAGAATAAAAGTTATGCCTTCTTTCTTTGCGGAACATTTGGGCGGCATTATGCAAATCTTTCCACATCGTGATGTAGACATGTGGGGGCGTGTTAGAAATGAGCCGTTTTAGGTAGGCGTGGTTGACTTAACTTTTATAAAAAATATTTTTTTTTTTGATTTGAGACTTTAGTCTTTGCAAGTTTACAGATCTTCTTTAAGCACCAAGACCTTGTAACACTCCAAAGAAAAAGGAAAAAATTAAATCGCATCATATGACTCCCTTTAACATTTACATCATGTTGACAACTTCGTGTGTGGTGCACTTGGAATAGAATTTTCTTTAATTAGAGGGTTAATAAAGAAAAAGTTACTTAAATCATGTTGTAGTTACATTTTCAAGTTGACTAATTAAATCGTAGAAAATCGAGAATCAATTCATGAATAGTGACAGCACTTTATGTTTTATTTTCACATTTGTAAAAAAAGAAAGCTCAAAAGTTCGAAAGAAAAAGAGTGTAAGAAACTTCTTCCAAGCAACGTCACAATAAGAATTCTTGGGAAGAAACGGAGAACATAATGTCGCAAAAATGCTGTGGACCACTGCACTGCACATATAGTGTGGACCGAGAGTACACGTGTGTCCCTGTCTCAGCCTTCATGATGCATGCATACTCACCCCTCCCCTCTCTCAGCGTGACCCCCACATACACAACTGGCAGACACATGACCGCCTCCTTGACACACCCTTACTCAGGGCCCTCATTTGCATAGAGATTTGCAAGTCAAATGAGATTGAATATTCCGTGTCCAGAGGTAGACATCTCCAAGTTTTTCACACACACACACACACACACACACACACACACACACACACTTTCCAGCCCAAACACTTCAGTCTCACACAAATTCCTGATACACATGCAAAATGTTCCTGGTGCTCATAATTCCAGACACACAAACTGTAAAACAGACATATTCAAGCTAAATATAATAGTGTGTAATTTCTGAGGAACTACCATCACCAAACTTAACTGTAAAAATGACAGGTTTACCACCAGTCATTGCTCAAAAAACAGTGCTACCCATACTCATGTCAAAGAGTGCAGGTATCCATCAACTTTTTCAGCAAACTTGGTTCTCAAAGTATTTTTCCCACAGGGATTTTAAAAAACCTAAAGAGTAATAAGCCATGAACCAAACCAGCAACCTATGAGATTAATCACAACATTATAAATTTTAATAGGAAGCAAAACTATTAAACAAAAAGACAAAGCTTAATCGAATTTTTATATATATATATATATTATATATATATATACACACACATGACACACACACCCAAACACCACACAATATTAAGCCATTTGCGAAGCAATTGCTGTGATTTACTGGAGCAGAGGCAATTCGATTCTCTGATTGGTGGATTTCTTTGCAGAATCATGGGTAATGTAGTTTCTCACCAGGATTTCTGCTGCTAAATGTGATTATGTTAAAAAAGTCGATGAACATCCTCAGGGTCACAGTGAGCCTATCTTCAATGGTTTATAAGCTATAAAAATGTATTACCCTATGAAGAAAATGAATGGGAATTACTTCCAGAACTTGACTGTTGCACTCTATTGGTTGAGCATGTTGCAGGTAAAAATTCTCAATCCAACAATATTTTAATAGCACCTCATAGCCACAATGTTTACAGATTTCAATGGAACCAAACTACAAACATCTTACTTGCAGTTGTAATATTAAACTAGGATAATTGAACTACTATAATTGAATTACTTTTTACATCTCACTTTTAAGCTGATATCTCAACATTATAGCTCAATGTAATGTCACACATTTGTATCATGAACCCCTGAGAAACAAAAGTACTGAAACATCAAATGTTTTCATAATCATGGTAACTTTTTAGTCATCTCATTAAGTCACGGTGAGTCAGTGTGTACTCACGGAAGGAGTCGGTATNGTGACATGTGGCGAAGTATGGTTACCCACACTAGGAATTAGTGCTCTGCATGTACCCATCCAAAGTGCACACACACAGCAGTGAACACACACACAAACCGTGAACACACACCCGGAGCAGTACAGTACAGTACAGTGTCTTTTTAGCACTGAAATTTTCAACAGCGCAGATAGTTGCACTACCGCTAAAAGTTTTGGGGTCTTTGAGGTTTTTGTTTTAAGTTAATGTTTAGGTTTTTTAAGTTACGTTTTTTTTATGTTTTAAAAAAGACTGTAATATTGTATAAAACATTTTTTTAATATGTAATGTAATACCTCTATATAAAATTAAAAACAAATTGTAACATTGTAACTCATTTTATCGTTAATCCACCTTTCAGCATAAACTTTATGCGATTCCGCTTATTTTTTTTATTTTTTACAAAATGAGATTCAAGACAATTTATAAATAAATGTGTCCTTTTATTATTGCATTGGACAAAATGCTGCATGTTTCTTTCTGAAATTTAAATATAACACTATAATGATATACTAATATAGCACTTGCATATTACTGCTCTTTTGTTGGTTTGATTGCTTCTATTGTCCTCATTAGTTAGTCGCTTTGGACAAAAGCGTCTGCTAAATTACAAAATTTAAATATAATGGAAATGTAAATAACAAAACTACATTGAAATTTAAAACAAGCCCCAAATCAAATAAATAAGTAACACAAAAGAAATCTCTTCGTATAAACAAAATAAGGCTTTGTCTGTGCTCTTCCCATGATTAAGTGAATCCAGTTATGAGCAAACAATGAACCACGTCAAGTGTGATACAAGTAAGGTTTTATTAACTACATAAACACTTAAACTAGTCTAACATACTACATAAACACATAAACTGGTCTAACATCCTACATAAACACATAAAATGGTCTAATGCCAATTACACACACACACGCATACAGTTGGGATAGGAAAGGGTTAAAGCTTAACTCAGTACAGAAAGAGGCTTAAGGAATGAATTTTATGGAACCATTTGTATATTCAGCAGATCTACACCTGGGGATACGTTAGGTTCTTAGTTCAAACACACCTTGTAAAAAGGTGTCACTGATACTTAATATATCAATTAATAAGACTAAGTTTGATACTTGCGAGTCTCGTCTGTCTGAAATAGATTCCTGATGCAATCTTAAGGCCCAAGATCTTGCTGAAGTTGGTTGATGAGAAAGAACCAGTTTGAGTCAGAGGATCTTGGTGAAATGGAAAGGACGAGGCCGAAGCCTGGCACGAGCTTAGCGTTTCCGGAAGAGTTTTTCTTACATCCTCTCAGAATTAAAACAAACCACTGACTGGGAGGGTCCCTGGAGCAGGGCCCTTAAGGTCGGAGAAGATCCCCGCCTTTCAAGATGGGCCTGTCCAATGAGAGAGATGGAAATTCCAAGCGGGAGGTGGCAAATGCTGGAGGGTTTACGACCCTTTGTCTCTAAGCATGGTAATTTGCAAATGGACTTGAATCGAAATTACTAAAGATTCTCAGGACCCTAATATATATTGCCTATGTACCAACATATAATATACACGCTTGTTTCGATCATAAGAAGGCAAATTCATAAATACTAAACAAGGTAAGATTACATATAGTGAAAGGATGACAGGAGTGGTCGATTAAAACCTGAATCACAGTATACAAATTTCAAAGAAAAAAATACCACGATGACAATATTATCCCACTGCCTGAAGGATATGTGTGTTCATTCAAAGATAGGTTTTCCTATTAATTAATTAGCAACGAAAAGTCATGCCTTGTGGGAATTCCCTAGGGGCAAGGAAGCGATTTTCTTCACCTAAATTCCAGGAGATCGTAAATGTATCGGGTGTCAGCATTGCTATGGAACCAGGGGCCTGTTCAGCTTCCTGGGGTGTTACAGAGTATTTGTTAAATCTAGCTAACAAAATATATATTGTGTGTTTGAGTGGTCCAGACGCTACAACAGCATACAATACAACAGACAATATACAAGAACAGTAATGGTATACACAATGTCCTGAGGAGATGTGTGTTCATTCACAGAAAGGTTTTCCTATGAATGAATTAGAGAAGAGTCCATTTTTACTGTGCATCATGTGTCTTTCCTATGGAAAATGTAGTGAGAGGTAGAACTCTCAACATGCCATTAGGTCGTAAAGTGTATCTGGTCTAGCAAAGGTGTCGTGGTTGCCATGGTGACCAGGGGCCTGGTGTCGTTCGCAGACATCCTGGCACCCAGTATGTTTATTGGGTGAGGGGTCTGTGACTATTTGTTAATCTAATGAATAATTGATTTGTTAAATCTAATGAAAAACGGTGTGTCTGATTGGTCCATACGCTACAGCACATTCTTGTTCCTTAGTTTAGAAGTTAAGTCCAAATATAATGGTATTGATCTCTCAAAGTTCCACTTTTGGGGTGAATTAATAATGATTTGAAGGTTCGAATGTCCTGAATGTTTTTAGGGAGACTTCTACTTATTTTAATGTTTTTAATAGATGAGAAAGCACAATTTTATACCCCTTACTTTTGAGTTGATTATATCTGGTAGAGGAAGCTGAAATTTTCACAAATGTGAGTCCATATATTCTGTTGTAATAATCTTGAATTTGAGATTCTGGTGAGATTCTACAGAACTAGAAATCTGGGAAAAAGCCTACTTTAGTCATGTGCTTAGCAGAATAAACAGACATAATGCACAACAAACAATAAACAATAGAGCATAACAAACAATAAAAATGAACAGTATTTTATAACTTTTTTTTTGGACATAGCTAATGCTGTAAGTGAGGTGTAAAACAGTGGTTCTCAACCAGGGGGCAAGTTGTTAGGAAAAACAAAAAATTTGTGTGGGCTTTGAATCAAAATGGCCACTGTAGTTAAACCAAGCAAAAAAAAAGAAAAAAACATGGATTCTGACAAAAGTTATGGTAGAGAGGTATGTACATAGGCTAAAGAAAATGAAGACTACAACAGCACTGAGCTGATATATATAATTCATCTAATTTTCAGCTCAAAATAAGTTCTATGTTAAATTTTAATTACTCTTAATCTGAATATCTGTTATGCACAAGCTTTACTAGAAAGATTTAACAGCTACACTGGAAAAAATTTAGAGAATGACCAAAGACTGCCACGTAACATGCCGGGCCGGATTAACCATTGGGCTAGGCGGGGCTGAAGCCCCGGGGCCCGGGCAAGGAGGGGGCCCGTGATTGGCTGGGGAGACAGTGACTGGCATCGGTAGTGCCGATTGCCAAAGAACTGCAGCACCCACATATTTAGCGGTTTATTGAGTGGAGCTTTACCGTAAAATTCCATGCATTACCATTGGGGATTGAAATGTCAGCGTTTGAGTTTGGTTTACTAATCAAATGCATTTATTCTATATTTTACTTTTGAACGACCTGTACATGTATCTATCAGGTGATCGCTGTGCCTCACTCTACACTTAGTTCTGGTTTAATCTGGAAATGGTCATGCAAAGAACAATGTAAAAAATGTAAACTATTCTAAAAAGTAAACTATTCTAAAAAGAAAGTGAGAGAGGGGCTATTCTAAAAAAAAATGAGGAGAGGGGAAAACATGAGTTAGAGAGTCAGTAAAATTCCCAGCTATCAGGTTATTTTACTAAAGATGATGATGGAGTAGAAGATGTGAAACAGCAAGTGGACCGGGCACATGGAGCAGATAAAATCACAGCGTCATCATCCCCACAGATTTTAGGTTAGTTTGATTAACAAGTTAACAACTTGATGGATGTATATTGCTTTTTGTGTTTGAACAAAGTATATTCAACTTTGGGTTGAGAGATAAACCGGTAGAAATATATAAATCGTTTTGCGCGGCATGATGTAGGTTAAGCTTTTCATTTAAAAGCATTTTAAGCATTGTTGTTTAAAAACAAATTTAACTGTTCAGGGACATTAAGCAGTGGGGCAGAATTCATTTTGGCAAATGCCAAAACTTGCTCGTACAGTGCCTGACTAAACTAAGAGTTATTTTTCGCGCCTTGTGTTTAAATGTTCAAATGCACACTTATGTGTCAAAATATCCCCTCGTCAACACAGTTATTTGTGTCTTAAACGAACGTTAATAGTTAAATATAAAGCATGTGCAGTAGTAGGCTATACGAGATCCTAATATGATGAGATTTTAAAGACATAGTTCACCCAAAAAAATTAAAATTCTGTCATCATTTACTCAGCCTCAGGTTGTTCTAAACCTGTATGAATTTCTTTGTTCTCCTCAACATAAAAGAAGATATTTTGAAGAATGTTCGTAACTAGAATGTTTCTGGTCCCCATTGACTCCAGTAGTGTATTTTGTTTTTCATACTATGGAAGTCATGGGGGCCCAGGCAGCAACTGTTGGGTCACCAGTATTGTTCCAAATATATGAAGAGTTTATTTGCAAAAACAGACAACTCTGTTTATTAAAATTGTCAAAAATCATGTTTTTTATTATGTCATCATGTTTTTATTGTCTTTTGTGTTAGTTAGCTGTATTTTTTAAATTATTTTTTAACCTAATCAAAATAACCCAACTGCAGTTTGATCGAGAAGAATTGGAATGCACAATGAAAAAACATCCTTTTTGAAAATTGTTAAAAATTGAGTTATCTGTTTTTGCAAATGAACTCTTAATATACTTTTACATTCAACAGCAGAAGGAAACTCATACAGGTTTAGAACAACAACAGACCTTTAATTTTTGGGTGAGCTATTCCTCTAAAGCAGCCTAATTTAGCTGCTGTTAAAAATGTATGTCAATAATGTTAATCAAACATTAGAAAGAAAATCCCTCTGTCCTTGACCGAATCACTTTTGTAAAATAAATAAGAATGAATGTGAAAGGATTGAATTTATTTCCTTATGAAATTAACTCTTCATGAAACCAATACTCAGGAACTCACACAAAACAGACACCATGCAATAAAACAATAAAACTTATCTGGAGAAGAAATCTTCAAAGAGAGCAAACAACGGCTCTCTCCTCGCCCATTTACGACCCCCTTCTCCCCCTGGCCTCTCTGCCTCTCCCTCTTTTCCCCCAAAAGGTTTCACCCAAAGTTCATCAAGAATATGCATATCCCACATATCATGCATCTTGCGAACCTGTTGTTTTTCCCCTTCATGTCAGGTATCATTCTAAAGGTCTCTGTGCGATTGGTAAAATGGTCTCAATTTCACAGCAGTCACTTATATGTTTTATGAGAAAAAGTCTAACACTTTTGTAGAATGTGTTGTGTTGAGGAGGGGGGGTGGTCCCCCTTAGGGGTCTGTGAGAAGTTTCCAGCAGGGTGGGCCCTGATCACAGAAACTAACAAACAAAAGGTCTTTTATGTTTTTACAACTGATTTAAATATTTTTGTTTTTGTTCTGGTAGTATTTAAGGGAATGTTGCAAATCAGTCAGGGCGATTCTGTAGCCAGAAAGCCCGTAGTGTGAAGGTGTCCACACAATTCACACTATGTATTTTTCACACAAAGTCAGGTATGCATCTTACTCTTAGATTTGTCTTTGAGAATTTGATGTCTTGTATTGATTTGATATCGTTGAATTGTCTATGTAATTGGCATAATACATATTTACCTGACTGATAATAAATTGTTATATTTGATTTATTCTGAACTCTCCTGAAATCATTATGACTAGTAAACTGTGAGGAGGCTTTTGTTACCGCAAATCTACGGCCAGGATAGATCAAACTGAAGGCTTGTGAATGATAAGAGCAGTTGGCACATCATCGGAGACCTTCTGATTTCTGTCTATCGCCGATGTTAGCAAGTTGTACGGGAAAGGACTAAGTGAATTACACTTTTTGTCATAAGCAAGCAGTAGGCGGCAGGCAAAATAGGTATTAGTCTACCTACACCCACTGACTAACATCAGACTGGCGAGTTTGTGATCGTAAGATCCACGTAAGGCCAGCGTGAGACTTGAAAGAGACATTAGGTCCCCAGTGAACGGATAAGTGAAAGTATAGTGAGTCAGGAATAATCGAATATCTAAATTAATATTTGTGATCATTAAAGTTAGGCAATATTTCAAAGCAATATTTCTAATTAAAAACTGATCACGTGAAATTGGAGTCAGATTGAACGCGGAGCTAGACAAAATTGAAACTAAGTCCTGATAAATTCAGAAGCGCAAGTAAAAGACCGGATACGCATTAAACCTTCGACCAGGCCGCTGGATTCCGCTTTTTGGGCTGGCGGGTGGATCCCTCCAAAATGTATACAGTGAAGACTATTCAGTTTATTTGTACAATTATTTTATACAATATAATTTCTTATTCAGTGCTTTAAGTGTTTCAAGTAGGTCTATTTTTTTGTAATTTGTGTCTGTTTACTTGTCTTAAAGCCCGCGAGAAATCAAAATGACTTTATTTACTTTACTAGTGCACATTGCTAGTCTTGATGTAAACAATTAATCCGTGGTTTAATTAATCCAAGTTAATCCGCTGAAAAAAATAGTTTGTCTTCGTAATCTTTAATCAAAATCTGAACATTTACTTTCGCTCTGGAATGGCATTCCTTTTCTGATGACTTCAGTTTGACGGCTTGGGCAGAATATCCTTAAACACACCCCTCCAAACGTTAGGTTGCTATGAGTGAGAGAGAGAGAGGAGGAGCGCACACATAAAACCATGCCCTCTATTCAGTATCCCGTTTCAGATGGAAATACGTCACTACACTGAAATAAAGTGTGCAGCAACTTCCGGTTCACGCGGACTTTAAGTATAAGCTTGTTTTTACTTAGGCTAGTATTTTTTTTTTTTAAATATTGAATTTGATAACAAGGATTATAAAATGTCAATGCATCAAAATTTTGATAGGATAAAAATCCTATTTAAAACTATATATATATATATATATAAAAAAAAAAAAAAAAATATATATTATATATATATATATATATATATATAATATACACACACACTTTGTAATAGGGGGTAATGCAGTTTAGTCAAAGCCCCGGGGCCCCGTAAGTCTTAATGCGGCCCCGGTAACATGCTGCATTAAAGACAACATTTTGAAGTAGAAAAACTGAAATAGTACTTGTTGTTTGTTTGAACTTTGAAAAATGTAATTTACACAATGTAAAGAGAGATGTATAGGTCATACATCTCTCTTTACACTATGTAAAATGATTTTTCACCAAACAGCTCACCAACATTTGTTAAGGAATGCACTTCATGTAGTATCACTACAAAATGCCATATTATGCAAAATGAATAACTGCTAAATAATGTATAATAATGCTAATACATAATTGATTTTTTTTATAGATACAAATTTACTTTTTTTCAAAATATAACAAAGCTATCAAATCAATCATTAAAATAAATTAAACTTCTGTAATTCTAAAAATAACCAGGAGAGGGAGATATGCACTTTATACTGATATTATTAAGAGTGAATATCTGAAAGTGTTATGAGCTCCTCCCTTGCTTAAATACAGTAATAATTGCTCTGAATCTCTCTATTTTCTCAGTTACTCTGTGATTGATTTGTCTTAACTTTAGGTACTCTAGCATCTTGAAGAACAAACAATGAAATTATGGCTGTTGGAGACATTAATAATATTTTGATTAGTTATTCTTGGTATGTTTAGTATACTACTCTTTGTATGTTTGGTTTTATTTTTACATGATAATGCTTTTTGTCACAGAATTATTCTTGTGTGTTACCAGGATGTAAATCAGATGACACAGTTGATCAGCCACTTCATGTTAGTGAATTTGAGGGAGAATCAGTAACATTGGACTGTAAATATACTACAGCCTCACCATCACAAGAGCTTTTCTGGTACATACAGAGAACAGATGAATCTCCTAAACTTGTGTTACAAAGGAATTCATATGGAGGAGGAATTAATGGAACAGAGTTCCAGGAGAGATTTTACTCTGAGGTGAAACCGTCAAAATCAGTTCCACTGATAATCCAGAGACTGCGTGTGCCTGACTCTGCTCTGTACTACTGTGCTCTGAGGCCCACAGTGTTAACAGGATGCCTCTCTCTCAAACAAAATCATAAAAAACCTATACAGGGGGGTGGGGGTTGGGTAGAGGAGTGCTTGGACCTGATGTATTTAGTCACACCCACATTAGTAATAAACAACAGATCAACTCTCCACATATAGTAATTAATCATTTGAGTAAAACTCAACAGTAATTGAAAAATCTTCAGAACAGATCTCATCAAAAGCATAAACATGGAGAAACATCTACTACTGATTGTCATAACAGTATCAGGTATAGTAAAATACAATTCACATGTTCACATTTTTAAGCTGTGTTTAAGTAACAGTAAACAATACAGAGTAAATATCAAACTATGAAATTACACAGTTTTTTAAATACTACTTTTTAAATGGGCTGGTTTTCAGACATACTGTTGTGTCTAAAATGTATATCCAGATGTATTTCCTGACAGCACTGGATCAAAAGACAAGGACACTATAATCAGTAAAGAAGGAGAGTCTGTGACAATGAGCTGCACATACAGTACAATCAGCATGTTTTGCTTTACTTTTACAGACAATATCCAAACACAGAATGCCAGTATTTACTGTGGAAAGGTGCTCGATCATGGAACCGTGAAGAGGATATACAAGACTGACGCATTCAGTCGACTACATACCAATCATCCACTGAACTCACTATTAAGAGTGTAACTCTGTGAGATTCAGCTCGCTATTTCTGTGCTCTAAGAGCAGCAGCCCAGTGATTAAAAAATGCCTGAAAGGCTTTACAAAAACTCACACACAAAGTTGAACAATAGTAATCAAATGACTCCCAGCCACATTTATCTCTCATTTGACCTACACAGAAAATATACACCACAATATGGTAACACCTGTTTATTTAATGGAAGTGAGAGAGGATCAAAGTAAATAATATTAAGGCTATGTAACAAATTAATTAATTAATCAAATCTCTAAAACAGAAATAAAATATATCTAAATAGAGATATTACAAACCCAAAATCTAATAAAAATGACAAAAACAACTGAAATTAAAACGAAAACTGAAATCATAAAAATAAAAACTAATAAACACAAAAACCCTAAAAAAACACTGAATATAGGAGGGGTCTTGATGGCACTAACCACACCTAAATAACAATATCAGCAGACCACCTCTGCAGTGCACTGCTTTCAAGACAACATTTCAAATAACTAAGAGTAAGCAAATATTAACAAAAATTCCTAAAAAACGAACAGAGCATTGATTACAAAATCTATAAGTATAAAATATTAAAAATAGTCTTGATCTGAAGAACCAATGGTCCCCAAAAAACCCAAAATCACTGGACTTAATGATTACAGACCGGTCGCTCTCACGTCTGTGGTCATGAAGTCATTTGAAAGACTGAACCTGGCCAACCTGAAGGACATCACTGGAACCTTGCTGTATCCTCTTCAATTACCGTACAGAGCAAACAGGTCTGTGGATGATGCAGTCAACATGGGACTGCATTACATCCTGCAACACCTCGACAGACCTGGGAATTATGCAAGGATCTTATTTGTGGACTTCAGTTCGGCCTTCAATACCATCATGCCTGACCTTCTCTCAGACAAACTGACCCAGCTCTCCGTGCCCACCTCCATCTGTCAGTGGATCACCAGCTTCCTGACAGACAAGTAGCAGCTAGTGAGACTGGGCAAACTCACATCCAGGTCTCTCACGATCAGCACTGGCACCCCCCAGGGTTGCGTTCTCTCCCCACTGCTCTTCTCCCTGTACACAAATGACTGCACCTCTAAAGTCTAAAGAGCTGGCTGTCAGGTGCAGTCACAATAACCTGGAGCTCAACACGCTCAAAACTGTGGAGATGACTGTGGACTTCAGGAGAAACCCCCTGCACTCCTCCCACTCACCGCCATGAAAGGCACTGTGGCAGCAGTGGAGTCATTCAGGTTCCTAGGCACCACCATTACTCAGGACCTGAAGTGGGATATTCACATTGACTCTATTGTGAAAAAGACCCAGCAGAGGCTGTACTTCCTTCGCCAGATGAGGAAGTGAAACCTGTAACAGGAGTGGGGGGGTGGGGGGGGGGGGTCACCTTTGCTCAACAGTTCTACTCTGCCATCATTGAGTATGTCCTGTGTTCATCTATAACTGTTTGGTCTGGCTCAACTACCAAATCAGACATCAGGAGACTTCAACGGACAATCAGGACTGCTGAGAGGATTATTGGTGCCCCCTGCCCAACCTCCAAGATCTTTACACTTCCAGAGTGAGGAAAAGGGCTAAAAAAAATCACTCTGGACCCCTCACACCCAGCACACTCCCTCTTTGAACTGTTGCCCACTGGCCGGCGCTGCAGAGCACTGAGCACCAAAACAGCCAGACACAAGAACAGTTTTCCCACTGTGCACTCTGAGGACTAATTCCTTGTGTGTTAACATACTTGGCAATGAATTTTTTCTGTTCCTTGTGTGTGTAAACATACTTGGCAATGCATTTTTTTCTGATTTCTGATAGAAGTCTACTACTAATTCTCATAGCAGTATCAGGTAACATACAGTACACTTTCAACCTTTTATACACTTTGGTTCAACACGTTGTCAAGTATCAGTGATTTTTAATTGCAGGTGTGCTGTCTGAGCATTGGACCAAGTGAAAAGGATACAGATATGATCAGGCAAGAAGGAGGAGAGTCTGTGACTGGAATGCTAATATAATGCAATCAGCATTTATGTTTTGCTGTACTGGTACAGACAGTATCCTATTAAAGAACCTGAATTTATACTGTATAAAGGTGCTCAATCGTGGAGCTATACAGAAGATATATCAAGTGATAGGTTTCAGTCGAATACTTCCTACTGACCTCGGTATCGATAATGTTGCTGTGTCAGATTCATCTCTACATTATTGTGCATTGATGAGCCGTCTATACAGCCCAGTGTTACAAATTATTGGGAGGCTTTACAAAAACTCACAAAATTATTGCTTTGAAAGTCAGTAATCAAACTTTTAGAAAACCATAGAGGCTGTAAAGAAAAATAAATGTGGTAACACCTTCTGAACAAACAGGACTGAAGAGAAAACTATATATTTATATTTAGATCATGTGGCATTATATGATGAGGGTTACGTTGGAAACTTAACAAAAGTGTTTGTGAGGTTGGAAAATACAATACTTGAAAACCAGGAGTGGGCTGTATGCATTTTTTTATTTAATTGATATCGTGCCTCAATATTAAAGATAATAATCCACTAATGTTTAAAGAGAATACTGGCAGAAAATAGAGTAGTGCAAGATCCATCACAGAGAAATATTCAGAAAAAAACAATGACAGTCAAACAGAAGATAAATGGCTAAAATGGAGACCTTATTAATAGAAGATAAAATGCGTTTTGTTATAAAGGCTAACTGTAGTGTCATATCATATATAAACAACACAGGTATTGATTATTAAGACAATGAAAGAAAAAAAGAAAGAAATCCAAAAGTCAGAAATGTGTATGGGGGAGACTGTCTCAGGTTACGTAAGTAACCATGGTTCCTCGAGGGAATGAGACGCTGCAACGGAAAACGCTACGGGAACGCCTTCTGTGACCACGCTCTGAATCACATGTGAAATCAGTCCAATAGCTGAGCGGGATGTCACGGGCGGGTGACATCATGACCAGGAAGCTATAAAAACACATGCGGCGGAGCCAGCGTCAGCTCCTAGGAATGAAGCAAGCACTGGCAGGGATGCCAGAAGTATGGCACCGAGACGCAGCGTCTCGTTCCCTCGAGGAACCATGGTTACATACGTAACCTGAGACGTTCCTCTTCAGGAACTCGAGCTGCGTCGGAAAACGCTATGGGAACGAGAATACCCACGCCACCAGACTTCCAAATCTCTGCCTAGTGTGGAAGCCTGCACAGCTAAGACGAGAAAACAGAAGAGCCGGGAGTGGCTCGCAAGTCTAAATCATAAAACCTAACAAAGGTCAGGGGCGTGGACCAACCCACCGCGTTGCAGATATCCTGCATAAGAACACCCGCTAAAAAGGCCTTAGAGCCTGCCACACTGCGAGTTGAGTGAGCCTTGACCCCTAGCGTGAGTGGCAGATCACAGAGGACTCATAATAGATGTAGATGGCATCCGCACTCTCCACAGACTGAGGGTCTGTTTTCGTTGCGGTAAACCTCTTTTGGGGGACCGGTAGCACAAGCAGCTGGGTCCGACTGAGGGACTGTTCTTTGGCTTGAAGACCTCTGTTAGGGGACCGTAGGCAAACAAGCAGCTGGTCCGCCCTCCCTCCAGCAGGGCAACTCTTTGGACGTAGCAAACAAGTCCCCAGGTGGAGGTGTCGGCCTCGTGGCGCGCAGGAGCATTCATCCAACTGCTTCGCTGCGGCTCGCGGCCTGCTTCTCGGTGGGTCATCTAATCTTTAACTTGGCCACGGGTACGAGTAGCACCTCTGCGGTGGGGGGCCTCTTCGACCATCCCTCCGGTCACCCTCCTTGGAGGACGCCAGGTGGCGCGTCGATCCCCACCCCGGAGGAAGTAGCCGCGGAAGAACGGGCTTCCCGAACCCATAGATCGTGGCGCGGGACTGGTGGGGTGAGGAAGAGTAGGGAACGGAAAGCGACAACCTTCTCCACTCACATACCGCCAGATCGGCGAAACAAATGCGAACGCGACCACGAATTCAGCCTCAGGGCCAGCGCTCCTATGTGACGGAAGCGTGGGTGGCCGGGCACCGCGAGGAATGCTGGCGAATGCCTCCTCCTCAAAGAGAGCCCTCCGGACAAAGCGTACGCATTGTGAGGCGCTCAGCAATGCAGTTAATGCCGGCCCCCTCAAGCCGACTCTGCTATGCTTCGCTCGCAAGTAAACCACGCACAGGCTGTGTGTATCCCAACTCATGATGTAACGTGGGCTCACTCAGTGTTTTTTATGTGGTGGTAGTTCCAGTGTGGGGTAATTTTGGTGCAGTAGCACGTGATAGCTTGATTTAAAACTTTGAATTGAATAAAAATGACAAGTAAGCAGTCAGTAATAAAATAAGAACAAAAAAGAAATTATATGATATCACAAATAAAAAATAATGACAGGCCTTCAAATTAAATAAATTGCTTTTTAGTTTTTCAGGTAGGTCTAACAGAAGGGTTAAGATACTTAACTTTTTTTTTACCAATTATCCAAATAATGTTTAGTCCTAGAAAGCTATTATTATAAGAACACGTGAGCATAAAATAGCGGTTAGCAGATCAATGAATGAGAGGGCATCGTTACCAGATTTGCCCATTTACCACACCATGTTACAGCACAGTAGTGCTATTGCAGACAGAAACAATACTGTGCTACATCGATGTTTTTTGTCGGCTCAATTTTTGAGTGGACTTTTCTGTTCCGATTCACATGAACAGTATACGAGTGGAGCGACTAAGCGGAGCACACACTCATTGAGCGGATAATACGCAGAGCGTCACACAACGTGAAAGTGAAACCTGAGCGGTGAACTAATTTTCGGCAGCCGAAATTTCGGTGCATCTCTAACTATTGGCAACATCAGAAATGGATATTATACAATAGATGCTTTTCTGAACATTTTAGCAAATTAAAAATATTAAAAGGATTTTTTACACGGCACCCCTGCTCTCGACAGACAGCACCCCAGTTGGGAAACACTGGCCTAGAGTGAGTGGCGGTGGCCTAGAGTTAGCGAGGCCAGGGGGCTAGAGCGCGGTTACCGGCCGGAGGGCTATCGGAGTCAGAGGCGTCGTGCTTGAGACGGGCGCGGCCGCAGATTCGACGAAGGAGCGTCCGGAGGGCTTGCGACAACCACATGTGACGACCCCGGGCTGGACGCCACTTCGTCCACGGTGAAAGCTGATCCGGCGATCCACAGCGTAAAGTTGTTGTATTTCCTCAGCGACCTGCACGGATCAGCTCTAGGCATGACAAGGCGGATATCGTCCTCTTTTGGAAGGCCAAACAAAGTAGTTTCGCTTTCACAACGAAACACACAGTGCCTTCACGTCATGGCGGCGGCAACAACAATACTACAGCGAGAATAAAAGTTACGTCTTCTTTCTTTGCGTGAACATTTGGGAGGCGTTATGCAAATATTCTCACATTGTGACATAGACATGTGGGGGCTTGTTTAAATGAGGCGTTTTAGGAGGGCTTTGGATGAGTCTTAACTTTTATAAAGAATATCTCTTTGGATTTGAGACTTTAATCTTTGCAACTTTACAGATCTTCTTTATGCAACCTGAGCTTGTAACACTCCAAAGGAAAAATTGAAATCGAATCATAAGACCCCTTTAATTTAGCTATATAGCTCTTATATACAAAAACCTTTGCCTATTGTCATACTGTCTTTAGGTAAAGGAAAATGTAGTCAGTCAATCATTATTGCAAAATTATCCCTGACAGGGTGATCAACAGGACCCAAGTACAGAGTGTTTCAGGATTATTTTATGATAACTATAACTTTGTGGCTGAAATAGATTATCATTACTCCCATGGTTTCAGATACGACCTCAATGAACATTCAAATGAGCACAAATAACTGTACAGATTGTTTTGTGAACAGTAACATTAATATGATCATTGTTATTCAGATTTATTCAGATTTTATGGATATTTTATATGAGCACAGGAAGCATGCAATCATTTAATTAGCCAGTTTAGTGCAAATCCAAATAAGGGTGATTTAGAATAAATATTAGGCTATATGTTTTACTGTGTATGTAGACAAACACAGCAGACCAATGTTAGTGTTTCCAAGTTTTACAGACGTCACATGTTAAAATGTCCTTAAAACATACAATTGACTGTTGTAGTACTTGTTAGACACCTTATGTTGTCCTCCTGGTTTTTGCTGTTCTTAAGTGATACTTGAGATGTTTTTTTTTCTTTAGAGAGATTAAAGATTTTATTTTATTTAGTCAGTAGAGTTTTAGTAAATTCCAATTCAGGAATTGTCACAGTTTGGTGTAGAAGTTTGCTATAAAAGATTCAAAAGCATCATTGTGTTTTAATGGGAGTGCAGCTTTTAGGGGGAGGTGCTATCTGGAGACATAATCTGCTAGACAGTGGGGGGTTGCCTTCTAACAGTCTGTGCAGCAGAGGAACTAATCCACTGCAAAATGGTGCTCAGCTTTTTACTTTTCTTCTGCACTCTTGCATGTAAGAATTTTATGTTTATATTCTTATATTATTATATATTTTCATTCTATTTAATTGTATTTTTTTCTTTCCTTTTTTGTATCTTGTGCTTTTTTAGTTCATGACAATGGAGTTAATATGATTAAATCTGATTCATAGGTGTCAGTTTTGGGAATGTCATCACACCAGTCCAAACTGAGGTGTTTTGGACAGAGGGGGGGAATATAACTCTGTCCTGTAACTACTCCTCAGCGATTAGTCTGCAGTGGTATCGCCAATATCACGGTTCAGCTCCTGAATTTCTTTTGATAATACTACATAGGACAGGGAAAGTTTCACAAAAGTCTAAAATTGCAGAGCTAGATCCTCAATTCTCTGTAAAACTGAATGAAAAGAAAACCCATGTGGATCTGGAGATCTCCTCTGCTAAACTGACAGACTCTGCGCTGTACTACTGTGCCATGGAGCCCACAGTGATAGGAAAACAAACTACACTGTACAAAAACCTGACTTGTGTTAATAATCCAGTGGGTTAATTATTAATCATCCAGCATATTTCTGCAGACATTTGTTTGTGTTATCTTAAAAATAATAAACAAACAAATAAATATCAGTAACTTGCTAAAGAAAAACATTTCTCATGTTTTAATATATCAGTTTTCTGTAGAACCTATACAATTATATCTGAGAATACATTTTGTTTATACTTGAAATCAATTGAAAGAAAACAAAGTAAAAGTGGCTCAATGTTACCATTCAAGAAAGCACATTATTTCAAAATAGACACATGCTGTTCTGAGCTCCAACAGAAGGGGGCAACATAATCTCACAGATTATGTTTCACAAGCATTTCACTGATGTTCACCAATGATGGTTTAGTACTATCAACATATCATTTCAAAATCACTGCAAAATGAAGAACACAAATGCATTATCAAAACACAAAGAATTAAAAGAAATGAGCACATATTTAAACAGCTATATGCATGCTCATTTCATATTTTCTTAGGTGCTTCAGATTCAATGTCAGGACAGAAGGAGGAGTTTAGCTCAGACTCTATACAGCATACAGAGTAGAGATGAACATCACACAACACTGTGTGGAGCAGCTGCTCTGTTTTTAGCTTGTTCTTACTAGTTCAGTGAGTGAACATGTTGATCTATATTATTATACTGCTGTTATCAACTGAAGGTATAACATTGTAAAAGTAAAAGCAAAAGCATTTTATTCAAACAGAAGTGTTTAAAAAACTTAATTTAATGGCACTTTCATTTGCAGGTTCCAGAGCCTCAGAAGTCATCACTCCAAAAAGAGACAGAGAATTTGCTCTTGAGGGTGACAATGTGACACTCTCCTGTAACTACAGCGGTTCTGCTCGTGGTGTTCACTGGTATCGTCAATATGCAGGTTCACCACCACAGTTCCTCATACTGGAATATTCAGGGGTAACAACTCCAGCTAATCCACCCATTCCAGGAATAACCATCAATCACAGAAAAACAGAAAGCCATGTGGATCTGATCATCCCCTCTGCTGCAGTATCAGACTCTGCTGTGTACTACTGTGCTCTGCAGCCCACACCTGACAGGAAACCCTATGGCATTGTACAAAAACACTGTACAAAAACAGTTTTCATATGCTTATCAAGCCTTGATAGAAATGTGCAAACCACAGCTTGACTAACACAAATGTCCCCCCAAAAAAAGGACAGCTCCTACTGATATTCCTACTGATATCAAGTAACACACAATATTGTAAGTTCAGAAGGGATCTTCCATTGAAATCTCACATAATCACCATGAACACATCCACTGTAGGATCAGAGACAGATGATCTGCTTCATAAATTCAGGACTATAGTTTTAAATCAATTGTATTTTGGGAAAGAACAGGATATTTCTACTGACATTTTATTATATATATATTGATTTTTATTTCATACAATGTTATAAAATAACATTTATAACATTAAATAGTCTTCATTTGAAACTTAATTGTAACAAACATAAACATGCTTTCTGCACATCTGGATAATTATTGTTATAGAACCCTCATTTCTGTCTAACATGCAAAATCTATATCATGTTTATGTTTAAGATTACACCCCTAAAATATGTCACTGATATGTGTTGTACCTTGTCATTTATCTCTCTATCTATATTTATAAATATTCTTTATTTCTATTCAATATGTGTGATTGTGTTATAAATAACATTTCATCATTTATATTGTGTGAGATGAGGGCTGAATGTTGTCAATCTGAGTAGGAGGAGTTTAGCACAGATGTTGTACAATAGGACTGTCAGCACTTCACAAGTCTTTTTAGATCATCTGATGTTTCTGTGTGCCTACTGTTCACACCTGATTATTGTGCTAAAATGTTTATCTATTTAATTATATTACTATCATCAGCTCAAGGTAGGATATTGTCACATATGCTTAAACATTTTAGGATGAAAACAATTTTTTTTAAAACCAAATTCAGGTTTTGCGTAATTTGTAAATAATGATTCCCTAATTGAAACAAGAAGTTTGTTTGAAAATTCTGACTTCCCAGAAATGCTTTTTTGTTAACCAAGCTAATAACAACATTGCATTATTAAGTACTGTATATGCATTTTATTGCATTTAAATGGAGAATGTATATTTAAAAGAGGAAATAAATTTCAGATACAATTTTTCTTTTCTCCTTTTTTTTAAACTTGAAATTTACGCTTTAAATGCAGGTTCCAGAGCGGTAGAAGTCATCACACCATACAGTGCTTATCAGATTGCTGATGAGGGTGACAGTGTGACACTCTCTTGTAGCTACACTGGTTCTGTTCAAGGTCTTCACTGGTATCGGCAATATGCAGGTTCACCACCAAAGTTCCTCATAATGGATTCCTATGGGGCAGTTACTAAAGCTGATCCTCCAGTTGCTGGAGTCTCAATCCATCACAGAAAAGACAACAGTAGTGTGGATCTGAAGATCTCCTCTGCTGCTGTCACTGACTCCACTCTGTACTACTGTGCTCTGCAACCCACAGTGACAGGAAATCCACTGCATGCTGTACAAAATAAAGTTGTATAAATAAGACCGAAAGAGAGAGGTGGGGATGAGGGTTTATGTTTAAAAAAAATTTAAAAAATCACACAGATACTTCTTATAAAGTTCTTAGATCCTTAAGAATCTGTCATACTGTGAAAATGTTCTGTGGCTGAAAGTGGAAGGTTATCACTTTTATGAGGACATTTCCTTGAGGACAAATGTGAGCCCAACAATTAAATGACTGTAATTAGAAGTAACAATAAAACAATAAACTCAAAAACATATACCATTTTAGTTGGCACATTTTAAATCACACAGTAAAGCAAATGGACAAAACATGCTGTTCTGAGCGCCAACAGAAGGGGGCAACATTATTTCACAAGCTGTTTTATTCACACCAAACAAGCACCTGACGTCTATAAGAAACACATCTGAAAGCACAGAACGTGTTTCATATTTCACTAACCCACACCCATATTATTCATGCACAATAGAAGTTCACTCAGTCTCAGTGCTTTCATTCAACCATCAGCTACTCTCATCTTTTTATTCATTTTATAAAGCCACATTCAGCATAATTTGGAATTAATAAATAAGTTAATAACGATAATCTAATGAATCAATTTAATAAGTACTAGAAACTAAAAACCTGATCTTTAAAGTGGACTTCAGTTAAGATGGAGGAGAGGCAGATGATACTCATAATGCTCATCACAGTTTCAGGTAAATATACTTTTAATCACAATTACTCACATTTTATAAATCAAATAATTAAATCAAATATAATGTTCATTTTTATTTAACAAAAAATTACATCATGGTATTTTAAAATATGATTCATTGCATTTCAGGTGGTTTTGCTGATAGAATTGGACCAAGAGAAGGAGACACTAACATAATCAGAGAAGAAGGAGGGTCTGTGACACTGAGCTGCACATATGAAACAACCAGCAATGATATTTGGCTCTACTGGTACAGACAGTATCTAAACAGAGAACCAGAATATTTACTGTATAAAGGCGCTCGATCAAAGAGCAGTGAGAATATACCAGATGGGTTTCAGTCAACTACATCCCAATCATCCACTGAACTTACTATTAAGAGTGTAACTCTGTCAGATTCAGCTCTTTATTACTGTGCACTTGAAGTAGCCCAGTGATACAAAATACCAGAGAAGCTTTACAAAAACTCACATGAAATGAATGCTTTGAAGAGTATTTAATCGACCAGTATCAAAACACATCATGTTTTTATAAACCACAAACAGTGAATGTGGTAACAGCTGGGAATTTAGAAGGTTAAAAAGGTTGCATAGGTCATGAATACATGTAACATGCATTCCAAGGTGGTTCTCAAACCTGTCCTGGAGTACCCCCAGCCCTGCACATTTTGTATGTCTCCCTCATCTATCACACCTGATTCAACTCATCAGCTCATTAGTGGAGACTGCAAGACCTGAAGTGGGTGTGTCAGATATAGGGAGACATACAAAATGTGCAGTGCTGGGGTTACTTCATGGAGAGGTTTGAGAACCACCGCATTACATGGTTCTCATGTCATCTCTTTTCTCATTTGTATACATTTCTAAGGATGTCATTAAAATTATCTATAAGTCTCTTCAGTTTCATGAAAAAAACAACAAAAAACAATTTTACACGCATGATTATAAACAGGGCTGGACTGAGACAAAAAAAATCGGCCCTGGCAGTTTTTGGTCCAGGCGGCCCACCACCACTTTGATATATACTGAACAAAATTATAAACGCAACACTTTTGTTTTTGCCCCCATTTTTCATGAGCTGAACTCAGACCTTTTCTATGTACACAAAATGCCTATTTCTCTCAAATATTGTTCACAAATCTGTCTACATCTGTGTTAGTGAGCACTTCCTCCTTTGCCGAGATAATCCAGCCACCTCACAGGTGTGGCATATCAATATGCTGATCAGACAGCATGATTATTGCACAGATGTGCCTTAGGCTGGCCACAATAAAAGGCCACTCTAAAATGTGCAGTTTTATCACACAGCACAATGCCACAGATGTCGAAAGTTTTGAGGGAGCGTGCAATTGTCATGCTGACTGTAGGAATGTCCACCAGAGCTGTTTCCCGTGAATTGAATGTTCATTTCTCTACCATAAGCCGTCTCCAAAGACGTTTCAGAGAATTTGGCAATACATCCAACCGGCCTCACAACCGCAGACCACGTGTAACCACACCAGCCCAGGACCTCCATATCCAGCATCTTCACCTCCAAGATCGTCTGAGACCAGCCACCTGGACAGCTGCTGCAACAATCGGTTTGCATAACCAAAGAATTTCTGCACAAACTGTCAGAAACCGTCTCAGGGAAGCTCATCTGCATGCTCGTCGTCCTCATCGGGGTCTCGACCTGACTGCAGTTCATCGTCGTAACCAACTTAAGTGGGCAAATGCTCACATTCAATGGCATCTGGCACTGTGGAGAGGTGTTCTCTTCACAGATGCATCCCGGTTTTCACTGGACAGGGCAGATGGCAGACAGCGTGCATGGCGTCGTGTGAGTGAGCAGTTTGCTGATGTCAACGTTGTGGATCGATCATTTTATTGATGGCATTTTTTGACTCACTAGATACCGTGATGAGATCCTGAGGCCCATTGTTGTGCCTTTCATCCACGACCATCACCTCATGTTGCTGCATGATAATGCACAGCCCCATGTTGAAAGTATCTGTACACAATTCCTGGAAGCTGATAACATCCCAGTTCTTGCATGGCCAGCTTACTCACTGGACATGTCACCCATTGAGAATGTTTGGGATGCTTTGGATCGGCGTATACGACAGCGTGTTACAGTTCCTGCCCGTATCCAGCAACTTTGCACAGCCATTGATGAGGAGTGGACCAACATTCCACATGCCACAATCAACAACCTGATCAACTCTATGCGAAGGAGATGTGTTGCACTGCGTGAGGCAAATGGTGGTCACACCAGATACTGACTGGTTTTCGGACCCCCCCGGACCCCCCAATACAGTAAAACTGCACATTTTAGAGTGGCCTTTTATTGTGGCCAGCCTCAGGCACACCTGTGCAATAATCATGCTGTCCAATCAACATCTTGATATGCCACACCTTTAAGGTGGAAGGATTATCTCGGCAAAGGAGAAGTGCTCACTAACCAGATTGACAGATTTGTGAACAATATTTGAGATAAATAGGCCTTTTGTGTACATAGAAATATTCTTAGATTCTTCTTTGAGTTCAGCTCATGAAAAAATGGGGGCAAAAACAAAAGTGTTGCTTTTAATTTTGCGTTCAGTGTCTATATATATATATATATATATATATCTATTTATATATACACCATACACTATACCATAAAAATTTTTTGAAACCGTAAGATGTTTTTTTAAGACTTCTGTTCTGCTCACACGCCTGCATGTCTTTTGTATCCAAAAATAAAGCAAAGGCATTAATCTTGTGAAACCTTTTTACTTTAAAAATACTGTTTTCTATTTGAATATATTTTAAAAGTAATTTATTTCCTGTGATTTCAAAGATGAATTTTTAGCATCATTACTCCGTCCACATGATCCTCAGAAATCATTCGAAATGTCTTCGATTTTGCTGCTCAAAAACATTTATTATTATTATGTTGAAAACAGTGGAGTAGATTTTTTTCAGGTTTCTTTTATGAATAGAAAGTTCAGAAGAACAGCCTTTATCTGAAATATAATTGTTTTGTACATTAAAATGTCTTTATTATCACTTTTGATCAATTTAAAACAAAAGCAGCCTTGCTAAATAAAGTTATTAAAAAAAATTTTCTATCATTTCCTATCGCGTCCCCCCCGCCCCAAAAATAATTCTACTTCCCCCAAGCTTACGATTGTATAGTGTAATAATGTTTACGAAAGCTTTTTAATTTCAGATAAATGGCTGATCTTTTGATCTTTCTATTGATCTATTCTTACTGTGTCAAAAAAAAATTTGCTGGGTCGCGTATGTATGTCGTCCTATGTATCACACTCATATAACATATAGTTGTTTTGGATAATAATAAAACGTCAGGTCTGACAATATCGTGTATTTTTTTCATTTAAATCTAGATTTATTCGCATGGGCCCATGGAAACCTCTATGAACACACTTGCAAATCGCGGGGACGATTTACGTTTTATTAACAAAGTGTTTTCCGTATTCTACACTCATGGCCGCACACACATTGGCATGTGTTATTCCTGCCTCCCGCGCTAGTCCCTAATCAAGCACTTTCAGATTCCAACTACTCTCTGCTGCTCCTCCTCTGCCTTGGTCTTTGGCCGCACTGGGCAGGTTTGGGTGAGTAGACATGTTCATCTGTAATTATCATACTGATGTCATTAACAGCATGTAGATAAATGCAATATTTAGACAATATGGACAAATGAATAACTTAAAGGAATAACTGAATACATCCTGTAATGTTATTTGTCTCTTTTTAAATATTTTTTTAAATATCCTATATAATAAAGTCTTAATCCTAAATAATATTATAAAAAAGAATATATTAATGTTATGTTTTTCACAAGAATTGTGCCTTACATTTGATGCCACTTCATTTGCATGTTCCAGAGCCCTCAGAAGTCATCACGTCCAAATGACAGAGAATTTTGCGCTTTGAGGGTGACAATGTGGACACTCTCCTGTAACGACAGCGGTTCTGCTGCGTGTGTTCACTAGTATCCGGCAAGATGCATGTTCACATCCACATCCACTTCACTCCCATTAAAAATTGTGAATCTATCAGATTCTCTCTATTACTGTGGCTCTAACAAGTAGGAATCCAGTATTACAAACCCATTGGTTTTGGAAAGCCCTGTACAAAAACACACACAGTAGTCTATATTGGTGGTATCGTCAATAATCCCCGATTGGCTCTGAAGTTCTGTTAGTTCATTCTACATGCTACTGAAAAGTTTATAGAAGTCGAAAGTTGTGGAACTAGATCCTCGATTCTCTGGAAAACTGAATAAAGAGAAAACCTACACGTATCTTGAAATCTCCTCTGCTAAAGTGACAGACTTTGCTCTTTACTACTGTGCCCTGGAGCCCACAGTGAAGGAAAACAAACAACACTGTTTCCTACACAGAGGGTAAAGCATTCCACAGTCAACTGCACCCAGTCAATCGCAGAAATATGGGAAATAAAATAATAAATAAAATCAAATGCACAATGGTTCTGATGTACAGTCCCAATTTTGTTTGGTTGCTTAGATTTTGTATGTGCGGATGGGTTTTAAAGCTGAGACTGCTTGTGTTGAAAAGCAACCATTCCACAAGAAATCAACACATACTGGGGTTAGGTAATAACTAAATAAAAGCTCTATGATTTGTAAGCTATATATGTTACCTAACTCCAAAATCCTAATTTAACCTAATTAAGACAAAATAAGTGACAATAGTAACAGTTAGTATTCCTTCAATGAGATTAGATTGCCATCTGGTGGGCTGGTAAAATTGAAGGAGCTGTTAATGATTAACTTAAACGTTTTTTTCCCTTCTTCTTCTTTTCTTTGTTTAATCGTGAAAAACTAGTTTCTGATTTCAAAAGTAGTCTGACTGATTCCTAGCTGGTGAATTTTGCTCTTTCAAGAGATAAAATGTTATTATAACTATAAGTTAAACAATGTACCTTATATTGTTTTAGCTTTAGGTATAGAGCATTGATCAATCAATCTAACTAAACCAAACATGACAAAAATCATTCCACAAGTGTTTCTGGTTTTGTGTTTAATAATTTCTGATATTTATAAAAGAATTATGTTAAGAGGCGGAGCTTAACACAGGCCTGTAGGACACAGACTCATTCAGTGATCAGCATCACAGATGACTGAAGCGAGCAGCAGCCTGTTCATCATGTTCACTTGTGTGCTTATACTGCTGTCTTTAACTCAAGGTAAAGTCTTACATGTAGCTACTCATTACATTACAATATTCTCATTTTAAATATGCTCAACAATCCTTATATAAGTTTTTTTTTTGTATAGGTAACAGAGCTAAAGATGTCATCACCCCATACAGTGATGAAGCATTTGCCACTGAGACTGAGAGTGTGAAACTCTCTTGTAATTACACTGGTTCTGTTGATAGTCTTCACTGGTATCGGCAATATGCAGGTTCACCTCCACAGTTCCTCATTCTGGATTACTATGGAGCAACTACTCATGCTAATCCTCCAGTTTCTGGAATATCCATCAGTCACAGAAAAGAAGAGAACAGAGTGGATCTGATCATCTCCTCTGCTGCAGTATCAGGACTCTGCTCTCTACTACTGTGCCCTGCAGCCCACAGTCACAGGAAACACTCCACACACCATACAAGAACCTGAAACACTGTTAAATTGCAAATTTACAGTGATGTCTATCCATCAGGCATATGAAGGCATATATTCAGAATATAATTGTGCTCTCAAATTGCAATTTGTTTATGAATTACTCTGAGCTTTATATTCAAAATACAGATCCATTCATCATTGTTAAAAATGAAATGATTTGACAAGATGAATTGCTAGTTATGGAAGATAACACTATTCTGATGCAAACTATTATGGATTTCATTCACAGTCTTCTTAAAATCTATGTAATATCATGTACTCATGTATTTGGGAAAACAATCCTGAAAAGTTTTCATAAATTCCTGTCCACTGTACAGTAGTTGGAGCAATTTTAGTCTCCATTGTATTTGTTTATCATCTGCCACTAGGGGGTGAAGTAACTCTGAGGTTTATATAATAGATCAAGTACAAAAGAGCAAAAGAAATCATATTAATTGACAGTCAACACAGTTTCTAGGGGAAAGACAGAAGGTGGTCTAAATATCAGAAACCACACCCACATTTATAGACATATTAGCTGCACAAATGACTCTCCATTACATTCATGCATTTAACTTAAAATCATTAAGTATATATTAATAAGCCTATTTTATTAATACATTTCTCACCATGGAGAGATGTGTTCTACTGATTCTTATAACAGAACCAGGTAAAGTGCATTTCACTAGACTAGAACAGACTGAGGTTCAAATGTTATTAGGTACATAGTATTTATTGATATATTATAAATTGCATAGATTACTTAATAATTACATTAGTTTGCCTGTATTCTATATTTCATAGCATAAGAAATGTAATGTCATTCAGAGCACGTTTACATACACAGACAGACAGGGGGGTTAATTAACGTTTATAAGAATATTAATTCTCTTTCATGTGTATTTTACTGACAGCATTAAACCAAATGACAAGGATACTAATATGATCAAGAGAGAAGGAGAGCCTGTGACACTGAGCTGCACATATGATACAAGCAGCAATTATGCTATGCTTTACTGGTACAGACAATATCCAAACAGAGAACCTCAGTATTTACTGTGGAAAGGTGCTCGATCTTTGAGCAACTATCAGAATATACCAGACTCTCGGTTTCAGTCAATAACATCTGAATCATCCGCTAAACTCACTATTGACAGTGTAACTCTGTCAGATTCAGCTCTCTATTACTGTGCTCTTCTAGTTGGAGCCCAGTGATACAAAATGCCTGAGAGGCTTTACAAAAACTCACATACAAAATAATTGCTTTGAACTGTATCAACTGAAAATCAAACCACACCTGTACTTTATGTAAGCCACAAAGTCTCTGTGAATAACAGGATATGGTAACACCATACACCTGCCAAAACTAAACTGAGACAAATGAAATTAAGGATAAAAGTTTACTTCGCAAATTATTATGCCCGTTCATGCTGTGATCATCAGTGTTCATGCTGATGATTTATAAATTATAAACAGCTCATTCATTTGACTTTACCAGACACATTAAAGTTTTTTTAGTGGCACTTTTGCAAATGTCACCTCAATGGTCCAAACTAAGGTGTTGTTTGAAGAAGGAGATAAATTAAATGTATACATATATATGGTAATAAAAAACACTTAAACATCACCCTTACAGCATATTTTTTAAATATGAAGACTGTATCTTTAAGGGAAGGTGCTAGCTTGAGACCTGCTCTGCTAGACAATGAATGAAGTAACAGTCTGTTCTGCAGATGAACTAAAACTTCATCCTGAAAAATGATGCTTTTTGTTTATCTCTGTTCTTTAACATGTAAGTATATTCTATCCCAATGTGTCAGGTTTATAAAATTTTTTGTTTGCTATTCTGTTATGGCATGTTAATATTTAAAGGGGTCATATGATACGAATTAAATTTTTCCTTTCTCTTTGAAGTGTAACAAGCTCTTGGTTCATAAAGAAGATCTCCAAAGTTGCAAAGATTTCAATTTCAAACGTTCAAACCCAAACAGATATTCTTTATAAAATGAATGCTCATCCACACCCTCCTAAAACGACGCCTTAAACCCCCGCCCCCATTTTCTACATCACGTTGGGAAATTTGCATAACCACGCCAATGTTCACCGCGCCAAAAAGAATGCGTAACTTTAATCTCCTGTAGTAATGTTTGCCGCGCCATGTCTTGGATACGCTGTGTGGTTTCGTTGCAAAGCCAAACGGCTTTTTTTGGGCCTTCCAAAAGAGGACACAACTAGAATCAGTGGTTAAATTGTATTTACAAAACTGTTCCAGAACACTTCAACCCAAATAATGAGTGTGTGCAGTGCATTTTACGGAGGAAAGTTTCCTGAACCTGGTAAGGGGTGTAACATTTCCGTCACGCTTGAGGAATTCGGCCAATCACACGCACTGGATAGCTGGCCAATCATGCACACCACCGCTTTTCAGACCGTTAACTTTGTAAAAAATCGATGCGTTGCCAGAAGAGGAGCAACAATAATGTCATAAATTGAAAATTTGTTTTTTTGACCTAACACCGCGTAACCACATTGCATTATTACACCAATACACAAAATAATGTTATTTTTTTTAGCAACGTCATATGACCCCCTTAATGTTGATTTAAAATTGATTTTAATCACTATCTGCAGAGTCAGTTTTGGGAATTCCATCACAACCACCCTCCAAACCTAAGGTGTTTTGGATCTAGTGGGGACAATACTCCTGTAACTACGCCTCAGCGATTATCTGCAGTGGTATCAACACCCGTTCCGCTCCTAATACCCTTTTAGCATATTCCATGCACAGGGAAATTTTCCAAAGGGTCTTGAAATTGTGAACTCGATCCTCGATTCTCTGGAAAACTGAAATGAAAAAAAAACCCTCTGATCTGGAGATCTCCTCTGCTAGGACAGACTCGCGTGTACTACTGTGTCCTACCCCACAGTGACAAGAAACTATAATTCAGTTCAAAAACGCATCATATCCCTGCTAAGGATTTTTTCATCTGCCACTATAAGTTGGGTGAGTTATAAAAAAGATATATGCATTTGAACTGAGTGAATGACTAATTTAACTTTCAAAATGGCTACTTGATGATTTTTTTTAACTACCATAATACAGAAGGAAGAATTTTTCAAGAGATAGTTTTTTGATTATCTTGACACAAACGACAAATAACTCTGAGCTAGATATAGTACATCAAGTACAACGAACATAGGACACCTATAACTGACGTTATCTCATGTTTAATTGGAAGACAGAAGGTGTCTAAACACAGAAACCACACCCACATTGTACAGACATTATAACTTGTATCTGCACACAGGACTCTCCATTACCTTTCATATATTTACATTTCAATGAAACCCATAAGCATATATGTATTGGGCTTATTTATTAGCATTTCCTTTCACCATGGAAAGATGTTTTCTACTTCTTATTCTAATAACAATTCAGGTAAAGTTGCATTTCAAATATCAGCACTACCTCAAATATATGGTGGATTTCATAAGTGTTGATTATGGTACATTTAATTCCTAGATGTGAAATTATAATTCTGCATCCTACTTGTTTTTTTTAGTATTAAATCAGCCTGTAGAGTCACAACGAAAGGAGTTTAATTCAACTTTAAGAAATAAGAATTGATGTCTCGTGCAGGTTCTTTGCTGACAGCATTGACGGCCAAAACAACAAGGATGAATATCAAGGAAGAAGGAGAGTTTGTGACACTGAGCTGCACATATGATGTGAGCAGCAATAATGTTTATCTTTACTGGTACAGACAATATCCAAACAGAGAACCTCAATATTTACTGCGTAAAGGTGCTCGATCATGGAACCGAGAAGAGGATATACCAGACCCTCGGTTTCAGTCAGTTTACTCTGAAATTATCCCTCGACCTCACTTATTAAAAGATTGTAACTCTGTCCAGTTCCGGCTCCTATTGTTTGTGCCTCTAGATTTGGGAGCCCCAGTGATACAAAATGGCTGAAGGCTTTTACAAAACTCCACACAAAATAATTGCTTTTGAATGAGATCACTGATGGAATATCACTATATAACTATTATATAACTATATATCTCATATCAATATCAATAAATAAAGTCAACATCTTTTATATTTTTCAGATTCACCAATGTTTTTTCTGTTAGACTCGTGGATGTTGTCAATGGGAGAATAAATGTTGGTCACACCACCACTGGGGGGTGCTGTGTACATTAAAATATTTCAGAGAGGACACCTTCTGTAACTGTATCTGAAATGAATTCACATGTGCAAGGAACAACAGAAGACGGTCCCTTTGCCCTCTGGACATACGTGTAATTTGGTGAAAATGTGCTTAAATGTCATGAAAATTAATAATGCCACAATTGCTAAAAATCTTAATGGTCAAAAAACAGACTTCATGTCCTCAGAGGCAAAACATACAGTAAATCCTTGGGTAAAACATGATTCAGACATGTTTGCCATAGGATTGTGAAATTTACTGAATCAATAATTTTGTGACAGATCATAAAGGGCCTAAATGGTTTGTTTTTCCTTACAAAATGCACTTGATCAATAGTGTATATACAAACCCGATTCCAAAAAAATTGGGACACTGTACAAATTGTGAAAAACGAAGGCAATGATGTGGAAGTTTCAAATTTCTATATTTTACTCAGAATACAACATAGATGACATATCAAATGTTTAAACTGAGAAAATTTATCATTTTAAGGGAAAATAAGTTGATTTTAAATTTCATGGCATCAACACATCTCAAAAAAGTTGGGACAAGGCCATGTTTACCACTGTGTGGCATCCCCTCTTCTTTTTATAACAGTCTGCAAACGTCTGGGGACTGAGGAGACAAGTTGCTCAAGTTTAGGAATAGGAATGTTGTCCCATTCTTGTCTAATACAGGCTTCTAGTTGCTCAACGGTCTTAGGTCTTCTTTGTCGCATCTTCTTCTTTATGATGCGCCAAATGTTTTCTATGGTGAAAGATCTGGACTGCAGGCTGGCCATTTCAGTACCCGGATCCTTCTTCTACTCTGCCATGATGTTGTAATTGATGCAGTATGTGGTCTGGCATTGTCATGTTGGAAAATGCAAGGTCTTCCCTGAAAGAGACGACGTCTGGATGTTGTTCTAGAACTTGGATATACCTTTCAGCATTGATGGTGCCTTTCCAGATGTAAGCTGCCCATGCCACACGCACTCATGCAACCCCATACCATCAGAGTTGCAGGCTTCTGAACTGAGCGCTGATATCAACTTGGGTTGTCCTTGTCCTCTTTTTAGTCCGGATGACATGGCGTCCTAGTTTTCCAAAAAGAGCTTCAAATTTTGATTCGTCTGACCATAGAACAGTTTTCCACTTTGCCTCAGTCCATTTTAAATGAGCCTTGGCCGAGAGAAAATGCCTGCGCTTCTGGATCATGTTTTGATATGGCTTCTTTTTTGACCTATAGTGTTTTAGCCGGCAACGGCGAATGGCACGGTGGATTGTGTTCACCGACAATGTTTCTGGAAGTATTCCTGAGCCCATGTTGTGATTTCCATTTACAGTAGCATTCCTGTATGTGATGCATTGCCGTCTAAGGGCCCGAAGATCACGGTCATCCAGTATGGTTTTCCGGCCTTGACCCTTAAGCACAGAGATTGTTCCAGATTCTCTGTATCTTTGGATGATATTATGCACTGTATATGATGATAACTTCAAACTCTTTGCATTTTTTCTCTGAGAAACTCCTTTCTGATATTGCTCCACTATTTTCCGCCGCAGCATTGGGGGAATTGGTGATCCTCTGCCCATCTTGACTTCTGAGAGACACTGCCACTTTGAGAGGCTCTTTTTATACCCAATCATTTTGCCAATTGACCTAATAAGTTGCAAATTGGTCTCCAGCTGTTCCTTATAGGTACATTTAACTTTTCCGGCCTCTTATTGCTACCTGTCCCAACTTTTGGAATGTGTAGCTCTCATGAAATCCAAATGAGCCAATATTTGGCATGACATTTCAAAATGTCTCACTTTCAACATTTGATATATTTTATCTATATTCTATTGTGAATAAAAGATAAGTTTATGAGATTTGTAAATTATACCATTCCTTTTTTACTCACAATTTGTAAAATGTCCCAACTTTTTTGGAATTGGTGTTGTAGATATCAATCAAGCACACCAGTAACATAAGGTCCACTAGACTACAATAAAATGTACACTCTAAAAAATGCTGTGTTGTTTCAACCCAATGTTGGGTCAATATGGACTAACCCAACTGTTTGGTCAATTTGGGATACATTTTTAAATTATTCTTTTAACCCACATTGGGTTGTCCATATTTGACCCAACATTGGGTTGAAACAACCCAGCATTTTTTAGAGTGTAGGAGTTTGCTTGAGACATCATCTGTTTGACAAGAAAATAATGCAAATTTTAGCTGAAGAACAGCTTGTGCTGAACTAAAACTTCATTCTGGTTATAATCAACATGTTGCTCTGCTTAACTGGTTTGTTTTGTTCTCTTACATGCATTCCATTTATTTGTCTTTTCTGTCTTTACTTTGTCTATAATTGAGATTATTAAGTGTGGAGTTTTGACATAATATTTGTGTTTTTTGTCTGCAAAGAAAACAGAAGGTTGCCGACAGTAAATATCAGAAACCACACCCACATTTACAGACATTACAGCTGCGCAAATGACTCTCCATTACATTCATACATTTACCATTCTACTAATAATCATTAAAGCATATTTATGGACCTAGTTTATTAGTAAATTTCTCACAATGAAGAGATGTGTTTTACTGATTCTTATAACATTACCAGGTAAAGTGCATTTCAAATATCAGCACTAGACTAAAATAGATTGAGGATTCAAAGTGTTAATTATGTACATATTTAATTCATAGATGTTGAACTACAATACTGACATCATATATTGTTATAAAGGAGTTTAGTTAAACTTTTATGAAATATAATTAATTCTCTTGCAGGTGTATTTGCTGACAACATTGAACCAATAGACAAGGATGATATAATCAGGAGAGAAGGAGAGTCTGTGACACTGAGCTGCACATATGATACAAGCAGCAATTATGCTATGCTTTACTGGTACAGACAGTTTTCAAACAGAGAACCTCAGTATTTACTGTGGAAAGTATCCTAGGGGTGTACGATATTGACAAAAAATAATATCTCGATATTTTCTGTTAGAGTGTGTTATTGTGCTGGTACCTTAACATTGGAGATATGCTGTGCCACAGTAGATAGTGAATTAATGTTACTTCAGTAACAGTCTGTCCTGCAGATGCACTAAAACAACATCCTGAAAAGTATGCTTTTTTTTATTTTAGTCTGCTCAATAACATGTAAATATATTCAACCCCAAAGTATCAGATTTATATCATTTTCTTGTTTACTGTTCTGCTGTTGCATGTGAAATTTTCATTTACATGATTTAAACTTGAATTTTGTCTTCCTGTCTGCAGATTTCAGTTTTGGGAATGTCATCACACCAGTCCAAACTGAGGTGTTTGGGACAGAGGGGCACAATATAACTCTGTCCTGTTACTACTCCTCAGCGATTAGTCTGCAGTGGTATCGCCAATACCCCGGTTCAGCTCCTGAATAACTTTTAGTCATATTCCATGCTAAAGGGAAAGTTTCACAAAAGTCCAAAATTGTAGATCAAGATACTCGATTCTCTGGAAAACTGATGTGAAAAAATGCATGTGGATCTGGAGATATCCTCTGCTAAATTGACAGACGCCCACAATGATAGGAAACTGAATAAAACTGTGCAAAAACACATCATACCTCTGTTAAGTAATTGAACATTTGAGAAATGCCATTACTTTGAAAGATAACAAATGCAAGCTGATTTAGGCATCAATCCATCATAATATATGTTAATTGCTGTGCTTTATAAGAGGGTTATGTTAAAAGGCGGAGCTTAACACAGGCCTGTAAAACAGATTAGTTCAGTGATAATCTTCATCACAGATCACTGATGCAAGCAGCAATTACCATCATGTTCACTTGTGTGCTTATACTGCTGACTTTAACTCAAGGTAAAATATTACATGTATCATTACATAACAATATCTAATTTTAAACATGCTTAAATAAGCTTTTATTTGTAGGTAACAGAGCTAAAGATGTCATCACCCCATACAGTGATGAAGCATTTGCCACTGAGACTGAGAGTGTGAAACTCTCTTGTAACTACACTGGTTCTGTTGATAGTCTTCACTGGTATCGGCAATATGCAGGTTCACCACCACAGTTCCTCATTCTAGATTACTATGGAGCAACTACTCATGCTAATCCTCCAGTTTCTGGAATATCCATTAGTCACAAAAAAGAAGAGAACCGTGTGGATCTGATCATCTCCTCTGCTGCAGTATCAGACTCTGCTCTCTACTACTGTGCCCTGCAGCCCACAGTCACAGGAAACACTCTACACACCATAAAAAAATAAAAAAAACCTGACTGACTCTATAGTCTTAAAATGAGATGTCAAAAACAACAAACATTATAAATGTCACATTCTAATTCATATTTAACTATACATTTTCTGGGTGGTTAGTATTTCTATGTATTGATTTAGTAAAGTATCATTATTGAATGAGATCATTGCTGGAGTATCACTATATAACTATGTTCTTAGATGTTTCGTCATATTTGAAAACATATCAATAAATAAAGTCAACATTTATCATCCTTTATATTTTTCAGATTCACAAATGCATTATCCTGGTTAGACTCAGATGTTGTCAATGGGAGAATAAATGGGGGGTGCTGTGTACATTGAAATATTTCAGAGAGGACAAATTTAATGCTGCAAGCACAAACCTCACCATCAAATATTGAATATTTAAACTCTACCAAAAAGGCTCTACTTGGTTTAGCTTTAAATGATCTTCATAGTAACATAATAAACATAGTCACAGTCACACTTGCTGATAAAACTGAATTAGTAGAGAGAGATACTTATTGAACAAGAGGTAGAATTTTTAAGATATTCATACACTGAAGGCACAATAATCTCAGCTTTTAATAAGGGAAAACAAAGAAGGAGGTCTAAATAAGCCGCACCCACACTGCAACTTCACAACGAGATACTACAATCACACAATTACCTTTAAACTTCAGTTTATAAAGCCTAGAGCATGAAGTTAGTAAATCTAGGAGAGATGGAGAGATGCGTTCTTCTGATTCTAATATCCACTCCAGGTATAAAACATGTAATCTGAGCAGACTCAAATATAATGAACATTAAAATGTTTTGCCCATGCAAACATTTTTTTATGTTACTCTATTACTATAACGACATCACATTTGTTGAAGAAACTGTTTTTATTATTGTAATTTTAATTAAAAAATGTTATGAAATTTTGGGCAAGCCAGCTGACCTGTTGTGAAATCTCTCCAAATCTCTTGCAGGTATTTTATCTGACAGCATTCAACCGAAAGACAAGGAAACTACTATTTACAGAGCAGAAGAAGAGCGTGTAACGCTGAGCTGCACGTATGATACAGGCAGCAATTATGTCTATCTCTACTGGTACAGACAGTATCCTAACAGAGAACCAGAATATTTACTGTATAAAGGTGCCCGGACATGGAGCAGTCGTGGAAATATACCAGACACTCGGTTTCAGTCGATTACATCAGAAACATCTACTGAACTCACTATTAAGAGTGTAACTCTGTCAGATTCAGCTCTCTATTATTGTGCTCTAAGAGTAGCAGCCCAGTGATACAAAATGCCTGAGAAGCTTTACAAAAACTCACATGTCACATGTAGTTTTTGCCTTTAAAAATATTATCAAATAAAAGTTAAGCCACAATCATATTTTGCATAAAACCACAACACTTCACAAACACAATACTGTAACACCTGCTGGAAGAAAAAAAATGTGTGCTTAGGTGGAAAGTATACAGGAAGATGATAATTCATTGTTTTTGTCATGCCATAATAAACCTTCCTACAAAATAAACTCGGAAAATATTGTTTTCAATGGGGGGATAAAACATTTTTTAATTCTGTCAGCAGTATGTCTAAACTGACTAAAAGTAAAAGACCAAAATATAGAACAACAAATGTTTCAATGTCTCTTTAATACATTCTGTCTGCAACAAACATCAGGCTATTAGTGGTACTACGGTAAAACTCCTGACCTGCATGTTAATATCTGTCATATCTAGGCTTCAAATGCTATTTTATCTATTATAGACTGCAACATAAAGGAGAGGAGTTAATCTGAGACGTCCTCCTTTACGTGCCAAAGAATGAATTATTCAAGCCTCAAGCGTGTGACGGAAATGTTACGCCCCTTACCATATGGTGATGCCCTGTCCGGCCGGAGCGTAACATAAAACCATGTCTGCATTTGTGATTGGAGAAATGCCAAACAACAAGTGTTACTCTACACTGCCCAAAAAAACTCGCGTTTGAATCGGCGTGGCAAATTCTTTAAATTTAAAAAACTTACTTACAGTCTGTGAGTTTGAACAGCCGGAATTGTAGTCTACTCTCCAGGATCAGGAAACAGTCCTCCATAAAATAAATGTGCTGAACACACATCTGAATATTTGGGTTAAACTGTTCTGGAACAGTGTTGTAAATACAACTAACCACTGATTTCTAGTCGTTTTGTCCTCTTTTGGAAGGTCAAACAAAGTAGTTTCGCTTTCACAATGAAAAAGCATCACACACCGCGGCCTTGAGTGAGCGGAGGCCGGAGGCCTAGAGTGAGCCGCAGCCTAGAGTATGCGGAGACCGGCTTGAGTGAGCACAGATGAGCGGGCGGATTCGACGAAGGAGCGTCCGGCGGGCTTGCGGCAACCACATGTGACGACCCCGAGCTGGACTCCACTTCGTCCACGGTGAAAGCTGATCTGGCGATCCACAGCGTGAAGTTGATGTATTTCCTCAGCAACCAGCACGGATCAGCTCCAGGCATGACGAAGCAGATATCATCCTCTTTGGAAGGCCAACCAAAGTAGTTTTGCTTTCACAATGAAACACAGCCCCTTCATGTCATGGCGGCAGCGGTAACAACAATACTACAGCGAGAATAAAATTTATGCCTTCTTTCTTTGCGTGAACATTTGGGTGGCGTTATGCAAATCTTCCCACATCGTGACGTAGCCATGTGGGGGAGTGTTAGAACGAGCCGTTTTAGGTAGGCGTGGTTGACTCGTAACTTTTATAAAGAATATCTCTTTGGATTTGAGACATTAGTCTTTGCAACTTTACAGATCTTCTTTATGCACCAAGAGCTTGTAACACTCCACAGAGAAAGGAAAAATTGAAATCGCATCATATGACCCCTTTAAGGAGAGGTGCTTGCAGGAGACATGCTCTGCTAGACAATGAATGAATCTGCTCTGTACTACTGTGCTCTGACGCCCACTGTGACAGGAAAACACTACACACCATACAAAAACCTGACTGACTCTTAAAATGAGAAGTTGCCAAAAACAACAGGATCCATACAAATGAATGTGTCAGTTAGATTCTAATGTTTTAAATTCATATTTAATTATACATTTTCTGTCTGGTTAGTATTTCTGTACCTTTATGTACACGCATTGATTTAGTGAATATTCATACTTTAGTGAGTATTGAATGAGACAATTTAAATAAACACTGATGGCATATCAAATTTATATTTCTAAAGATGTCATCATTTAAAAAAAATATAGCAATAAATAAAGTCAAAATTTATAAGCCATCATATTTTTTAGATTCACAAATGTTTTATCCTAATTAGAATTTTGGATGTTGTCAGTGGGGAATACATTTTATACCACCACTGGGGGGTGCTGTGTCCATTTCAGAGAGGATGCCCGACTGAAAGACAGTGGAGGCTTGTTACCAATGCAAGATAAAGCAAATGATAAATAACCAGTGGAGAAACATCACAGACGATTATGCTTAAACATCAGAAGAAGCAGAAATCATGATCACGATTAAAATACAGATCACTGTGTAGACTTACACAAGACTACAAATATAATGCTACAAGCACAAACTTCACTATCAAATACTGAATATTCTAACTCCAATAAATAGCCTCTATTTTGTTTACCTTTGAATGATTTTATAGTAATATATATTCATAAAACTGATCAAACTGAATTAGTGGATGAAGATACTTCCTCAACTGTTACTCAACAAGTAATTTTGGTTTTAATAATTATTTTTAAGATATTAGTACAATGAAGGCACAATCATTTCAGCTTTTAATAAGGAAAGACACAGAAGGGGGTCTACATAAACCACACCCACACTGCAACATCACAACAAGATACTACAATCATACAATTACCTTTACTTCATTCCATAAAGCAAGTTAGTAAACCTTCCCAACATGGAGAGATGCTTTCTACTGATTCTAATATTCACACCAGGTATAAAACATGCAATCTGAGCAGACTCAAATGTAATGAACAAATGTTTTGGCCATGCAAACTTTTTGTAATGTTACTCTATTACAGTAACAACATAATTTTTGAAGAAACTGTTTTTATTATTGTCAGTTTAATTTTAAATGTGATGAATTTTCGGACAATCCAACTGACCTGTTATGAAATCTCTCCAATTCTTTTGCAGGTATTTTATCTGACAGCATTCAACCAAAAGACAAAGAAAGTACTATTTACAGAGCAGAAGAAGAGCGTGTAACGCTGAGCTGTTCATATGATACCAGTAGCAGTTATGTCTATCTCTACTGGTACAGACAGTATCCTAACAGAGAACCAGAATATTTACTGTATAAAGGTGCCCGATCATGGAGCAGTTATGAGGATATACCAGATCGGTTTCAGTCGACTACATCCCAAACATCCACTGAACTCACTATTAAGAGTGTAACTCTGTCAGATTCAGCTCTCTATTATTGTGCTCTAAGAGTAGCAGCCCAGTGATACAAAATGCCTGAGAAGCTTTACAAAAACTAGTTTTTGCCTTAAAAAAAATTTATCAAATAAAAAATTAACCACAATCATATCTTGTGTAAAACCACAACATGCATGCACTTCTTTCACAATACGATATTGTAACACCTGCTGGAAGAAAAGGAAATGTGTGCTTAGGGGGAAACTATACAGGAAGATGATAATTCATTGTTTTTGTCATGCTGTAATAAATCTTACTATTAAAGAACCTCTAAAAAACTAGTTTACCATGGAAAAAAAAAACTTTTTTTAGGTCAGCACATACTGTAGTTCTACACTGACTACACTGACTAGAGACCAAAATACAGAACATCAAACGTTTCCATGACATGCTATTAGTGGAGTAGAACTCCTGACCTGTGTGTTCATATCTGTCTTATCTAGGCTTCAAATGCTATTTCATCTATTATAGTCTGCAGATATGAAGGGGAGGAGTAAATCTGAGACCACCTCCTGTACCTGACAAAGAATGAATGATTTGTTGAACAACAGTTTGTGCTGAATACAGCATCGTGCAAAATGATGCTCTGCTTGCAAGTTTTGCTTTGTTGTCTTGTGTGTATGTATTCCTGATTGAATATACCGAATTATTGTTATAATAATTTTTTTTAACTAACAACTAAAGTGAGATGTTCCATTCAGAAGGAGCAAATATAACTCTGTCGTGTAACTATTCATCTGCATATACTCTACAGTGGTATCGCCAATATCCTGGGCAAGCTCCTCAATATCTTTTAGTCATTCTATATTCTACAAAGTTTCACAAAGGTCAGAAATTGTGGATCAAGATCCTCGATTCTCTGGCAAACTGAATGACAAGAAAACCCACACGTATCTGGAGATCTCCTCTGCTAAAGTGACAGACTCTGCTCTGTACTACTGTGCCCTGCAGCCCACAGTGACAGGAAACACAACTGGTACAAAAACTAAGATAGATCACACATTACATCACTGTCAAAACAGTATCAAACAATTGCATTTGCATTTGACAACTGGATTTGCAAGCCATAACATTCAGAAGCTTCTTTCATATCATAAGCTACACAAAGGTTTTAAATGAAATTTTTGCCAAAGTACATCAGTCCTGTGGACCAAATAGTTGTTTGTATTGGAAGTATTTAATGCAACTGTTTTCCCGACAAAAAGTGAGGAGGAGAATTGTCCTCACAGTCCTTGATAAGTATATTAAAGAGTCTCTTATGCACTCTTAAAAAATAAAGGTGCTTCAAAAGGTTCTTCAAGCGATGCCATAGAAAAAAACATTTTTGGTTCCACAAAGAACCATTCAAACAAAGGTTATTTAAAGAACCATCTCTTTCTTACCTTTTTATAATCTGAAGAACCTTCTTTCACCCCAAAGAACCTTTTGTGAAACAGAAAGGTTCTTCAGATGTTAAAGGTTCTTTATGGAACCATTTAGACGAAAAGGTTCTTCTATGGCATTGTGAAGCACCTTTATTTTTAAGAGTGTGGAGTGCCATAAGCTTTAACTCAAGTTTTCTTGATCAGCTCTACAACAATTCTTCTGACCTGTGTGTTCATGTTGACTCCACTTTATACTGTTGCTCATTCTATGTTTTCATTGCTGTTTCAATTACAGCTTTTAGGGGAGGAGTTTGCTTGACACATCTTTTGTGTGACAAGAAAAGAACAGAAAGTTTAGTTGAACAACAGTTTGTGCTGAGCTAGAACATCATCCTAATCATCAACTGGTGATCTGTTTAAGGGTTGATTTGTTCTCCATATGTAAGTATTCCATTTATTCTTATATGTAAGTATTACATTTATTTGTCTTTTCTATTATTTTGTCTAGTTGAGATTAATAAGTATGGAGTTTGTGTTAGTTCACTTTTATGTACAATAAATTTCCATAAATTTTGACTCTTGATTTTAAAGGTGGCAGTTTTGCGAATGTCATCACACCAGTCCAGACTGAGGTTAATAAGAAAGAGGGAGAAAATGTTACTCTGTCCTGTAGCTACTCCTCAGCATCCACACTGCAGTGGTATCGCCAGTATCCCGGATCAGCTCCTGAATTTCTTTTGATAATTCTACATGCTACAGGAAAAGTTTCACAAAAGTCAGAAATTGTGGATCGAGATCCTCGATTCTTTGGGAAAGTGAATGAAGAGAAAACCCATGTGATTCTAGAGATCTCCTCCACTAAACTGACAGATGCTGCTCTGTACTACTGTGCCCTGACGCCCACAGTGACAGGAAACACAACAACACTGTACAAAAACTCTCCCAACAGTGATACTGTAGTTGAATGTACCATACACTGCACATCTTCATAATTTTTTTTTTTAAATAAATCATGTAAATTGAAAAAGTCAATAATTACAAATATTTTAAATGCATTATTTGTCAATCAGTCAATAAATAATTCATATATTTTTTTCTGAATCATAGACAAAAACTGAATCATATATCTAAAAAAACTACTGAATGTTTTAGAAATAGTTTCATACAGTACCCTGACAAGAGGTATGGATTTAATGTACAAAAGTAAAGATGTATAAAATTATGCTCAGCCTGAAGTACATTTCTTTTATGATATTAGATCGCCACCTGCTGGAGGTCTTAGAAACGGTTAACCCTTAAAAATTGTCCTCTTTTTGGAACCTACAAGTCTCAGAGCAATGCAGATGTTGTGTGACAAGCAGTCAAGAGCAATTGTACTTCCTGTTTTTGTATCCACCCCCTGATATTTAAAGATCAACCTTTCAAGAAACTTAGCACATTAAGACTTATCTGATGTGATCATGGACAGACTCCAAATGCTCAGTCAACAAATCGGAAAATATCTACTGCTGTTTTTCCTTATAGCATCAGGTACAAGCCACAAGTAATACACTAAAAACTAATACATTTGTATGATTATTCAGATCTTTAAATATATATACATATCTTAATAGTGAAACTGTATCTTACTAAAAACATTTCTTTCCAGGTGTAATCTGTCAAGATTGGATTCGACCAAGTGACCAGAGAACCAGTGTTTCCAGTACAGAAGGAGATTCTGTAACACTGGAGTGTTCATATGACACAAGCAGCAGCTTTGTTTCCCTTTATTGGTACAGACAGTTTTCTAACACACAGCCAGAATATATACTGCGTAAAGGTGGACGATCAGAGACATATGAGAACATACCAGACCCCCATCGATTTGGATCAACTACATCCCAGAAATCCACTTCACTGACCATTAAAAGTGTAACTCTGTCAGATTCAGCTCTCTATTACTGTGCTCTAAGAGTAGCAGCCCAGTGTTACAAAGTGCCCAAGAGGCTTTACAAAAACTCACTCAGAAAACTTGCTTTGAACAGCGAGTTATCAAATGAATATCAAACCACATTTGTGTCTTCATAAACCACAGAGTCAAATTGAAGAATATGATAACACCTGCAGCAAATAAATAAACAGCTGCATGTAGCCTACAGTAAACGAGAGCTGATGTAAACGGGGCCATTTTAGTGATTAAATAATTAGAAAGCTTTATATATTATCAGCACAGCTCTTTAGTATGGATTATTAACAGGACATTAATATTAAGTAACTTACATTTTAGACACAATATTGCCAGTTGTTTTTGATATTTTGCTCTGCCAACTCAAATAGTTCCAACTGCGTCTCGCAGCAACACACAGTTAGGGGTGTTTGTGTTTTTGAACAATTCAATTGAGTGAATGATTCAGTCATAAAAACAGACTCTCTCATAAAAACATTTGCTTGTTTCATTCTTGAATAAATCCGAGCTTTTGAATGAATTAATCTAAAGAATGAATGATTCAATTAAGACATGTTTCATTCCTGAATGAATCAGCATTTTAAACTAATCAACTGAATTAATCATTTAATGACTCACTCAAAGAAAGTCCAGTCACTTGTCGCCACCTGTTGGTTCTGGGTTTGGATAATAGTACTGCATCAGTACTGCATTGTGATATGATACTTCATGACGGGATGAGCTAATCAGACACTAACTGTAATGCCCTTTGCATTTATAAGGAGCTGTGCAAAACGTTCTGGGCATACTTACTGTACAAATTGCAGATGACCAATTCAATTATCATTTGTCTTACATTTCTGGCAGGTGCAAACACACTATTACTTTAGCATCAACCAAACAGTTTAGCATTTCTTTGCTTAAATATTCATTGATATTTTTACAGAAATCACTTTCTGTGCTCATATTGCACCGAAGAGAAAAATTGTCATCAGTAAAGAGGGAGAATCTGCGACTCTCACATGCTTGTATATGAATCAAGCAGCTCTCATGTTTTGCTCTTCTGGGGTAGACTGATCACAGGACAGGCACTTGAGTTTTTGTTACTCAAAGGTGCACGATCAGAGACACGGTTTCAAAGCATAGATCCTCGCTATGATTCCACAACTTCAAAGACATCCACTTTTCTGTTAATTAACTATTTAAAACTGGAGGACGCTGCTTCCTACCTCTGTGTGCTAGAAGAACACTATGACAAAATGTATTAATTAGGCTGTACAGAAACTCATGTTCAAAACTGTGGTCTTTCAAACCACAAAATACTTCCTTCCCTGCAGTAAATAATATTCTTAGCAGCAGGAGATGCGGTTACACCTGGCAAATGATGAATACAAATATACTATGTAAAGTAATATGTGATTGGCCGGCTACATTACTGTACAAATTCCATACTGAGGAAAGAGGCGGAGCTTCCAGAGGAGACTTCAGTTTGTCACTTGTCATGTTATGTTATTTTGCTCTGCCTAGTCTCACAATGTTGCTGTACATAGTTATTTGGATGTTAACCCTTGCAGATGGGTATATTTTTCTTTAACAATTGTTTGTGACTGTATTACTGAAAACCGTTTTCTTTATATCTCATTATAAACTTCAATTTTTTTTCTCTTATTTTTAATTTTTTAAGATGTAACTCATGCAGAAGCCATTACTCCAGAATACACAGAAGTGCATGTATTTGAGGCCGAGAACATAACACTATCTTGTAGTTATTCCTCGGCATACAGTCTCCTTTGGTATCGACAGCATCATACATCAGCTCTTCAATTCCTCATGCTCATCCTACAAAGCTCTGGAAAAGTAATACAGACTTCAGATGAGCACCTGTCAGGAAAACTGAACGTGGACAAAAATCGTGTGAATTTGGAAATCCCCTCTTCCACCCTGCGCTGAATTTCTGCGCTCTGCAGACCACGGTGACAGGAAATCAAATCTTACTGTACAAAAAACTGACAGCTTGAGATCTCATGGGGTTTATCATGCTCAGTATTCACTCTGAGTTAGGAGGAGGAGCTTCAAGCAGCTGTAAAGATCTCAAATGCCATCATATAGATTCATTTTTAGCATGATGCTGCTCATCACAATTATCCTGCTCTGTGCTGTTGGGAGTGAGTATAACTTAATATTACATAAAAGTTAAGTATATTTTTTATTTTTATTATGGTGTCTTAATAATGTACCATATTTGAATAGAATTACACTGTAAACTTCCTAAACGACTTCCTAAATGGCTTAATTAAAACAAAATTTGTTATAGTTCAGAGTCTACCATTACAATATCTAATTATCTTTATTATAATTTTCAGGTGGAAGGTTTGAGAGTTCCATTACATCAGACCAAACTGAGGTCTTTGACGAGGAGGGTGCCAATATAACTTTGTCCTGTAGCTACTTAACTGCAGTTAGTTTGCATTGGTACCGCCAATATCCCAGATCAGCTCCTGAATATCTTTTATTAATTTTGCAAATCTCTGGACGGGTCCAGAGCACAGAGAATCTGGATTCTCGGTTTTCAGCAAGACTGAATGAAAAGAAAAACTGTGTGGATCTGATCATCTCCTCTGTCAAAGTGACAGATTCAGCTCTGTACTACTGTGCTCTGGAGCCCACAGTGACAGGAAACCTTGACACACTGTATAAAAACTTGCCTATATAAAAAAAACATGTTCTCCTGGACTCCTACCATATAATCCTCCTTCAACAAGTTAAGATACTGTAACACCTAAACAGTGTAAGAGCCCTAATAAGTATACAGTAGAAAAATGTCATTATAAAAAAAGGAAAATATCATGATCTATCTTTTTGACTTTACTAGAATTAATCTGCCATCTAGTGGTCCTTTAGGCTCAGTACACTGGCTGGATTACTTGTGAAATATTTATTTATCATATCAAGCGGTGATAATTTAACATAGCACTATTAACTACTCAAAAGTAGTTTTTTTAATAATAGACTGGGAATATAAGTATACAAGTTTTCTTTTGTCTGTTATTTTTGCATGCATATTTATTTCTGTTCACCATTTTGGTGGAAGGCCACCAAAATATTATTTGTGGTTCTATTTATTCTTTTAAAGATCCGCACAAACATTTTTATATATACAGTAATAACTAAACAGTAAATTATATATTTTTGATATGCAGATTAATTTGATGTCTATTTCAGACATGAGCAAATTAATCAACTCCTGTTAAATTGCAATTAAAAGCAAACCAATTCATTAGGACCACTATGACCAAGCTGATCAGTGAACTGAAAAATATATTGTCATTGTACACATAATTTATTGATTTCTGTCATGAATATGTTTTAACTATCTTCTTTCTAAGCTTTCTCCTTGGTTCAGAAGATGATCATGATAATGCAGCTGCAGTTTTACATTATACCAGCAGGGAGCACCTAGAATTTTGACTTACAATGAAAGTTATTTATGTTGTGTGAAAGGATACACAGTCCTGACAGTTCAGAGGCTGTACAGACAGTCAGAGCGGTAGTCAGTTCTCTGCTTAATTGCTTTTAGTTCTCTGTAGCAAATTGCTTTTGGTCCATCATGAGAACTTGGCTCTCTACCGAACGCAGAGGACAACATACTGTACGTCAGTCAACAAGCTCTTCTTCAGTTTACACAGGAGAGACTGTGACCCTGGACCTCCAGTGTGCAGCGTTTGGCTTCGGAAAAAAATAATCCTACATTAAAAAAAACTTTTTGTTGATATCGCTTTCGAGTCCATGAGTTCGCCAACCAATGGTATGAGAGGAGCACAGCTTTCACTCTCAACCAAACTAACATTACTAGCCAATCAGAATTTGTTGCTCTTACAAACACGAGACCCGCATATAGTATCCAACTGCAGTCGCAGCCCTGATGAATGGAGAAGCGCGACACGTTGAAAAAGCTGCGAGGCGCAATGTTCAAAGATGTCCATCTAACGCATATTTACATAGAAAAACTAATTAAAAGCAGCGGAGCTTTGTAAACAGCTCAGAGTAATCACGTCCTCTCCATAAGAACGATATGATTGCCAGAACAAATTTACCGGGATTTTTGAAAAGGTCCTGTTCACACATGATCTCCGTCTTAAAGTCCCAATGAAATCAAAATGAAAGTTTTTTGGTTTTTAGTAGCATATGTTCGTCTAAGGTTTATCTATATACGGCAGGTTTGCTCCAAACAGTGACAAATTCGCATTTAGAAGATATAAGCATTCAAAGCTTTTAGTTCGTTACTTTCGCCAAAACGGCTCAACGATTTTTTTACTTCAGCTTCTCATCAAACTTTCTGTCCAGTTAAATGCTCTCTAGAATCTGAAGCCCCGCCCCCTACACTATAAGTAGATGCTGAAGCCGCGGCTGAAATCGGTCAATTGTCCACAGAATTAGTCTTTTCTGTACAGTGAATGGCACGTAGAGCACTATATAGGGGACAAGGAACGATTAAAACAGTGTAAATATGCTTTCCATTGTGGGAAAAAGAGCGCATCACGTGCGCGAGTCCGACGCCGACCACACAATGATCGGAGCTATTTGAATTCTACCAGAATGCTATTTTTTATAGAAATTGGATGAGATTGTGGCTGGCAATCCCCTGTTCAAATTGCGGATGTACGGAGCTCAACGGCTCTGAAGAGAAGGGTCTATGCTGCTGCATGTCCGTTGCACGTTAAGCAGCTCTCAGACACTTGCGCTTCCGCAATTGACACTTGCAGTCTTTTTTATTTTGTTCTATTTATTGATTACTTTTTGTTTGAATCTCTCAACATTTTACAACAGTAGCCAGGTGGTGAAGACAAGAAAAAAGAAACTAAATTGCAATGTCACTTGCAATCTTCACTTGCACTCTCCGCTACATGCTACGTCAATTGCAATCAACACAAATCGTGCGTGTTGCCAATGGACATGAGACGCTGTGGTGGTGATTAAACGATTAAAACAAATTTTATACTATAACGTACAGGGTCCTGCAAGAAAAAGACAAGACCCGCAAATCCGTGGCCACAGAACAGCAGAATATGAACGCTACATTACGTGTTTTATTGAACGTCAGTCAACGTTGTAAATGTAAATGCTTAGCCAAAAGATTAAATAGTGTACTGCAACAAATCATACATAAGGACCAGTCTTACTGTATAAAGGGTAGATCTATTGCTGACAATTTGCATTTGGTGAGAGATCTTTTTGACTTTGCTTCTTTTAATAATGTTGATGTGGGTTTTTTTGTCATAGGGATCCGAAAGGCTTTTGATAGGGTAGATCATGCCTATCTTTTTGAAACACTTAAAGCCTTTGGTTTTGGGGATCATTTTATTTCACTAATAAGTCTGCTCTATTCTGAAGCTACATGTTTAATTAAAATGGCCGGGGGTCTTAGTGTTCCTATAAGGGTTCAGAGGGGTATCAGGCAAGGCTGTCCTTTTTCAGGGCAGCTTTATAGTATTGTCATTGAACCTTTACTATGTAAACTAAGAAGAGAGTTAAGGGGTCTACAAATTAATACACTGCAGCCTGTTAAACTTTCTGCTTACGCAGATGATGTCACGGTTTTAATTGGAGGCACTGGAGATATTCAACATCTAGAAGAAAGCTTAGAATGTTACGGTAAAGCCTCCTCTGCGAAAGTTAACTGGGCAAAGTGTGATGCTTTATGGTGTGGAAAAGATAGTGAAGGTCCCTTACTTCCAGGGGGGTTGAAATGGGGAAGGGCAGGTTTAAAATATTTAGGTGTGTTTTTGGGAACTGATGAATATAAGAAGCAAAATTGGGAGGGCCTAGTGGAGAAAGTGTGTGCTCGGTTGTCTCACTGGCATTAGCTGCTACCCCAGCTTTCCTACAGGGGAAGAGTACTGGTCTGTAATAATTTGGTTGCCTCATCTTTGTGGCACAGGATGATGGTGCTGGAGCCCCCAGAAGATTTGATAAGAGACATTCAGCGACGACTTACAGACTTTTTTTTGGTCAGGACAGCACTGGCTGAAGGCCCCAGTCCTCTATCTGCATAGGCAAGAGGGGGGTCAGGGGCTTATCGACATTAGGTCACGAATAAAGGCCTTCAGACTCCAGACAGCTCAAAGGCTTCTTTATGGAGAGGACGTGAGTTGGTTCGGGGTTGCTTGTGCCCTTCTGAGAAGAGCAGGAAAGATGGGATTTAATCGTCACTTGTTTTTATTGGATTGTGATAAACTGGACTTAAGTGGTCTGATATCCTTTCACAAGTCAGTGTTAAAATCATGGACACTTTTCAAGATTTCTCGAGAGTTAAGAGACACTCATTTTCATTGGCTAAAGGAAGAACCATTGTTTTTCAACCCAGCACTTGAGTTGGATAGTTTTAAATCCCTTTATCTGAGGAATGCTGCTCTTACTAAAGTAGGACATCTAGCCTCCGTGGATGGCTGGTTGTCTGCAGAGACATTGGCTATTAAGCTTGACATAAGATCGGTTTGAGTTGCCCAGAGACTTCTGACCGAGGTGCAGGAACGATTGCTGCAGAATTACAGTGTGTCCCTGGTTGTACCTGGTGGGGAGGAAGTATTATCCTTCCCAGACCTGGAGGTTTCTGCAGAAAATGGCGAGTGGCAAGAAGCAGAAGGCAACATCCTATCCTTTGCATCACCGCAGTCAGGACATTTCAGTGCTGTTGGGAAGAAGCAACTATATGTGATGTGTGTAAAGGCTCTTCACTGTCATACTCTGGAGAGTGTGAAGGAGTCTAAGTGGTTGGATTTTTTTGGGTTAGGCTCTTCAACCAAAGGTAGTTGGAGGACCTTGTACAAACCCCCCATTGAGAAATGGTCTGGAGACCTGCAGTGGCGGATTGTGCATGGTATAATAGCTACAAACAGACACAGAGCACACATTGATCCACAGGTAGGGGAGGGTTGCCCTTTCTGTGGACAATCGGAAACAGTTTTTCATTTATTTTCTGAGTGTGAAAGGCTTGTTCCTCTGTTTTGTTTTTTAGAAGAATGCTGCCGTGAATTAGGGGAGGTTTTTACTAATGTTTTCTTTATCTATGGTCCTAAATATAAGCATTCCACAAGGGAGACCCTTGTATTAGTGAATTTAGTTTTTGGCCAAGCAAAGTTGGCTATTTGGCTGTCACGGAAAAATAAGATTGTTGGAATGGGACAGACTGATGTTACTTTGATTTTTAGGGGTTTGATAAAATCACGTTTAAAGGTTGAATTTGCTTTTGACAATTTAATAATGGACATGGAGACCTTTATATACAGTACAAGTGGGGCATTAATAACTGCATATGTGAAGTTGATTGTGATGGATCTCTAAAAAATTTTGGATGAAAATGATTATATGATGTGTTTATTGTTTTTTGTTTTTTTTTTGATACGGAAACATTGTTTTTTTTTGGGGGGGGTTATTTTTTCACAGATATTTTTTTTTGACTTTCATATTTTTTATATTTGTACACTTTGACTTTTATATATATATTTTTTAAAAACTGATGTTTTCTGGTGATTAAGAGAATGTTCACAGTCCTCCTCTCCTCAGCTCTCTCTCTCGCTCACACTCAACATATGCGCACAAACTCGCAGTTGAACGTCAATAGCAATACTTTAACTCCTCTCCTAGGTTGCACCGAAAGGTCATCCATAATCTTGCTGTTCTGTTGTAAGTAATTTTAAAGATTCCAAAATGCATCTACTTTCGGAAGGCCAAATAAAGTGCTGTTGCTTTCGCACTGAAACACACAGCGTACGCCCAGGGCCGTGCACAGACCTTTTGAGGGGCATGTGCTGAAACTGAAAAAGGGCACCCCCCCCTTTTTTTACTGGTCACATCTTAATGATAAGCGGAGAGTATAGAATACTACATTCAAAAATTAGCTAGCTAGCAAATACATGCATATTAACATCGTAAACATTAACCATGCTGTGAGTGTGACCATATATAATATGATTAAATGTTAATAAATTAAGTGTATAAGCAGATAGCCATCATAAATCAAAGAAGAATTTTCTTAGAAATATATTTTACCTAGCTGACGAGGAACACTCAGTCGCTTTGTGTCAAACTCAAATGCAGTTATGGCCGGGTTTTTGACCCGCGAATGTGTGTGCAAATGTGCAATTTGTCCATCATTAAAACGGCAGCATCACATTACGTTTTGATCAACAGTTTACAATGTTTGTTGTAGCTATATGGGCGCTCAGTTTTTCCTGTTGTAAAATACGTTTGGCCAAAATGTCATTTTATAAAAGATTAAATGCTATTGTATGCACAGGCTATTTAAGTGTAGGCTATTGGCTATGACTAATTTAGATGGCAATGCCCTCTCTCCGCAGGTCCGGTCTCAGACCTCAAATGCATAAAACATGAGCCTTTATACAGTAGACATACTAGTGTTTCTTGCGTAAAGACAACGCTGTACTTATACAAACAAGAAGATATTTATTTACCTTGCAAGACGTTCAGCTGCTCTGCTGTGGAACTTCAGTTCACTGCACTCAGTCAGTCAAGACAGGGGGTGGAGTTATGAGGTTTGACTGACAGTTTGAGTGGATCCAACAAGATTTAGTCACAAACTCTTTTTAATACCTTTCATTCGCTAAATATATTTGTAAAACAGACAGACAGACGTAAAGGGTGACCAATAGCATTGATTTATTGAAGAACAAAAAAAAGGGCACTTCGGAGTGTAAGGACAAAAAGGGCATGTGCTCTGCACAGGTTGAGCCCTACCTGTGCCCGTGCCTGCGTCTCCCTGAGATGCTGCTTCAACACTAACTGCGGTTACTGAAACATTGCCTTTTTTCTTTGCGTGCACATTTGGCGGCATTATGCTAATATTGCCACATAGTGAGGTAGAGATATGTGGGGGCGGGTTTAAACGAGGCGTTTTAGGGGGCGTGGCAGAGTCTTAAATTTGACAAAGAATATCTCTTTGGTTTTGAGACTTTATTCTTTGCACAGTCATGTATCTTATCTAGCGTTTGTAACACTCCCAAGAGAAAGGAAAACTTGAAATCGCATCAGATTACCCCTTTAACTTTTACTTGTATATTAAGCTCCATTTATGCATTTTTATACTTCATAGCAAAAACTTTATAAATAAATATTTAGGAAAATTCGTGGTAATTGCACAAGCCTACGCCCCGACTGCAAGTGACTTCGCTAGCGGAAGCGCAAGTGTCTGAAAATGCAAGTCTGAGAATGCAAGTCTGAGAATGCAAGCGCAAGGCTGCAGCCAGACCCTTCTATGGCTCTGAACGGCTCTAGCCCAAGTTGTGATATAAACGAACGCTATTGGCTTTTTTAAAAAGGGGCGGGGCTGCTTGAAATGTAACGCCATGTCTTCCTGTTTCAGTTCAACTGATGTCGACACAGAGTAACGCTGCGTGCTTCTAAGCATTTCAGGGGACCTTTAAAGGGTTACTTACCGGTAAAGACTGTATGTGTGAAAGGGGCTAAACTCTTCCTCTGTATATGCCGTGAATTTTAATTGCTTAACGTTCATCTGGAAAAATTTGCATTTGCTCAATATATTTGTAACGTAAATCATTTATAAACCTTTGCCAACACAAGAAAATACATATTTCAAAATATGCCATTTATTGTACATCGCGACTTCAAAATAAAAGTTTCTGAGTTAGCATGTGGCCAAATATTAAAATTGAATGGATTTAAACATCGTTTAATCACGCTGTAAAGTGAAACGTCACCAGGCCGTTGGCGCCCTCTGCAGGTATTTGTTATAACACAATGTACTTATTGGTTATGTTCATATTATTTATAGGCATATTACGTTATGTATTTAACAGTGTTGTTCAATAAAAAAATTTACTTGGTTTTGATACTTTATTTGAGTTAGTTATTATTGCCTCATCATTAGTTTATATATAAATCGTCATACTAAAGCCTGGTTTTCACTTAGGTCTGTTTGTTACTAAAAAAAATCAGATTACTCAATTGTCAAAATAATCAGTAGATTACTTGATTACCAAAATAATCATTAGTTACAGCCCTAGATTAGTTAAAATATTTCAAAATACAACTGCATTGTTTTTTTGTGATTAAAAGACAAATATTTTGTAATTTGAAAATGTCTTAAAGTATTAAAAATAGTCTTGTTCTAGTGAACCAGGTATCTGCATTTTGTTTCGCTTTGTGAGCTAAGTGTATTGTCACACCCCTATTGTCGATAAGCGATGATATAGCTCATAATTTTCCAAGTGTATGATATATCTTTCATTCTTCAGGTCAACCATATATTCATGAAAAAAAATTTTCATGAAAAAAATTTCTTTGCATGTGCTGCCCCATCCCCTCCCCCCACCCGGCCCCTGGAAAAAAGTTTAGGCTCAGGATTTTTTTTTGCTGTAACCTCTGAATATAATACGACAGACACAATGCCTGCTCTGCTGTGGTACAGGCAAACAAAAAATTTACCTTCAGAATATATTTTAGTAAGACATCATTTTGGAAATGGAAGTAATTCCAAAGACTTCCCCAACAAAAGATTTCAGTCCCAGTGGGATTCTGCTGCAAGAAGAATTACACTGACTATCCAGAACCTTCATCTGTCTGACTCTTCTGTGTACTTCTGTGCTTTGAAGCCCACTGTGAAAACAGGATATTTTGATTATTCAAACAAAAATCTGAACTTCACAGCCCACATAATATAGTTTGTTTCCATTTTCACTGTCTGTATGTGTTAAAAGTAACACTATTTAATGCTGATATATAAAACAAAAACATTAATTAAAAAAATACTTAATATCTAATAGCTACTTATAGCTAAAACATGTGTAGATAGTTTCTATAAACATATACATCATACATTATAAATGATACAGTATATATATATATATAATATATATATATACTATATAATATAGTATTTAATATATAAAAGATAGTTTACATAACTTCCAAAATGATATGACAACATTTCTATGCCTAAAAGCATATACCTCCATATATAAACATATTAACATACTTTAATATTTTGGTACCTCAATATAATCTTAAGATGAAATAAAAATCATAAATATAGTAATAAACCGAAATATATGTGTAATAATAATATATATAAACATTTAAAACTGTTCTGATTACATAATTAATTTCCCCTGAAAAAAAAGTTTAAAAACTTTGCCATAGATTAAAACTTCTCTCTTTTGTCTTACCAATTTGAAATTAACCTAACCTACAAGAACAAACAGAGGCCAGTGACACAATACAAACCTGAAATCTGTCGCATTTGATTGTGATGTTTTGTTTTGCTATATAGACAGCACATTAAACCATAAAATGTTCTCGAGCTGATAAACATACAGTACATACAGTGGATTTAGAAGTCAGTGAGCTACATTAATTTACATAACATTTACTTTAGACTATTGGAGATCACAAGAACATCAGTTTATGAGTTTGTAACAGCCCCTCGAAGTGCATCTGTGACACCTGCCAGAGACATCACTGCATTGTGATTGGGTGTTGAAAACACTGGCTGGGAGCTTCAGTTGTCTGTACAGAGGCTGTTATGGTAGTTCTGCAGAGCTCAGTGAGGAAACCATCATTCTAAACAATGGCTTTCTGTTTGCTACTAGTTTTAATGGCATTCATTGGTAAGATTTCAGTTCTATAGATGCATTTCCTTTCTTTACACATTAGCAGTGCATATTTGATGCTAACCTTATGCTAACGTTTAGATGCTTTTCAACTTTAGCAAAGTTACTGAACTGAATTGAATCAACATTGAACTGACTCAAGCTGACTAATGACAGTTGTCTTCTGGAGAGTTGCTTACAGTTGAAACGGAAGTCATTTCATAACTGATTCATTTTTTAAACCCTGTTATTTTCCTCTTTATTTCTGTTAAGCTCCTTTAAAACAATCTTTATTGTATATTGAGCTATACAAATAAATGTGACTTGATTTGACTTGCTAATTTAACATTCTTCTCAGGTGCCAGTATACAAGACAGCATAACCCCAACATCTCCTGCAGTCCATGCAATGGAAAAGTAAGATCTTTTGTAAATACCAGTTCACTGTGTCAATGAATAATCTACAGTGGTATCGATCATTATCTCATCTCTGCGCCGGAATTCCTGGTTCTAATCATGGAGTCAGGACAAAATCAAACAGCTACACCTCCTCACCCTCGGCTGACAGCTTCAGTTAATAAACAAAACAAGACGGTGAATCTGGACATCTTTCCTGCAGATGTGAAGGATTCTGCTGTGTATCCCTGCACACTGCAGCCCACAGTGGGAGGAAATGCATGTACACACCATACAAAAACCTTCTCAGAGCTAAACGGAGAAGAAAATGGTTTAGATCAACCTATGAGACCAGAGGGTCTACACACACGCCACAAGGGGGCAGCACTTTTTACCACACTCAACAACATCATAAGCATGCACGTATGTTAACATGTGACAAGTGGTACTAGACTGCTCAGAAACAAATAGCAACACCTTATATTAAAGGATTGTGAACAGAGGCATAGCTGATCAGTAAATTCAGGATGAGGAGATCAGTGGTATTAATTCTCATAGCTGCATCAGGTATTTTTGTAAATTTATATGAATTTTAATATGAATGCATAATTTCTAAATTTAAAAAAACGATTTTATATTTATGCAAGTCTTCACATACCACTTTTTACTTCCTTTTCAGTTGCTCTTGGTGATCGCATTGAACCAGATCAAGCTGTTATTATTAGAGATGAAACCGATCGTGTGACATTGAGTTGCTCGTATGAAACAAGCAGTGAATATGTTGATCTTTATTGGTACAGACAGTATCCTAACAGTGAGCTACAGTACATACTGTGGAAAGGTGCACGATCAAGAAATGATGAGAGTGATATACCAGATCCTCATTTTGAATCTTCTACAACTAGAACATCCACTGAACTGATTATTAAAGCAACTACTCTGAAAGATTCAGCTCTCTATTACTGTGCTCTTTGGAAAGACCCAGTGATACAAAGTTTCTGAGAAGCTTTACAAAAACACACATACTTTGAACAAAAAATCATCAAAGTATTAGCCAAACCAAAATGTATTATCTGCCAAAACCATTACTGTATGTGGGAACACCTGCAACTGATACAGTAGCCAAAACCAAGAGATTCATAGATTTAATAAAGCAGCATTTGTACTGTGAATACAGAAGTGTTGAAACGTAGAACATGTACATATACAGATATTGCTCTATAATATCTGGATTATTGACCCAAATATCTATGTAATTACTCAGACAATGTATATATATATTTATATAACATCAATTCAAACCATTTAAACTGTTAATTTTTTTTTATTAGCATTAGAGATTAAAACTACAATTAGGTACATGTATGAAACAAAGTCTGTCACATTACGTGAGATGTATTCTGTTTTGTGATGAATTTGGGTTTTGAGTTAAGTCTGATTCTGTTGTATATAATTTGTAACTTAAATTTCTTATGTTAATATGTTTGTTCTGTAAATAATTTAGAGGCTTTTTTTGAAAACTGGACCCCCAACTCTAGACTTAAAACGTGTGTTTGGGGTCAGTAGGAGGGGCTTTAGTGTTCTGACACCATCTAGGCCACCCTGAGGATGTGGTTTTGAAATAGATTAGCTACAAGCTGAGCTGTCAGTCAGAACATTGGCCTGAACAATGCTGCTCTGTTTACTTGGTTTTCTATCTACATTCGGAGGTGAGTATCTCAATTTCTGTTTAATTTTAATACCTTTAATCTTGGAATCACAAATATTTCAGATTTTTCTTAATGATATCATCTTCCTTAGACCTGTACAATAAATCCTCCTGAGGTCAGGTTCACGGAGGTCAACCAAAATACAACACCATAACAAACCTACACTTACAAATACTTATTTCTCTTTTTCAGCTGGCCGCTGTGGAGATGTCATCACTCCTGTCCAAACTGAGGTGCATGGGAAGAGTGGGGATAAAATAACACTGTCTTGCAACTACTCCCCAGCCCTTTCTTTGAACTGGTATCGTCAATATCCAAGATCAGCTCCAGATTTCCTTCTTCTGATACTACAAAACAGCGGGGAGTCTGAAACCATGCAGCCTGGCTCGATCTCCTCTGCGAAAGTAACAGACTCGCCAGTTTACTACTGTGCATTGAAGCCCACAGTGAAACCCACCAGCGCCGTACAAAAACCTAAATCTGGCTTAACAAAGCACATTAAAGTACTGAAAAATATACTAAAACCATAGAAACACTGCATCCTCTTGAATATACATATGTTTCACATCTATTCTGATTCACACAGTAATTATACTGTTCAGGACATTTTTATTATTATTATTATTATTAAAATATTCATTATTTAGTGTTGAAACTATACTGTATGGCTGACCAATTAAAGTGAATGCATTGCCATTATTTTATTAGATTAAAATGAGGTATATAATCATTACACTAACACGCCATGTTTATTAGTTTTAAACGAGGCATACCCATATGTTCTTAACACAATATCCACTGTTCACGTTGTTTATTGGTCTCATACACTGGTGCAAAGAGTCGCGTCAACTGTTTTAACGGGTAAATTAATCTGACAGTAAGATTCTATAGTTGTGTATCATAACCTGTCATCTATATTTACAACAATTACACAATCTTTTCACAATAACCCCAAGTGTGACGGATATTAAATTTAGAGGTGAGAGCTTTGACACGCATGGGCCTATCCTGCTACATTTTCTAAAAATCCTTACACATTTTTTCTTTTTTGTTTTATCATGTGTTGTGTTATTCGTTAGTTCAGTCACAACTTCAATCATTTTATTCGCGCATCATATCGAATTCATACGAAATCGCCACCTTGTAAAATTGCTAGGTTTTCCCGTGAGATCAGGTTGGAGATTTTAATCATGTGACGTCAATTTCACACAGACCAGCAAACGTTTTACAATTTCTGATGCATGCAAATAATATGTAAATCTTCACTGCAGAATTTAGTCACCAATGACTTTAGTGCATAGCTCTTTAGAACTATAGGTGAAGACTAATTTTTGCATGTGCAGTTTTTTTTAGCATTGTTCTTCTCTAATTCTTGTTTGTTTACACAAAATATATTGCAGTATATTGCATGTCTTTTAATTATATACAGTGTGGATATTTTTAGTGCTTAGTCACTAAACGGTTTGCTCTCATGCCATGTTATGTTAAAGCCATATTGTCCCAGAACAGTGTCTGTGCATCAACTCCTGTCATATATAAATAAGAACTGCAACAGTAAAATCTTGTGTTAATGTGTTTTTTTCTTCTCACACTTGGTACAA
>JADLZN010000171.1:0-85001 GCA_018155175.1 Sinocyclocheilus anophthalmus
TAACAACGACCGCCATCGGTGCCGTTGACCTACAGGGCACTGGTGGAAATTGGGCTACTGTTGGTCAAAGAAGGAGAGGAGGAAGGTGTGTGAGAGGAAGAAGGCGTGTCCGTAGGCAGAGAGAGAAGAAGAAAAGCAGGAGTTTAGGACTGAAAGTAGGGACTCTGAAAGTTGGTACGATGCCAGGTAAAGGCAGGGAGCTGGTAGATATGATGCAGAGGAGGAAAGTCAACATTATGTGTGTCCAGGAGACCAGGTGGAAAAGGAGCAAGGCTAAAAGCATTGGAGCAGGGTTTAAACTGTTTTATCATGGTGTGGACAGGAAGATAAATGGAGTAGGAGTAATCCTGAAGGATGAGTTTGTGAAAAATGTTCTGGAGGTAAAGAGAGTGTCAGATAGGTTGATGAGTATGAAGCTGGAAATTGAAGGTGTGATGTTGAATGTTGTTAGTGCTTATGCTCCACAAGCAGGTTGTGAGCAAGAGGAGAAAGACAGATTCTGGAGCGAGCTTCAGGAAGTGATGCAGAGTGTTCCCAGAGGTGAGAGAGTGGTGATAGGGGCAGACTTTAATGGACATGTTGGTGAAGGGAATAGTAGGGATGAGGAAGTGATGGGGAGGTTTGTTCTTCAGGAAAGGAACCCAGAAGGACAGAGGTTGGTAGACTTTGCTAAAAGTATGGAGATGGCTGTGGTGAACACATACTTTCAGAAGAGGCAGGAACACAGGGTGACATATAAGAGTGGTGGCAGAGCACACATGTGGACTATTAGCTATGGTATACGCTTTAATCTGATGGAGATTAGCGCTTGCAAAGTATGTGGAGGAGAGAGTGTAGTCTAGATCAGCATTAGGATGGTGTTGTGTAAGAGGCTCTGGTGGTGAGGACAGATGAAGAAGCAAAGGCCAAGACAGAATACATGTGGTGGAAGTTGGAAAAGGAAGAGTGTTGTGTGGTTTTCAGGGAGTTGAGTCAAGTTTTAGGTGGTCAGGAGGTGCTTCCAGATGACTGGACTACTATAGCCAAAGTAATCAGGGAGACGGGTAGGAAGGTGCTAGGTGTGTCATCTGGAAGGAGGAAAGAAGAAAAGGAGACTTGGTGGTGGAATGAGGAGGTTCAGGAGAGTATCCAGAGGAAGAGGTTAGCTAGGAAGAAGTGGGACAGTGAGAGGACGGAGGAAAGTAGACAGGAATATAGGGAGATGCAGCGTGAGGTTAAGATAGAGGTGGCAAAGGCCAAACAGAAAGCTTATGAGGACTTGTATGCAAGGTTAGATAGTAAGGAAGGTAAGAGGGATTTGTATCGGTTGCGAGGCAGAGGGATAGAGATGGAAAGGATGTGCATTAAGTTAGAGTGATTAAAGATAGAGATGGAAATGTGTAGACAGGTGACAGGAGGGTGAGGGAAGATGAAGGAGTACTTTGAGGAACTATTAAATGATGAAATGACAGGGAGAGAAGTAGTATAGGCAAATATTGTTGAGGCAGGAAGTAGAAAGGATTTAGTAATGGTGAAGTTAGGAGAGCTTTGAAGAGGATGAAGAGAGGAAAGGCGGTTGGTCCTGATGACATACCAGTGGAGGTATGGAAGTGTCTAGGAGAGATGGCAGTAGAGTTTTTAACTAGGTTGTTCAACGAGGTCTTAGAGAGTGAGAGGATGCCTGAGGAATGGAGGAGAAGTGCTCTGGTGCCGATTTTTAAGAACAAGGGAGATGTGCAGAGTTGTGGGAACTACAGAGGTATTAAGCTGATGAGCCATAAAATGAAGTTGTGGGAAAGAGTAGTGGAAGCAAGGCTAAGGGGAGAAGTGAGTATTTGTGAGCAGCAGTATGGTTTCATACCAAGGAAGAGCACTACAGATGCGTTATTTGCGTTTAGAATGTTGATGGAGAAGTACAGAGAGGGTCGGAAATAGCTGCATTGTGTCTTTGTAGACTTAGAGAAAGCGTATGACAGGGTGCCAAGAGAAGAGCTGTGGTATTGTATGAGGAGGTCTGTAGTGGCAGAGAAGTATGTTAGAGTGGTGCAGGGTATGTATGAGAGCAGTAGGACAGTGGTAAGGTGTGCGGTAGGTGAGACAGAGGAGTTCACGGTGAAGGTGGGACTGCACCAAGGATCGACTTTGAGCCCCTTCTTGTTTGCGGTGGTGATGGACAGGCTGACAGATGAGGTCAGACAGGGATCTCCATGGACTATGATGTTTGCGGATGACACTGTAATCTGTAGTGAGAGCAGGGAGCAGGTAGAGGAAAGGCTAGAGAGGTGGAGGTTTTCTCTGGAGAGAAGAGGAATGACGGTTAGTCGCAGCAAGACAGAATACATGTGTGTGAATGAGAGGGATCCAAGTGGAACAGTGAGGTTACAGGGAGAAGAGATAAAGAAGGTGCAGGATTTTAAGTACTTAGGGTCAACAGTCCAGAGCAATGGGGAGTGTGGAAAAGAAGCGTGTGCAGGCAGGTTGGAAAGGGTGGAGAAAAGTGTCAGGTTTGTTGTGTGATAAAAGAGTACCAGCAAGAATGAAAGGAAAGGTGTACAGGACAGTAGTGAGACCAGCGATGTTGTATGGTTTGGAGACAGTTGCACTGAGGAAAAGACAGGAGGAAGAGTTAGAGGTAGCAGAGCTGAAGATGTTGAGGTTCTCTTTGGGAGTGACGAGGATGGATAGGATCAGGAATGAGTACATCAGAGGGACAGCACATGTGAGATGTTTTGGAGACAAAGTTAGAGAGGCCAGGTTGAGATGGTTTGGACATGTTCAGAGGAGGGAGAGTGAATATATTGGGAAAAGGATGCTGAGGTTAGAGCTACCAGGCAGGAGGCCGAGAGGTAGACCAAAGAGGAGGTTTATGGATGTAGTGAAGGAAGACATGAAGGTAGTCGGTCTGAGAGAAGAGGATGCAGAAGGGGATAGGGCTAGTTGGAGGCAGATGATTCGCTGTGGCGACCCCTGAAGGGAACAGCCGAAAGGAAAAGAAGAAGAAGACAAACGACTGTTTGCAAACAGGTTTCCCAAAAACACCCCGTTTGAAAAAGCTTTTCAGACCTGCTTTCAGATTATACAGTTGTGCTCAACTGTTTATATACTTTAAGATGTTTAACCTTAAAAAAAAGATGGAATTAATAAAATTAATAATTAAGATTAATAATAACATTTAGAAAAGTAAATTAGATGATTAATAAATTTATAATTAAGTTATTAATTAATTTCATAATTTTAAAGTTAATAAATCATTATTAGTATTATAAAAATAAAATAGAATAAGATCATATTTATATAGAGTTTGTCCAAATGCTATACACTCCCATTTAATTAATGAGTAAATGTGTTTTCTTTACCCAGAAAGTGGCAAGATGAAAACCACTAATTTCTGTTTCAAACTTTCACATAACATATTTAGGTTATAATAACAACATTAAAAATTCTAATCCAGATTTAGATTTCCAAAGATTTATTATAAAATTTTATTACTTTTTTACCCAAAATGCAATAAATCCAAGACACGTTTTTTTTCTTCTTCAAAATGCAATAAATCCATTGAATCAATATAAAAGTTATTTTTCATATTGAAACTGTTGAAAATACACAACATAGTAAGTTAATCCACATATGACGGCTTCTGAACTTGGTCAATACTAATCTTATATTCAGGCCATGGACTAAAAATACATTCAGTCAGTAATCGCTCCCAAAATGAATTCAACAGGACTTCTTGTTAATGCTATAAATTAATTACATCAATAAAATACAATTTCATTATGAACAATTACATGAACAACAATATCACATTAAATCACAGAAATTCCAAAATGACATTTCCTTTACATTCAACTTCCAAAAGTGCATTTATCTTTGCCATCTTACATTCATTTAGTTGACTAGTGCTATACGCTGTATTAACAAACACATTAATGGCATAAATAAAAACACTTACACTGACGAGCTACACAATATCGCGTTCATAATCAAAGGTGATTCATCTGCGATTATGAACGCGATATTGCATAGCTTGTAAGTGTAAGTGATATAGCAGTGATCTACGGCTCTGTGTATTAAATGCGCTCCATCTGAAAGCACGTGATGGAGATTTACTATTAATCACAGAACCGGCTTTACTGACGAGATGCACATGACAATCACATGCGAAGTTTGTTTGTTGATCACAAAGTACAAAGTAGATTATGAAAACTAGGAAGCTAGGTGTATTCAAAGCGCCGCCATTACTGTCTAGAGTGCGTGGAATGGTGCGCTGTGATTGGTTGAGTGGATATATCGCATTCTGCAGAAAAGGGAGACTGGCATTTGTCGCGGTTTGGAAAAAAAGGGAGAAAACATGAGAGAATAACTCAAATTTTTTTTTTAAATGGCGTTTATCGCGTTTTGGAACCAAACTCTTCATATAATAACATATTGTAAAATAATAGATATATAAGAAATAAAAAGATCAAGAATAAGATAAAAAATAATATCATATTATTTGCCCCAAAGAAACTGCATAACATGTATTCCTAGGGCTGGGTATCGAGTTTGATACTTTTTTAGGCACCTCAATACCATCGAATATCAAAAATTGTCTTGTCGTTCGGTACCATATTTTCAATACCTAAAGGGTCTCAAGAAAAAAAAACTAAGGGCCAGATTTACTAACAGCTTGCGTCAGTGCAAACCGTCTTTTGCCGTTAAAATAGTACTGTCAGGATTTACTAAAATGTGCAGTGAAGAATTAGCGCTGAAAAGCTGTGGACACAGTTATTTTTGCACTTGATCTTACTGAATATGCATTTGTAGGAGTTTCCCTTTCAGACGCAAAATTTAAGGGAGGAGAGTTTTAAAATGAACCACGCAACGTGATTTACTAACGTTTGTGCTCGTCAAAGTACTGGTATTTGTAATGTAATCTTGTTAAAACAGATTTCAGAAAATTGGTATCGAAAAAAGTATCGTTCAGGAACCGGTATCGAAGTCAAGGTATCGATATCGAAAAAATTTTGAACGATAACGAATCATTATCTCAGTAAATTATTCCTTTGATAGAACTATAACGGTTCGATAAATTGTTGAATCAGCTAATCAGAGCGTTTATTGTCCGCTGCTCACGAAGCATATTTGCGTTACTCGCTGATGAGTCTCAGTCACATGAGCACTAAACAGAGCTGTGAGATCCAGAGTGAAGCCACTGAATTCAGAGAAAAACACAAACGACTCTGTGATTTAAACTAGTTTAAAGCCTGATGAAACAGTGCTGACAAACAGCAAAAGCACTGTGAGCAACGATACATAATAGAATGTATTTAGACTACTGTTTTTCATACAAATATGCTATCTAAAAACCATATAGGTAGATTTTTATCATGGTATTGAGGTTATATATGTGTGGTTTTAACTGTGGTTATTATGATCTAAATGTGTGCTACTGTGGAAGACCAATGGTTAATTTTAATAAAACACAAACAGTCAGAATAATTATATTTTGCTCTATATAAATATGAGGTTGTTACATTTTACAGATGTTACTGTTTGTGATATAACATAAATGACCCTGCATCCTTACTCAAGCTGCTACTACGGTCAACTCAAGCTACTGTCAAATGTGCTTTCTAAGAGACAAAAAAAAGTTATATTAGTTAAACATTGCAGCCTGCACCTGCTAACTGTGGATTGTCACGTGTGTGTTGACGAGAAGACTCGATGAAGATGGAATAGGTCTCAACACGAAGTTTAATTCACAACATCCACACAAGAATCGTCCAAAAAGGGCAGGGAACACACATAAATGCCAACGGTGACCGACCCAAGGACTGAACAGACAGGGAGATACTTATACAGAACCTAAAGAAGTGCACTATGAATTTAACGAACACAGGGAACTGAATGAACTAATCAAGGAGGACAGAACTAGGCTGTGTCCGAATCGCCCTGCCCCCATACCCGTTAAATACCGGCACTTCTATTTGATGGACAGCCCCGTTTGTAGTTGGTGTCCGACAAAAAACCATAAGGACGTTTCTCTGAGTGTCATCGTCATTCATCCCAACAATGCACTATGCATGTGCAAAAACGAGTGTACACTGTGCCGCGCTTAACGGCTAGAGATGCCCCTATTTGCACCGTGATAGTCCTCGCGCCGAATGTAATCCCGCATCTTCGCCAGAAATGTCCCCTGCAGCTTGAATAATCAATTCCGATTCATTTGTACTAACAGTCGCTCCTCTCCATGCGGACAGCATACATGTACATTCAGGGTAAAATTCATTTGTAAATTGACTTACAATTGCTTTGCTTAGCGGTTTAGACAATAATTTCCCTTCCGTGATGCAGAGTTCATCGATAAATTCCCTTTAATCTTACTACTGAGGCGGCTAGTTTGCTAGTTTCAAGATTCATAAACATCAAGCACAAACCTATGGGGCAAAAGGCGGCATTCAGCGTGTCCGAATACCACCTTACCTCTCTTTCTCATTACCCCTCGCCTCCTTCTAGTGAACTGAAATTAGCACTGACCTAATGTAGGAATAGTGATGAGGGTATAGGGGGCGATTTCGGACACAGTCTAGGTCAATGGAAACAAAAGAACAGAAAATGAAAGAAACACAAAAGTCCATAATTGAAACAGTGATGAAGATATGCATCAAAGTCATTTACCCTTTTTTTTTTTAAATGACAAGTATTTTGCATATATAGAGCACAACTGTATGATCTTTTTTTTTCACTTGGCAGCTTTGTTTTTCTTACTTTAAATACGGTAACAACATTTTCGGTTTGTTGCCACAGTAATAATTTGTTTTTTGCAGTGTTCAAAAACACTTCATAAACCTTCCTTGCAGCAAGCCATTTCTTGAGCACCATATACTGAGGCCTGCGTGTGTCATTGCTGTGCTCCTCTGAACCTGAGCCCCTGACCGCTCCTTCACATAACCACTACGGCAAGAGACGAGGCCCGTGTGATCATTCACTCAGCATCTGTAGAGCAGAGGCTGATAAATCACGAGCGTGTCTCTTCAAGCCCAGCCCTTGTTACAGAACCTTCCAACTCCTCCAATTATCCTGTCCAGCCCTCAGAATTTATTTGTATTGCTTCCCTCCATAAAATTATATCGTTGCCTAATAATTCTCCTTCAATGCAGTGCAACCCAAGGTTAATGGCTTCCTCTCCAACTCCTCGCTTACAGTATGCATGCGCTTATCCCCATCCTTGCTTGCTGGCGAGGCTCGCTCTCTGTGTCTCACCTTTCTTGTCGTGCACCTACACAGGTGACCAGAAAGACAAGTGCCTTTTGGTCTAGTTTTGCAAACAGCTAGTTTATATGACGTTCATTTGCTAAAATCAATGTGGAGAATGATTCTTACACCACTGATATTTTACTTCTACTGGTTTACTGACCCATGTCATAAGATACACAGCAAAAACGCAAATTCAGTATAAAGCGTACCAACCTTAGAGATAACTTGTGTGGGTAAAAAAAGATGTAGAAACAACTTTTCTCACTTTCTGAAATTTCTAGTAAGCCATTCACAAAAGGCAAGTAATGCATTTCATTAAACATAACAATTCGATGTAGATAATAACTGAAATTGTATTTTCTTGTAAAACATACTTCGATAACAATAATATTTGTTTTATTTTATTTTTGAAAAACAATTACAGTGCCAATGACAAATTTCTTAATCGAGCGGTCAAACTGAATCTCTAGTGAAAGGATTCACATTATTTTGTCGTATTTGGTGTAACAGAATATCGTTGTACATCCGCTTTAATGTTAAAAAAAACACATTATTTTTTTAAATACTGTACATTATTGTAGGTTCTCTATGCCCCTCCTCTCTCAAACGCGTCGTTTTCAAAAAAGCCCCCCTCCTTTGACAAGCGCAGTCTGTCTTCTCGATGGGCTTTGGCCCGCTGACCCCGGCATCATTGTGTTATTGGCCGAAAAACCGCGCAAGCCCTCGTTTGGAAACTTGTACCCCCCGTACCATAATAGCTTTCAGCTTGCAATGACATTATCAAGACCCATTTATAAATGGCGTCATTTACTTTTTACCATCAGTTCAAGCCCGACTTGGGCCTACACATAGTTCACGTGACAGACACAGTGTGATGCAGTATACAAGCCGTCCGCTGTACCAGACAGCTGACTGCTAGGATTCCTGACAGACCCGTTCAGCTCTCCTGTGATTGACCCGTTCCCTCACATCACAACACACACACACACACCTACATCGTAGCGTCCTACAGCACACAAGTTCCGCTGCCGTGTCGCAAAAAACCTCCCCATTGAACAGTCATAGCAAATAATTACTGTAAACCTAATAACAAATACTATACTTACAGTCGCGGGTAAATCTCTCAGAAGCGCCAGATTGTCATGCAAAGGTCGGATTGGCCTTCTTCTTTTTTTGAAATAGCCTTTGTGCACAGCCAGCCGTGTACGTTGCACAAATTCGAACATCCGGGTTGTGCTGTTCTGTTGTAAATAATCTTAAAGATTCCTAAATGCATCTACTTCCGTAAGGCCAAATAAAGTGCTTTTACTTTCACACTGAAACACACAGCGTCTCCCTGCATGCTGCATCAACACTACACTTGCGTTACTGAAACCACGCCTAATCTCTTCTTTGCGTACACATTCTGGCCCGCCTTATGCTAATCTTTCCCCATTAGTGAGTTATACAGTGGGGGCGCGGTTTAGAACAGTCCTTTAGGGGGGCGGTGGCTACGAGTCTTTACCGTTTATAAAGAATCTCGTTGGATATTTGGATTTTAAGTCTTTGCAACTTTACAGATCTTCATTACGCACCAAGAGCTTGTAACACTCAAAGTGAAAGGAAAAAAATTAAATCGCATCTTGACCACCCCTTTAATAACTTTCGTTACGTGGCTTTTATCTTAGGTGTGCGGAAGCTGCCGCCCATTTATGTCTCTGCGGACATCGCTCCTATACCAACAGTAGTATCGACACTATAACTTAGACCCGTGCACCTTTCTCCTTCGAAAATTAAGAGGCGGTTTTATTTGCCATACTGCTTTTTCTGCTCGCGGGCCATGTTCTGTGTCTTTTCCACTGGGATATTTGTCCATCTTATGGGAATTTCTTAAAATGTGTTTCATTAGCGAACGCTAGGAGTTAAATGTATTTCATATTTTATTTTCAGGTATAAACTTTGCAAAAATCTATTGAACCATAAAGCTGAAACTAGTCAGGTAAATTGTAATAATAGATTCTCCATCCTTTCCTCAGTGACTTGATCTAGGCACGCAACGCCCATGAGTAATGCACAACTGGAGTTTTGGGCAGTCACAAGTGTCGGTGCTCAAATTTTATGTTTATACAAAATAACAGATCGATCTGGGGTAGGTGCGGTATCTAATACAGATGCCGAGTTCATCAGGCTGTAGAAACAGAATCGAACATTGGATAAAGCCAGGGCAAATGCCAGGGCAGGTTGTGGACATGTAGCGTAACGATGGTTATTCGCTTTTATTACTCCATAAATCAGAATGCAAAACTGAGGGGTGAGAAAGGGGGGACAAGGTAGGTAAGGGCAGCCGAGTAGATAGGAACAAACAGCCTCGGGAAAACCTTCAGAATATGCATAATAAAAACTGCTAAGGTTGATGTATGCAATGCTGCTGAAGTGAGATTTCTGAACTCATTTTGAGGAAACAGCCTTTAAAGATATGTTTTGTAATTGAAATCTACAGACACAGTGCAATAACATAAAACCCTTACAAAAACAATGGTTTTTGCTGGAGTGTCGCCCTAAAAGATTAATATCTAAGAAGCGAATAAAGACAAATGTGCTTACATTTTGCGTCACCAAGTGAACTGATCTTGTTTTAAGGCTGTTTAGATGTCTTTAGTGAAAAACGAGAGACAGAATAGGATTTTGTGAAGTGAACACAACTCCATTATGCACATAATGACACTTACAGTAGAATATTACCCACAGTGCACATGAAGTCGCTCAGTAAAATAATAACTTTCTATGCCTCTTCAAATGTGCCGTGCTTTGCATAACTTTTATGCATCTAACACAAGTTCAAAAGTTGCAGTCACTTCAAAGTTGAAATAAAAGCTGGGAAATGAGTGTCAGGAGTGTGTGAAGTTAAAAAGCGTTTGAGATTTCATTTACTGTCATATTAAAGCAAATATCTGCGAGTGAAGTCCCAGCTCTTTGAACTGCCGTCAGGACGCTCTGCTTTTTTCTCTTCCGCAGATTCACATCATTGACTTTGATGATGAGAATAATATGATTAATAAGAGCGTTCTCCTGCACGATGCTGGTGAGATGTGGCACATCAGCGGCAGTCCTGCAGACAAGGCAGTGCTGACCACCTGCTACAGCAAGAGTGAGTCTCTCTTTCTCTATTGACTGTTGACTAAAAACTACTGTCAGGATTCACTAAATGAAATGGATTTACAGATGAAAAGGTGTGGACACAGTTATTTTTTCGCCGGCAGATCTTATTACCTATGATTTTTGTAGAAGTTTTCACTTTCAATGCAAAATTTATGAGGTAGAGTGTATGAAACACACCCGTGATTTACTCCGGTTTGCAAATCTCATGCCATTTCTTTGCCTAATCACATTCCGGTCTCTATTATGCACAATTCAGCAGCATTTTTAAGAAAAAATGTTGGAATATTCTTTTTCACTCAGCAAGATGTGTTTATTTATTTGTTATTTTTTTTATGTTGGCCCGTCAAGGATCTATATCTATATTATAGATATATATATCTTATATATTATGTATAGGTGTGTAACTGTATGTGTGTGGTGTGTGGGTGGTGTGTGGTTATCCTTGCTGTTTAAGAAACATTTCTTATTATTCTCAATGTTGAAAACAGTTGTCCAACTTGATATTTATGCAGAAACCGTGATATACTACAATTCAAATGTTTGTGCGTGTGTGTGTGCGATATATATGTCTTTCGCAAAAAACAAACCAAAACCACCCATGAGTGCACGTCATGATGAGACTACTTGCGCGTGGCATTCAGAGTCATGCTTATCACTGGCGGGAGTCCCCCAAATTCAAGATAGTGGGGGTGAAAAATGCTAGCTTTATTAACTTTTTTTATTTATATAATCTGATATAGTTAATATCACACGAAGAGTGCAGTTTTTTCTCCAAATATCTCCAAATTATAAAATTTTTAATTAAACTCTCTCTCTCCTACTCTCTTCCTTCTCGTTTGTTATTGGTTTCCCCAAATCAATTTCAAATATCCAGTCATATTTCAACATTTTGTTTTTAAAACATCAAAACATTAATAATGCATTTGCAGGTTAACTGAATTCATGTCCTGCATTAAACAGTGTGTAAATGCATCTAAATGCATCTAGATTCTGTGCCACCTCTGCATTGCAAAGACACATTTTGTTGATACTGATTTCATTTGATTGGTAACAGCCCTATCGTGTCTTGCTATTTGAACTGAATTCATTGATTAAATGTCAATTAAGGAATTAAAGAAAAATGGCCTTATAAAGGTAAAAATGCCCATAAAAGGTAAAAATCTGTTTAAACATATTGGAAAAGTTCATTTCTGTTACTGCTGTATACTAACCAGCACACAGAAGGATATCAAAAGCTTTGGGAGTCAGCTGTCCACGGCAGTGCTAAAGCTGCCATGAGACCAGCACAATAACTCGCTCAGCAAAATATCATCTAATTATCCGTTATCGACAAGATGTCCAGAAATACAGAGATTAAATTTTTTTGTAATTATCGCACACGCCCCCTTGCGTGTGTTTTGTTTTAATGATTTTATTCAGCCAATATGAATTAAACAGCCCATAAGTGACATTAAAAACATGTATAATGTTACAAAAGATTATATATAAGATACAACATAATGTTTATTAATCGTATGATTCCGCTGCTGTCTTCCATACAAGTTTTTGTACTTGCATTCAGTGTACTTCTAACCTCATGAGTAAAACTTCCACACACAAAAAAAATCTACTTTAAATGTGGTTCTGTGTGCTGTGAGTTCACTGGCACAGTCATGTCACATTAAAGCAATATATGACACATTCTTGCACTCGTCTCGAGGCAATTAAAAGACATGAAGAAACAATTGAAAGTGAACATTTTAATTAAATCCCGTGTATATAAGACCAATGCCTGTGGCTGGTTACTGACAGTTCGCATAGTGGGGAGCATTCCTTTTCTGAGTGAAAACTAAGATATGGCTTTTCTTTCATTTTTCCTTCCATCTTCATTATGATGAGGCCAATGTGCAAGATGTCATAGTGGAGTTCAAAAGAGGAATGTAATTACCATGACATTAAAGCTAATGGAGTAGCCGGGCGGCACTGAGTCTGCCTCCATCATCACCCCCAACTGCCCGCTCAACGATCTGATCTGAGAACAGCTCTTATTCTGATGCTGACGTACGCTTGTGCTCTGCTACACGGCAACAGCCGTTTCAACAGCTTTAGCAGCAGAAAAGAACCGCAGTATGAAATCTACCAATTCATAGCTGAATTAGTGCATTAGTCAATGTGCAGTACATTAACAAACTGAGATGTGTGAACAGATTTACAGTTGAACTGATTTTTGTCTAAAATGTGCGCTTATTAAACTGTTGTATAAAAGCAGTATCAGACTCGTAATTGACCCTTCACCGGGAGTTTGATTGACAGGCTGTCTGAGTAGGGGTGTGCCATATCGTACCATCCACGATAATACCGGTATACATTTTCACATGATAAAAGTGTCATATCGCAATATCACTGATATAGCGACGCGATGGCGTATGGCGAATATACATTCCATGGCGCGCACAACAACAACACCACAAACCCAATAGGTGTGTTCGACTTGAAGCAGCGCTGCGCAGACTGATCGGTGTATGACGTCCAAGTATCGCGAGAGCGGTTCTAGAGCATATTCGAGCGCACACTCTTACCTTCAAAAATAGGCTCATATCTTTAGCGAAGCAGCACGGAGAGCCGCTTCTGGGATGCTTCTGATATGTGCCGCTGTCAGTGTCCTCCTCTTTACTCTGCGATTTTTTTACTCCCCCGTGAGAACTTGATGTGTGGCGTGAGAGTGCCATGGTTTGTCGAACATAGCAACAGTAGCTAAGCGGGCCGGGTCTTTGCAAAGGGTCAGTTGTGCTGTTACTCTGAATATCAGCACGTCTGTGAATACCTGTGGCCATGTGCCTTCAGATGAATCACAACCACACTGAATTATGATTGTCTGAATTCCATTTATTGCTTTATTCCAGTTATGATGATTAACAGGGTCCTGTTAAGCTTTTTGACTTTCAACTTTAGTTATAAATACCACTCTAAAAGGAGATATCTCTTTAACAGAAAACACTTTTCAAGAACTACAACAAACAGCTCATTTGGACTACAGCGCGCTTCTGGATATTTTGATGTAACAATGTCACTCATTTAAATAATTCCCACCCAAGGGCGAGGGCTGGTTGAGCTGCGCTAGAGAAGACGAAGAAGAAGAGCTGTTTTAGTAGCGCACCCCGGTTCAAAAACCCCTTTATTTGTGCTTGCGAAGATTCTGCACGATCCTCTTGTTCGTGAACATTCTCAGGGTCTGAATCGGGCAAAAATGACACCATCGTTAATGTTTACAGCTGAGCAGATGAAACTCGCAGTTATGTTAAAGGGCATGGCATTTCTAAGTGGTTCGCCAATCTCAACGCACTGGGCCAACTAACCAATCAGCACATTTCATATTTCGGAAGGCGGGGCTTCATTGAAACAGGAACTAAAAAAGACAGACTGGGAAGAGAGGTGCTGCTATAATGTACAATATGTAAAAAATAATGCATTTTTGGAACAATCATATTCTAGTACACCCCAAAAACCAAAGCAAGACTTCATATAAGGGCATAATAGGACCCCTTTAATAAATGCAGCTTTTTAAAATAAAAAATAACTTAATAAATAAATATATGTTAGTAAGTATATATAAACTTAAGCAAATCTGATCTTATGTACATTCTCTTAATCGAGTGAGGCAGCAAATAATTAATTTCAATATTTAAATACATCATGTTATTTTTCTTCTTTAAGTAGTGGAGTCCAAATTAAGATAATATGCTGTTGGATGTGTGGTGGACTACAAGTAAAATTTTCCCTGAAATTAAAATGCAGTAATAAATTACAGAAATCTCTTTATAGCATTAAAGGTGCAGTAAGCGATTTCTGAGAAACGCTGCTGAAGGTGGATCAGACCAAGCACCAAAACACATTTGTAGCCAATCACCAGAGGCGTGTCCACTCCTATGTTGCATAGCATGTTAATGAATTTAGGGGTGGAGCTATCAAGATAGCGGTGTGATCTTTTTTGGTAGGGGTGTTTTCGTTTTGGTGATTTCAAATATCAGCAGCGTTTCTCAGAAAACGCTTACTGCACCTTTACACAGCAAATATATTTGTAAATAATAATCTCTATCAATAATATCTTGATAGCAGATGCGGCCCTTAGCTATTTAGCTTGCTTAGCATTTACTATGAGATGCACTATAAAAAAAAAATTGTACTGTAAAATACTGTAAACCTGTAAATTACCTTACCATATACTAGGGTTTCATGTCCCATAATAAATCTTACTACACTTATACGCTTATTATTTAAACGTTACCAAGTATCACGATACCATGTGTTAATTAATCATTTAAATCTACAAAATGAACCGAATTTTCATAAATACAGACCGGATTGCCTAAATCCGCCGTAGTAGCATAATTCTTAATTATTGATCACTGAACTGATTTGTTTCAAAACAACCAGATTCATTCAGAAATGAAACACAACACCGCTCTGAGAACGCAACAGCTCTGCTTAGTTTAGAACTATTTTCATAAGCACAATGAGCGAATCATCATTATTGACAACGTTGTGCCTAAAATGTCACTTTAAATTTAAATTGTACTTGCCTGTCTGCATACAACATTACTTATGATAGCACAATATTGACAATACTACCATTTGAAAAATACAGTGGCATCACCAGTATTTTGAAGCTTTGGTATCGCGATACTACCGTAGTACCGTATACCGTGCAACCCTACCATGTACTGTACACTGAAAAAATTAAATGGTTTTAACATCATGTACTGTATTACTTTTATACTTGTACATTTAGATTATAATTGTAAGTTTAAATGACCTTAAATTACAAGTGAAAACCCAAAAAGACTTTCCCAGAGGTTCGTTGCGAAATTATTGTATTTTATTTAAATAGTTTTATTTCTTCTCATATTTGTTATCAGTAATGTACATTAGGGTGTTTTGTGTTATATTTTTTGTTATTTCATGTATATTGCATTAATTTAGTGTCATGATGTTTTGTGTTTATGACTGCACCGTCTATATTGACAATGTTTTATGGACAGACTACTTACCATGTGGCTTTCTGTTGTGCCACCTGTATTATCATAGTGGTTATCTGTACATTTAAAAGTAAAAAGCAGATTTTGGTAGTTGAAGTAGATTGGTATATACTGTATATCACTTAATGAAAGTTGTAAAATATACAGGCATCCCATAATATCAGAAACACATTTATTTTTTACAGTGAATTTCTGGCAACCGTGACTGACCGTTTTTTTACAGTAAATTTACAGCATGAGTTATAAGTTTAAAAATACTTGAGAGAATGCACAAGCCATATATTGTTGTAAATGTGTAATTATTGGCTACAGGTTTTATCTGTAACCCATAACTAGCAGTATGCCTTTCGGCTGATACAGAAAGTGCTGAAGTGCGTTTCTGAGCGTCTCCCAAAGCGGCCGTTACACCGGAGGAAGCAGCCGCTGCAGCGAACACTCATTCTCATTCTCATCCTCCCACACATCAGAAGAGAAACTGCTGCCAATTTCTGTGTCTTCATTTTTAAATAACAATGTGTGTGTGTGTGTGTACCTGTTTTTCTATTCTGGTGGGGACTTAAACCTGAATACACACAGACTCATGGGGACTCGTGTCATGGTGGGGACCTAAATTGTGGTCCCCACGGGTACAAAAGCTTATAAATCATACAGAATTAAGATTTTTGAAAATCTAAAAATGCAGAAAGTTTCCTGTAAGGGGTAGGTTTAGGGGTAGGGTTGGTGTAGGGCAATAGAATATATGGTCTGTACAGTAGAAAAACCATTACGTCTATGGAGAGTCCCCACAAGGATAGCAAACCAGACGTGTGTGTGTGTGTGTTTTCAAAACTTTTTTTCTCATAATGATAATAATAATAATATCCTGATAAAGTACAGAATTTGAAATTGTCTACATACCCGTACTACGTATAATACTTTATTAGGGCCACTGTAACACAAATGTTGTTTTTTTGCATTCAGATTTGCAGTAAGGTTTCCCGGTAACACTGTACAATAAGGTCCCAATAGTTAATATTAGTTAATGCATTAACTGCTATTAACTAACAATGAGCAATCTGTCTCTGTTAATGTTAGCTAATAAAAATACAGTTTGATGTTAGTTCGTGTCAGCTTAGGACCATTAAACAACATGAAAAGATAAAACTTTTGATTTAAAAAATGTATAAGTATGTTGAAATTATATGAATTAAAAATTAATAAATGCTTTAGAAATAATTTTCATTGTTAGTTCATGTTCACTAATTCACTAGTTCACTAATGTAATTAACGAATGTTAACAAATTTGAACCTTATTTTAAAGTGTTACAGATTTCAGCATTTCCAAATCAGTAATGTAGTGATTTTTGTTTTTTTATGCATTTATTTATTTAATGAACTGTTAAGTTTTATGTCGGTCTTAAACATTAGTGTGTTAAATGAAAGGCTTCACAAGTGATCAAATGTATAAATACTTTAGAAGGAAACTTTTCTTTGTGTTGTTTTATGTTATGTTAGTTATGTACTGTTATATATTTAGTTATTTATTCTTTTAATCATTCATTCATTTTCAATTGCAAAGATGAGTGTGTGAAATAATAAAGCATCATGAGTGATCTGGTCTCTAGGCAGTATCACTTGCTAGAACTGCTCATATGGCATGTGCTGTTGGAAGACATCACAAGATACAGTAGAACTAACCATAACATTCCTTTATGTGAAGACATCATGTACAGTGGGTACGGAAAGTATTCAGACCCCCTTAAATTTTTCACTCTTTGTTATATTGCAGCCATTTGTTAAAATCATTTAAGTTAATTTTTTTCTTCATTAATGTACACAGAGCACCCCATTTTGACAGAAAAACATAGAATTGTTGATATTTTTGCAGATTTTTTAAAAAGAAAAACTGAAATATCACATGTCCCTAAGTATTCAGACCCCTTTGCTCAGTATTTAGTAGAAGCACCCTTTTGTTCTAATACAGCCATGAGTCTTTTTGTTAAAGATGCAACAAGTTTTTCACACCTGATTTGGGGATCCTCTGCCATTCCTCCTTGCAGATCCTCTCCAGTTCTGTCAGGTTAGATGTAAACGTTGGTGGACAGCCATTTTTTTAGGTCTCTCCAGAGATGCTCAAATGGGTTTAAGTCAGGGCTCTGGCTGGCCATTCAAGAACAGTCTCAGAGTTGTTGTGAAGCCACTCCTTTCGTTATTTTAGCTGTGTGCTTAAGGCCATTGTCTTGTTGGAATTTAACCTTCAGCCAGTCTGAGGTCCTACACTCTGGCGAAGGTTTTTCGTCCATGATATCCCATGTACTTGGCCGATTCCATCTTCCCTCGATTGCAACCATCCGTCCTGCCCGTGCAGCTGAAAAACACCCCCACATCATGATGCTGCCACCACCATGCTTCACTGTTGGGATTGTATTGGACAGGTGATGAGCAGTGCCCTTTTTTTCTCCACACATACCGCTTAGAATTAGGCCAAAAAGTTCTATCTTGGTCTCATCAGACCAGAGATTCTTATTTCTCACCATCTTGGAGTCCTTCAGTGTTTTTTTTAGCAAACTCCATGCGGCCTTTCATGTGTCTTGCACTGAGGAGAGGCTTTCCGTCGGGCCACTCTGCCATAAAGCCCCGACTTGGTGGAGGGCTGCAGTGATGGTTGACTTTCTACAACTTTCTCCCATCTCCCGACTGCATCTCTGGAGCTCAGCCACAGTGATATTTGGGTTCTTCTTTACCTCTCTCACCAAGGCTCTTCTCCCCCGATATATGAGTGTCACAGCAAAGGGTCTGAATACTTAGGACCATGTGATATTTCAGTTTTTCTGTTTTAATAAATCTGCAAAAATGTCAACAATTCTGGGTTTTTCTGTCAATATGGGGTGATTTGTGTACATTAATGAGGAAAAAAAAGTTTACTTAATGATTTTAGCAAATGGCTGCAATATAACAAAGAATGAAAAATGTAAGGGGGTTTGAATACTTTCCGTACCCACTGTACATTAACCTTCAAATAATTTGATCAAATTGCTACATCTCTAAAGACTCAGCATCTTTGTTCTATTTGGTTGTTGTGCATGCACTCGGTGTGCTTCAGATTACAAATGAGCCGAAGCGGCTGTGTCTGTGTTTTTAAGCTGTTTTGTGTGCATGCATGCTTATGTGAGATTCTGTGTGTGTGTTTCCTGTCGGCCAGCGTCTGAGAGTCGAGTGCTCACATGTGCGGCGGTGTGGAGGATGCCCCCGGAATGGGAATCAGGCAGCCACGAGTCCCCCGATGATTCATCAAACAACCCGCAGACCTTGGAGCTCCTCTGTCACCTTGACAACACGACCCACGGCAGCGTGGCCTGGTACGCCACACGCTATCGATTTAACCCTGCAGCTTCCCCGTTCTCTCTCCCTCTTTCCTAGCTCCTAGCTTTGCTGTCCTTCTCGTCATGGCTTTTATTTCCATTCTCGCTTTGTCTCTGTCTCTTGCAGCATTTTGGCTCTGCCTTCCTTCAATCTATTGTTCTGTTCTTTTCTAGATGTTACAGAAATCTATTTGCTCTGTATTTCATGCACCCATCTGTTTTGGTTTTATTTTCAACCTCTGCGCATTTCTTTTGTCTCATTCACATGCTTTATTTCATGCACCATAATTCACAATACAGTATAGAAAATCCTGGTTGTGTTTTGAAGCTTTTGCCAAATCGCAGGCCATCATATTCGCATCCATCAGATGAGGGAGCTGCACAAACGAATGGAATTTCGCTTCAGCTAAACTAAAAAATTCAATAAATTCAGATCTCCTCCTCACTGTATTGAAAGATAAAGGGCCAAATTAAAGCCTAAAAGAATGGCTCATGCAGAAATTTTAATTTTGTCATTGTGATGTTGTTCCAAACCCTTTCTACCTTGGAATACAAGAGATGTTATGTAGAATGACCCAGCTGCCTGGGCTGTCTTTTTCAAATCAGTTTACAACTTGAAGTTATTAGTGGTTTCTACCACTTGTTTTCCTCTCTTTGAGTCCTAGGGTAGAGATTGCTTTGCAGTATGCAAAGTTTCAAGTGTAAATTTTATTGGCACACATTTCACAGAAATGAAACATACAAAAGTAGATAAACAGAGAATAGTGTTTGGTTTCAGCAGATTGGGTGGAGGTTGGCAGCCCATTCAACCACAGAGGAACAGAGAGGGTGAAGGTTCTTGACAATGACTTTGTACCTCATTGTTAAGGAACCACCAGGCACAACATGTTCACTGACCATAAATAGTGTGAAGGAACATGCACTTGTAAGAGTGTAATTGAATAGGGTGGTGTATTTCCAGTGTCAGTCCTGAAGGTCAGCGTTGGTACAGCTGAAGGTAACCAATGAGACCAAGAGGGCTGTGTGGGTGTCCTTGTTGGCTGATTAAAGTCTATAAGCACTGCCACATTCAGAATCATCTGGAGAGTTTTAGTCATGTTTTCCAAAAGGCTGAACAACAGCCTAGTCCAGTAGTCCATTCTTCTTGCTGTCCTAGTTGCCATCAAGAGTTGTGGAACCCAGTTGTATAGTGCTGTTGTGATTGACTAACAGGTTTGCTGGGATTAGAAGGAGCTCTGTCTTTTTTGAGCTTAAACAAAAAACTGACACTCCTTCATCCAGGCTGAGAGGTCTGAAAGGCAAGCAGAGAAATGAGCCTAAACAGTAGGATCATAAGGTGCGTATCAGTGACAGGAGAAGCCATGTGCCTTTATGATTGTGTCCAGCAAGGTTGTGCAAATCGGAGAGGATTACAGATTAGCTGATGTGACTCAGACAACCCTCCTCTCCAGGAGACCTTGTAGGATATATCTGTGAGGTAAGACTGAAGTGAAAGTTGCAAACAGCATTGAAGATGTTAAGGGGCTGGATGTAAGGGATAGGCTATATATAATATATAGGCTATATTGCCTATGTTCATCTAAAATGAAGAAATTCAGAGACATATGTGAGAGGACAGAAGGAGGAGAACAGCATGGGTGGTGGACCATGACTAGAGAAAACAGAAAAGTGCTGAGGCACTGGAGCCATGGAGCTTTCGAAAGTCCACTGGATGACACATTTTACTTTTACTAACAAATAAACTGGGATATCTCGGTACTGGTAACACTGAGAAAGAGTATACATTATTCATTCACATATATGACCCTTTTAAGTTGATGCTGGCTACTTTGATATCAGACATCGTTCTGGTCTTTGAGGCAACCAAGAGCTTCCTCCCTTTGGAGATGTCTTGGCTCTGGAAGGAGCATTTAGAAGAAGCCAGTGAAAGAAAAATGGTCTAGTAAGAAAATTGGGCCAGTGCCTTCTTCAAGGCCCTCAGCACATTGGCCATGACAGGAGCTATGAGAAAAAAAGCTAATATTAATAAAAAAAAACAGGATGGCTTTGGATAAAGACAGGAAATCATGATGAATGGTGCACAAGCTATGACCTGATCTACTGTACCTTACCTGGGTGAGAGTGTATGATGTTGATCAGAGTGTTGTGGTTAGGTTATGTAGTGTGATGACAGAGTGAAATTGTTCTGGCAGGCTTTTGGCAGCATTGCCAGAGAAGGTCATGAATGTAGTTCCAACATTTACTGGAAGCTAGTGTAGAGCGCCAAATGTAACTGATGATCCAAAGGTTGGGTATAAGTCAACTGGTTGCATTTTACATGCGCTCAAGGCAGATGTTGGTTAATCGACAAGGTGTGAGTTGCAGTAATCTAGTCATGAAATAGAAGACATTGGACATGGAGCAAAACTTCTATTGGTTGTATAAGGATGTGATTTTCCTTGCACCGTAAGCCAAAAAGCGGCAAAACTTTGCAGTTGCTGCATTGTAGGCCCACAAAGTTGATCATATTTAGGTTTATTTTATGTACAATCATGTGTAATGCATTTATACACTGTAAAAAAAATCCGTAAATTTTACCGTAAAAAATACGGTAGCAACGTTTTAGGTTTTACGGTTTTAACTTAAATTTACAGTTAAATACCATAATTTCATTAACTGATATAATGTTAATATACCAAATCCTATTGAAGTACAGAAATCTGTTTTGTACCTTTGTAATACACTGATAACCACCAAATGCAGGAGGTGATGAGAAAGTCACATGATGAACCAAAGCCCATCACAAGCAGCTTTTAAATAATAACATATATAGAAGGTGCACAGTGTCATTCACACAAACACTAAACACCATCACGGTAACACACATGAAACTGAAATAATGCAATAAACATTCATTTAACAACATTAGGTGTAACACACAACCCTAATATACAAAACTGATAAGAAAAAACTAAGGAGAAACATAGTTATTTCAACAAAAAAACATCAAATTTGAATGTAACGCAGGGAATTCTGGGAATACCAATTTACAGTTATTCACTGTAAATTAAACATTCTTTTTCACTTCCAAAAACGGTATAATACCGTAAAATTAATGTCCAATACATGTAATATCCAATACAGTTTATTCACTGAATATAGTATGGAAATTACTGTTAACCAGTTAACAGTTTTTTTACTGTTGCATTTTTACAGTCTTTTACCGTTAAATTCACGGTCATTTTTTACAGTGTATGGTCTGTGTGGATTCAGGGGTCTGTCTTTTTCGTTGTATGTGACGGGGTCTCAATAATGTGTTTTGTCTTCTAATACAGTCTAAGATGAATGAGGCTTCTTGCTTCCTCATATCCCTGACTTCTCACAGGTAGCTCTCGCTGAACACAACAGCACAGTATCCATTGGGGTTTGCTTAGTCAGCCACAGATGGAATTCACACATGCCTGCCTCTAAATGTTGTACATGTTGGTCAAATAGACAAGATTTTGACCATGTGAGACTAATGTTAACATGCATCATAGGGATATTTCATGCCTTTCACAAACTTTCTCTGTTCTTTCTCTCAAGTGCATATGTGCCTGTTTTGAAAACATTCCAATTTAGGCTCCCCTATAGAGAATAGGCGAAATATCAATGAAAAATCTACCAAAAAGACTTGTGTTTTATTCACCGAATAAAAGAATTGCTTCATTTTGAGAGCTAGCGGACGCCTCTTAATCAATGCCCATTGAGCACTTTGTGGCCAATGGAGCATTTGTGAGAATGTGTGCACGGGACGTGCTGAGCGTGTAGCGATGGCAGCGTGAGACAGGCTAATGGCTGTGTGATGGGTTATCAGAGCCAACGCTGCTAGATCAATTGGAGCCTGAGAAGAAACAAAAGCAAACTGTGTTATATAGGTCAGTCAATACTTCCAGTAATGATGGAGTAATCTCTGTGATCTTCGGGGGCCAGTCGATGCCCACACACCTTTATATTGTGGACGTTTGCTACATATGAGTTCCCTCCTGACATTTCTCCTCCTACCTTGCCTTCTTCCCTCAGATCAAACTTGAGCCATTTACCATTTACCTGAGCATCAAATATACACTTCATCCTGGTTAGTTTTATTTATATTCAGTGTAATGCAGATTAACTAAAAATAGTGGCACTACTAGGGTTGGGAATCGAAAATCTATTCCGATTTCAGAATCGGATACTTGTTGTCAAATAAAAATTTCGATTCCGCCTATCGATTCCTATGTGCTTTTTTTTTCTTCGTCTGTGAGGACCGCACCTAGCGATCTGCCAGGACCTTGCTCGCTAATCTAAGTGCTCCAAAGTTTGGCTACATTTGCGATCAGAAGCCAAAAAAGCTAAGTTTAATATCTGTGATAGCTAAACATGTTACAAGAGAGGTGTCACCACCAACATGACAAGGCACTTTAATTTAATAGATCATTAAAGATCGCGAACACGATTCAAACACCAACGTGATTCTATTCCTAAATTACAATGATTCGTCTGTTTCATTCCTCTAACTTTGATGTGTGCGATCAATGTTGTGATCACTTGGTTCGTCCGTGCAGCGTACGATCACACCAGTGTGATTTGAACATTTAAATCTGCGTTCGCGCTGCCGCTGACCTAAAGAGAGCAGCTGTCTGTCATGAATGAAACCGCTTCACAGTCTTTTCAGCAACACAGTATCATTATTTCTGTTACTAACACTCAAATCACAGAAGTACTGGGATAAAAGTTTATAGTTCAGATATAAACTGTGTGTACGATGCATATGGTCGTGATTAAAATAGAGTAAATCACCTTTTGAAAGTAATTTGACACTTCAAATGAAGATTTATCGATTACATTGTTACGCCAGTAAGTGGCGAAAAGGGGCTGTTAAAATGTGTTTATCTTTGAATCATACAAGAGATTCGTTCAAGAAAGCTGATTCATCCAGTAATGAAACAAGTACATCTTGAGTGAGTCATTTAATCATTCATTCATAAATTACATGTGATTTTGTTTATTTTTCAGTAGCATTGTGTTTAATGTCCATTAACTAAATATTTAGATAAAACATGTTATTTTTTTAATTCAGTTTTCTTTTTTATTGTTCTATTTAGACTAAATGTATGTCTTAAAGTTAGATGCAGTCACACTAAATTGCAGTAAAATAATTTTTTATATAATTCGTTTTTTTTTTTTATTTGTAGGTTATATTTTGCTAGTTTTTCCAAAATTGTTGTTTGATCGTCTTTTAATTTATGTGTAGTATAGCTTGACAAACTACAGTTTTAAATTGGCTTCCCAAACATGTATTTAGATGTGGGTAGGTGATGCAAAAAAAGTGTGCATAGACTTTTAAATTTTTTTTAATCAACATCAGTTTTTTTTTTATGATTTTATTTTCTTATCAATACAATATTTGATAATACTTTTAGGAATTTGTCACAGCAATTTTTACAGTACAGATATTCAATTTAGTCTCTCAGTTAATATGAGATGCATGCATATTAATTATGAATAAATGGGGTGAAAAAAAAAAGTTCCACAGAAGTTTTCCCCAAAATTGACATGCAAAAGAAATGTAATGACAACTACTTAATGGGTAAAATGAGGTCAAATTAAAAGGTGTGTGTGTGTGTGCATACTGGGTAATGATCACTGAATTTATTTTGTTTTGGATTTGAAATATTTTTATGTATATTTGTTAAGACTGATTTGTAGACACAGTAGCACATTTTCGTTTGTAAGGTAAAAATATAAATTGTTTTCATTTTGAAGTAAAAAAAAAAGGTCTGATGGATGTATTATTAAATAAGGATTGAGTAGATATTTTCATTATTCCTCATAACCTAGGGAGCAATTGATCGAGTCATTTTCCTCTTATTTGAAGATCTTTATGACATCCTTCAATTAAAATAAAAGCCTGCATATTATTTATTAAATTATATACTATAATAAATTTATAAATCTAAACTAGACTGTCAAAATGCATTGCATGATTTAGTATTTTACTTTAATGATTCCTTATTCAAAAATAAATAATTAATCATATCACTAGAAAAAGGAAATTGGGCAAGATGTCCCCACCATAATGATTCTGTAACGGGGCTGACGAGACGTAAGACGTTCGGATCCAAATGCAAAGCTTTAAATGGAGAAGACACAGACGTGGTCATAAAACAGGCAGGGTCAAACAGAGGCAAACATGTATATGGCGGGCAAGACACAAGAATAATCCTAGGGCTAGCGTAGGTAAACGATCAGCGAACAGAATCAAAAGGCCGAGACTAGAGGGATAAATCCAGGAAAAAAGGCAAAGATCAGAAACCGCAAAAACAGGCCAGGCAAAACAAGGAAAAACGGAGACTCGGAAAGGGGGTACAGGCTAAACAATACTCAGCAGTGAAAGGTGGTTAGAGTGGGTGTTATAGTGAGTGAGGTGATTAGAAACATCTGTGTGCAATGAGTGCAATCAGTGCTGTGTGCAAACCGTGCAATGAATGATGGGATATGTAGTCGGGGGTGCTATGCAACAGTTTGTGTTGCGCGAGAGTCAATGAAATGGAAAGGGTGAACTCTGGTGGTGAATAAACAGAAGTCGACCATTCTTACGATTTTTTTGGGATTTTTTCATACAGTTGTGCAGGAACATCAAATTGTTCATTAAAGTGTCTAGTTGTTTTTTTAAAAATTTGATGATTTACTCTGATTGGTAATGTTGGATGTTGCAATTTGACCTCTCATATAGAAAAGACAATTTTCTCCTCACACAGAGTTTTCTGTTGTTGCATCTGATATCGATAGCCACTGATAATAGATGTGGTACGAACTGTAGTTTGGTTTTATGCTGTACCAATCCATTCTGCATTCTCATACAGCACATATGCAAAGAGCACCATTCAAACATTCTATTAAATAATACATTCCACAGGATAGTGTAAATGCACATGACTGCATTTGTGGTCATCCATTGTTAATGTCCTCTCTCGTGTCTCCTGCAGTGTATTATGGGAGCCCTTGGGTGATGGGAAGCGTGTGATATCTCTGGCTGAAAACCACGTTCTGCTCTGGGACCTTCAGGAGAGCTCCACCAAGGCCACGGTGAGGTTCATTATCCATGACACTGGCACACCATATCAGGGATATAAGGCACCACGTTCAGTTTCCTAACATTTTCATTTACAAGAGTTCCCATATATACTTTCAAACCTCTCTGAACGTCTTTCTTTATAGGAGCACAAAAAAAGGTATTTTGAAGAATGTTTATGCTTTTCTTTACATACATGAAAATGAAAATTACTAAAAAAAAAGGCAAAAATCTATATGACTCATGAGGGAAAATTCTGAATCCCCTAATACATTTTTGTATTTTAAGATGTCTGGTGGGTGGGGGGTTCTTGTCAAAAAGAGAAAATTAAAGGAATAAATATGAATAACTGTAATGTAATCAGTTTGTTCCATTTGCAAATAAAAGTTTTATTTATTTGCACACAACCTATAAACACACTTATAAACACACTTATCACAGTCAGAAGTTTTATCATGTTCTAGTGTAGGTCTGAGGATGATAAATGAATTTAATGAATTGCTATGAGGAAAGTGTTCATAAATGCAATATGCAAGCATTCATTCTTAAACTTATGCGGAAAATGTGTTGAAAATGGCTCCAGTCGAGTTGTTTGCACCCCTGCATATCACTGTTGGTCATTTAACATTGCTGTCGTAACACAGTTGTCAAAAATTAAATGTTTAGTTACGTCTCACTTTTTGACCATTAAAACTGAAGCTTTGTGCTGGAGTTCACAATCGGCTTCTGTAAAAATAACGGTAATGCCCGTCGTCTTTGATTTGATTTGCCATCTCAGTCATTTTGACATTTGACAGATGAGAAAGTTGGTTGTCTTGGCATTGTACAATATCTTGGAATCACCAAAGTACAGTTACCTCAGCTATTTCACAACTTGTATTATACATCTAAGGAACAATACTGGGGACAATGGGTATGGCCATGCTTATGCACTTTGCATGTTTTCTGCAGCCGTGCTGTAGCTTTGTTTGTTCCTCTATTGTAAGTGGCTTTGGATAAAAGTGCTTGCTAAATGCTTAAATGTAAAATGTGATTGTAAATTTCACAATTTCATGTATTACTTACCGAAAACCTTCCCATCTGCCATGAAACATGAGATGCAATTTAATTTGGTGTTGTTGATGTAAAGTTTGGTGTGACATGTCTTCATGCACCCAAACTTGAATGTGCAATAAGCAAGCGCAAAACTGATTTATGATGCAAATGATGTGAAAAATATACCAGAAATTAAGCTTGTTGGGTGTTTTGGTCAAAACCTGGAGAAAAACCTTTTCTAAAGCATAAACTGAGTAGTCCAATACCCAAGTCACAATCAAATGTATTTTATCCATTTTATTTTTCCCAAATACTGTGTTTACTTTTGTAATTTTTCTGGATCCTGAATTGTAATTTAGTTTGAACTAATTCATAAAACTTTAACAAAATTTTAACAACTTTATTAACATTTTAACAATAATATAAAATTTAATAATATAATAACATCAAAGTGTTTTATTTATTCAGAAGTTTTGTGTTGTCTGTTGTAATTTTTCTGTATTCTGTGTTTTATGATTTAATACAAACGTATCATCAAAAATGGTGTCTAATGAAACAAAGTAATTAAACTTTAAAAATCTATCCAAAAGAATTTTACAATTCCTTAAATTATTTTTTTCCTGACAAATACTGCAGGTTATGCTATTGTTAAAGGTGCATAATCATGAAATCTGACTTTCCAGGTTTAAGTGCTAACATCAGGTCCCCGTGCATCTACAACCAAGGAAACGTGAAAAATATTGACCCAGTAACTTTGTTTTGGGAAGCCTTGTTCTGCAAGCGTCTGAGAAAACAAGCACGTCTGATTTCGCTCCCCTAGTGACATTACAAAGGGATCTCATTATAATATTACCACCTCTTAATCTGTGAGTTTCCACCCACGGCGCCGTCATTGTGATTTCGTAAGCGACAACGGTGTACCAGCTCTAAAGCCATGATGATAGTTTGAGCAGAACATGCTACTGTTCTGTGTTTGGCTGCACAGACAAGCACAGAACAATATTTAGAGTCCCAGCCTCAGAGACAACAGAGCAGTGCATTTATTGATTTATTTACTGTATATTACGCTGCTGCCACACAGATCTAAAATAAACATGAGATTTATTTCCCAGCTGTTTACCTTCACAGACATAACCCACTGTTTTTTGTAACTCGTGTGTGTTTTTAACGTAATCTTGTGTTTGAATGAGAACTTAGTTTAGTGCTCACATGCTGACAGCCGCTTTCTGTCCATGTGCTACGAATGAGTGCTCTCAGAAAACCTTATATCAGAAGCTTAAAAAAAACCCCAACCTCCCCCCCAGTTAATTGTTTAAAACGCTGATTCATCGCGATAAACATGATCATCAAACCAAACAGATGTTTAGCAGTCCTAGCTGTAATGGCTCAGCTCTATTCTGGAAAAGGGGGCGGGGAGCAGCAGCTCATTTGCATTTAAAGAGACATGCCCAAAAACAGCGTGTTTCTGCTTCCACTCAAAATAGGCATTTTCAAAATGATATAATAAATGATCTGTGGGGTATTTTGATCTGAAACTTCACAGACACATTCTGGGAACACATGAAACTTATATTACATATTGTAAAAAAGGGCATAATATGTCTCCTTTAAAAAAACATGGTTAAAAATTGTGTGATATTCCTCTTAAAATCATGTTTTAATACCCTATTATTTATTGTTAATTTTTACTTTGAGTTAAACTGACTTTTTATTTTGGCGGATTATAGTGGAGACCTTTGAGCTTCTGTGTGTATCTGATGATAGTTCTTGACAGACACCAGTACATAGCATGATTTGATCAAATATACAGCCCTTCTTTTGATTTATTCATCCAAAATTTAACAAATTCGGTGACATTCCACATTACACTGTAAATTCCATTTTTATGATTCTGTTCTAAATGCCTGATATTCATAATGAGGAGAAACCTCTCTGGTTCACTGACAGTGCTATTAGTAAGAAACAGCTTTGCACATAATGTTCATTAATAATGAGCCGCAGTCGTTACTAATTAATGCCTCCCGGACCGGCGCTCACAGGCCTTTGTGAACATAACCTTGACTCAACATTTGACGAAGCGTCACACAGCGCCAAAACACTCTCGCTCTCAACGGCGGCTGGAGAAAAGGCCCGTGGTTGACATCACACTGAGCTGCTCCATGAGTTCCTGCTATTGTCAGCTTTGCATGCAAAGCGAGAGGAGGTTATGGAGTGGCAAGGCCTGCTGAGTGCAGCGCCCATTAAAAACACCAGAGAGAGGGAAACGAGGGGGAGGCAGAAAGAGAGAGACAGAGAGGATGTTCGGAAAGCTCACTGCACAGCTAGATTCCAGCGGTGTCGTGAAGAATGCTAATCTGCCTCATGCAAATCTCCCCTCATGCCGCCCTCACACTCGTCAGCCTCCCCCATCCGCTCATCCCTCGGTTCTTCAGAACAGCTCAGGTTGATGTGTTTATCACCACGCTGCGGCTGCCAGTGTTCTATTCAGATATCGCTGAATCCCACAAACAGAAAAAAAGGCAAGAAGCAGCCACCAAGCTCTCGTCTTCATGTATCTGGGGCGTTTTCTCCAAAGGAAACGTTTCCAAACAACTGGCTGCAGAGAAATATCAACAGTACACTCTTAAAGTGCCCCTTTTATGCCATTTTGAATACTGCCGTTCATGCAGTGTGTAATGTAGCTGGATGTGAATGTAAACGATCTGCAAAGTTGTAAAGCCGAAAGTGCATGATACGTAAAGTTATTGTTTTTTTTTCAAACCATAGACTGTATAAAAACATGGACTAGTGTCCGTGACGTCACCCGTAGGTTTCTGGAGAGCGTTTTTGAAGCTCAAAGTGGGTGGAGCGGGCCGTCGCCATCTTGGCAGTGTGTCACTCCCGGATAATCAAAAATGGGCAAAAAGGTGGTAGCTGGTTGCTGAAACCACGCCCATCTAGCTTGACGGCGGTGACAGCAGCGGCAATCCACACGTCACTCAAGTGGCCACGCCCTTAATCATGCAGAAATTTAAGGCTTAATATAACTTAAACGGATGAGTTATAAAAAAAATTCACCCCCCCCTCCACAGTTGTCGTGAATGGCAAAATTAGCTATATAGACCAAAAGCACTTTTTGTACCAGGTTGTAAACATTTTTTTTTCTGCTGTAAAGTTTTTAACATGGGGAGTCTATGGGACTGACTTCCTTTTGGAGCCAGCCTCTAGCAGCCAGTCGATGAATTACAGTATAAGTCACTTCCTTGTTGGCTTCAGGAGAGAGAACGGGAGGTTGCCGCTTGGTTTCAAGAAAGATCGACTCTGAACCCCTAACGAGTCGTCATTACACGGCTACACGTCACAGGACAGTTGATGTGATTTTGCAGGACAATGCAGGGCACGTGTGAGAGAGATAAATGTACTACTATTAGACTGTAAATATTGATGACATGCTTTAAATCGTCAATAAGCTGTGACCTGGCTATGTGACTGACACTCAGTTTGCCAAGGTTGGAGTGATAGGATGCAATGTAATTTACTCTACGAGATGCTAAATATTATGAACTAGACTAGTAGGTAAAAATCACATTTTATACTAAAATAAATGTCCTTATGTTATGTCCCCTTTCATGTGCTTCTCTGTTTTGTGTTCAAGGACATTTATGTTGAAGTTTATTTTCTGTCCCCATTGTTTTCACTTCCTGTGCTTAATTCATGTCCACCCTTGTTCCTTTGCCTACCTTGTTTGGTACCACAGTTACCCCTATTAGTCACCATAGTAATTCATTAGCTCCTCCCTCTTGTTACCCTGTGTATTTAAACCCCTGTGTTCGCCCTGGTTCTTTGTCTGGACTTTTGTCTTCCATGGCTGTTACGGATCTCCCTTTCTATTTTTCCCTCGACCACTCATTACACCTTAAGTTGTGACTAGTTTATTTTCATTTATTATACAAACATCAAATGCATTTTACTGGATTCATTGCATCTTGAATTTGTTTTTTTGTTGTTGGATCTGGCAGGTTTGATCAGGAAGTTATTTTTCAGAACGTGTCTAGATGAAGTCCTGGCTGGTGTATCTATATTTAATGACTTTTGATGAGGTCCACTCTGGTTCCTTTGCTCCTGTCCAGTTGTCATCAACTAAAACATGGCGGCTGTGCAAATGGATTTTTAAACGCAGATCACATTTTTTATGTGATTTTTTTTATGTTTTACTTTTTTACTGTTGTATTGTAATTTCAGGGGGAAAATAAATAATAATAGACATAATTGAAAGGCAGGACAATGCTTACGTCTTGCAGGATGCAGGACAAAGCTCTCAATTTCGGGATGGTCCCATAAGATGCAGGACAGGTGGTCACCCTACTTCGAGTGACAGCGGCGGATAAGGTTCAAAGGGAGGCAGCATTCAGTGTTTTCTTATTAAGCCTTTCATTGCAGAAGTCCTACACTGACACACGTTCACCTGCTAAACCCAAACAAACACACTGATGCTGTTATGCTGGCTAACTCTTTACGTCACTTAACGTTTGCACACTTAAGCTCCAAAAGCTTTCTGTCTTCTGTCAGCATGGGCAGCAGTCCTCATGAGAAGCACACTAGAGACTTCCATTAGAGTTTAATCACTGCAAAATAAATAAATAAGCGTAATTCAAAGGGTAAACAAGGTTATATTTCTTGCACTGTTGGTAGATGTATTTTCTTGTTTTAAGCATAAATTAATTTAATTTAGATGCATTTTCTTAAGTCATTTCTTAATTTCATAGTCATTTTGCTTCTCAAGTAAATCTATCTTGATTTAAGAATCTTTAGACATTGGGTGTTGTTTTATGTGCTTTGGCATTATATTAAAAATACAAGTATATTTTGAAAATTCTCTCTATGAACTTTTTAGTGAGCTTTGTGGATTGCATTCTGCATTTCTTCTCCTCAGCAAAGGACACATGTGATGCTGCCTTAGCAATTAACCAAAATAGATCATTTTACAAAGTAGCATGATTATAATACAAATATTGATGCTCCCTATTGTTTTGAGTGTGCTTTTATCATGTATTAAAATGTTGTCTAGATAGGCAGGTGATCAAAAGGTGGATCAATGTGTTATTGTTCAGTAGCTCAAGCTGGTGCTTATGCTGGGATATTGAATCTGTTTTCTCTGTGGTCAATGAGCTACAGCACAGTAACAAACCCTGAAAAAAAATCAGCAGCAGAGGTTCAGAGAACGGGACAACTGCTTCTCAACAGCTTTCACAACCGCAACGGAGTACAAATAACAAAGCTATCACTCAGTGCTCTGTGATTATTTATTAGATAAAGGACCAGTTTTTGATTCATTTAGCAGTACGTGGCATTTTTGTTAGTATTTTCTAGTGACTTTTCAGATGTTCTGGTTTTATCATCTAAGAGCTCACCTTAGAACATGCTTCTACCTTCATTATTGAAAATCTTCAAAAACAACTATACACTTCACTGCAGTTTCCAGCTGAAATTAACACTAGAGGCAGTAAAACACCAACAACTTTTATTCATTCTCATACAAATTATGATGCAGATTTTCGTTATAAAGGCTTAGGTTAATGCAGTTCCTTCCACGATACTGTGTTATGACCTCAAAACACTTTTTACCATGGTGCATTATTTGTAAACTAATACATTTTGATGTATTCATCACATAAACAGCTCCATTTGTATGGTTTTTTAGATAGTAAACTTGCTCGGTAGCAGTAGCGTTTCATTTGCATGTGAACGCATCTGTACAGGCCCATGAACACGGTCAATGAAAAAGAGTACCTTTAGAAAAAAAGAGACTTATAGTGAGCACGTGAGATAAATGCATGGTTGTTCGCAATGCATATTTTATCTAAGTTTGCTTTTGTTGTCACCGCTACATAGAGGTCTACCTTGCTCCACTCACCTTCATAGTTCCAAAGCATGCCGCGCTACAACAACCCACATAAAAAACGTTGCCAGATTCACATTTATCTAGTTTTTAATTAGAGCCCGACCGATAAGGGTTTTTTGGGGGCGATACCGATATTAGGGAGTAAAAAAGGCCGATATCGATATATCGGCCGATATTCTTTGTGTATATTATAGTACAGTACCAGTCAAAAGTTTGGACACTTTCCCATTCGTGTGTCCAAACATTTGACTGGTACTATATATAGAATACAGTATACATAAACAGAATATATATACACATAAACGCATTTTTTGCAATGATTACTCAAATGTGGTGATCAAACACTTGTAATGACATGACAAAGATATGTAATGGACGCAGGGCATTAAACAATTTAACAATAAACTTTATTATCCTAAATGAGTCTGACATCAGTGCACTGAAGAGTAAAGTTGGTTTATTCAACTTTAATTCAATTCAATTCCATTCAACTTTATTCCGTTGAAGTTTGTTTCACTTCGGAACATTCATTCATGGATTTGCGCTACTGTCTTCACACACAGACGAAACTTACTAGAGAAGTGTGAAGTGTGACATAATATACCTCTGTAAATAAATACAATATAAATTCACGTCTCGCGCACTTTAATGCCCTTTGAATGTAACGTGTACATTCCCTTGGAACTGAAATCATGGCGGAATATCATGTGAAGTCAACTTCGCAGGGCACTTACAGTCAGATATAACAAACGTATGAAGCTCTCGCCTTAACAGAACCTCCTTACTGAAGTGATCTTGACTGGTGGTCACTATCTCGCGAACGGCCGGCGGATCTCCACCAAATTCGGGGGATCCGTTCAGCTCGAGGAGCCCTCTCGAACGCCACCCTCCGCGTGTCGGTAGCCCCCCGGGATCGCTTGATCGGTCGGCGCCGGACCGCGAATTTAACCACCCGTAACTCCCGAACCCCGGGGGCTATCGACGCGGGGGTGGTCTCATTCGAAAGCGGGCCTCTGACGTACAATCGATTCATGTTCAAGAGAGTTCCTCGAGCTGTAGGGATCCCCCGAATTTGGTGCGAATTTGCAGTGCCGTTAAGGAGTATTGGCCTTTCAAAGTTTCAATGGTTTTCCATTGATTTAAGCTTTAAAGCGTTTCATCTAGGTCGCCAGTATCAAACAATGGAGCGCGCTCTGCTGGACAAACTAATTACACCATTTCAAGCATTTTATCTGCGTTATGTTTCTTTAAAAGTTCATATCGGCGGCATATTCGCCGATACCGTTATATCGGCGACAGGCTCATATCGGCCAATAATATCGGCAAAAAGATATATCGGTCGGGCTCTAGTTTTTAGCACCACTCACTGGACATTTCACATTGAAAGTGGCACGAAACACGCTGAAATATCATTTTCAGAGATGTTGCCACAGGCCACACTTATCCCAGCGGTTTCCAATAAATAAATATACAGTGGTACGGAAAGTATTCAGACCCCCTTTAAATTTTTCACTCTTTGTTATATTGCAGCCTTTTGCTAAAATCATTTAAGTTCATTTTGTTTCCTCATTAATGTACACCACCGCACCCCATATTGACAGAAAAACACAGAATTGTTGACATTTTTTGCAGATTTATAAAAAAGAAAAACTGAAATATCACTGGGTCCTAAGGATTCAGACGCCTTGCGCAGTATGTAGTAGAAGCAGCACCCTTTTGACTCTAAAACAGCCATGAGTCTTTTTGGGAAAGATTCAACAAGTTTTTCACACCTGGATTTTGGGATCCTCTGCCATTCCTCCTTGCAGATCCTCGCCAGTTCTGTCAGGTTGATGGTAAATGTTGGTGGACAGCCATTTTTAGGTCTCTCCAGAGATGCTCATTTGGGTTTAAGTCAGGGCTTTGGCTGGGCTATTCAAGAACAGTCACAGCGTTGTTGTGAAGCCACTCATTCGTTATTTTAGCTGTGTGCTTAGGATCATTGTCTTGTTGGAAGGTAAACCTCCGGCCCAGTCTGAGGTCCTGAGCACTCTGGGGAAGGTTTTTGTCCAGGATATCCCTGTACGTGGCCGCATTCATCTTTCCCTTGTTGCAACCTGTCGTCCTGTCCCTGCAGCTGAAAACACCCCCACAGCATGATGCTGCACCACCATGCTTCACTATTGGCTGTATTGGACAGGTGATGAGCAGTGCCTGGTTTTCTCCACACATACCGCTTAGAATTAAGGCCAAAAAGTTCTATCTTGGTCTCATCAGACCAGAGAATCTTATTTCTCACATCTTGGAGTCCTTCAGGTGTTTTTTAGGTGTTTTTTCATGTGTCTTGCACTGTGGAGAGGCTTCCGTCGGGCCCCTCTGCCATAAAGCCCTGACTGGTGGAGGGCTGCAGTGATGGTTGATTTTCTACAACTTTCTCCCATCTCCCGAGTGCATCTCTGGAGCTCAGCCACAGTGATCTTTGGGTTCTTCTTTCCCTCTCTCACCAAGGCTCTTCTCCCCCGATAACTCAGTTTGGCCGGACGGCCAGCTCTAGGAAGGGTTCTGGTCGTCCCAAACGTCTTCCATTTAAGGATTATGGAGGCCACTGTGCTCTTAGGAACCTTAAGTGCAGCAGAATTTTTTTTTTTAACCTTGGCCAGATCTGTGCCTTGCACAATTCTGTCTCTGAGCTCTTCAGGCAGTTCCTTTGACTCATGATTCTCATTTGCTCTGACATGCACTGTGAGCTGTAAGTTCTTATATAGACAGGTGTGTGGCTTTCCTATTCTAGTCCAATCAGTATAATCAAACACAGTTGGACTTAAATGAAGGTGTAGAACCATCTCAAGTATTATCAGAAGAAATGGACAGCACCTGAGGTTAATATATGAGTGTCACAGCAAAGGGTCTGAATACTTAGGACCATGTGATGTTTCAGTTTTTCTTTTTTAATAAATCTGCAAAAATGTCAACAATTTCTGTGTTTTTCTGTCAATATGGGTGCTGTGTGTACATTGTTTTTAATGGAAGGAAAAAAAATTAACTTAAAGTATTTTAGCAAATGGCTGCAATATAAAAAGTTGAAAAATTTAAGGGGGTCTGAATATTTCCGTACCCACTGTATATTCATTTTTTGCAATAAACACTTGACAATATGTTTGTTGTATATTTAGGTCGCGATAACCGCAATATCGCAATACCGCGCTATTGACGAGCAAACCGCAGAGGAGTGCAAGAACTGCAGCAACCGCGATTTTTCCGTGTTTTATTTTTTCGTAAGGTTATGCCCTTCTTGTTTTACACTTCATGCATGTGGACTGAATAGTAAACAAGTTAGTAATGATAACATAATGTGTACCATGCTGATTTGTACAGAGGCTCCATATATTTTCACTTAACAAGCCTAAACAGACAGTGACTGAGAGAGAGATCGACTGAGCGCGTGCGATTACTTGTGGCTGTCCTCCAGGCCGAGTCATATATATTTGTGAAAATAGGTTGTCATGTTCAAGGAAAGCGAAATCTCTGTCTTAGCATCGACACATAGCTGGTCAGCTGAGCTTCTAAAGTGGCACTCAAAGTTAAAATGATTTCAGCTGCGTGTTTCATTACGTCTCTTTGAATTAACGAATCAGCGTTTTTGAACATGTAGTTGAAAGACAGCCACCACCTTGTGGCACAACACTGTAACTGCACTGACTGACAGCCAGTCTAGAACGCGCGCAGGTGGCATATCAATAGAAAGTTTCTTGTCCAGTCAGATTAGAAAATCAGATTACAACTAGGTTAACTGTATACATATAGGCTAACGATCTTATTGTCAGGTTTATGTTCTGTTAAGTGGACCGTTATTTTGTCATTCTCTTCTGTTTACTTCACTTCCTGTTTCAACACTATTTGGTTTCGGTTTCATTGTCTTCTGCATATGACCTCGTTAGTTATATCGTAACATACACACACAAATTATATATATATATATATTATATTAGGCGTTAAAACCGCATACCCGCTATTGAGCCACTCAAAATTACCGCAAGGGAAATTCCCTCAAGACGACAGCCCTAGTTATTATTCTCCATCGTTTTTTTTATCATGATTTATCAATTTTAATGCTTCATGGGATTGATTTTCCATTATTAAAGTTAAGTTTAACTTAATGCAATAACCTCTTTGCTTCATATCAACGTTTATAATGTTGTGATTCATCTCATAGCTGGTTGGTTTGGTTCATAGCTTATATTGCTTTAACAAAGACTTGCCTATTGGAAAAATGGATGATACTTCCAGAACCAAAGCCACTGAAGACGTGGGCGAGCGTTTAAAGTTAATCCCACACTTTGCCTACATTCTGAATGATCCAGAAACCCAACAAAGACTTCCCAGGCTGAAAGCACCTTTTGCATTGAACTCCCAGTATAAACGATGCACTGCTCTTCAACTACAGTGCCCTTACTTGTTGACTTGTGTCGTTGAGAGCATTTGGTCCTTTTGGCACATGTGCGCTGATATATTCTGTGTTCGTCAGAGACTGTGAGTATAGGCTTGCCTGAGATTGCTGGTAAATATGCAGCTATTGATTGAGATGAATGTGGATCGATGTTCCTCCCACAGATCTCGAGCACCGCCACCCTGGAGGGCAAAGGGCAGCTGAAGTTCACAGCAGGCAAGTGGAGCCCACATCACAACAGCACGCAGCTGGCCACGGCCAATGACACGGCCATCCGAGGCTGGGACCTGCGGAGCATGAGGTAAGACGTGAGGAGTGTCATTTGGGTACTGTGTGCATGGCTACTGTTTTGTAAGTATCTCAAACTTTTACTGTACAAACTTGGGTTTGAGTTGTTTCAAAATCACAAACACCAGACCAAATTTTTTCATCTGTAACTCGTGTTAGAGCTACATCCACCAAATTCTGCCTATTTGATCAAACTGGTTTTCCTTCATCGCAGGTACATAAACTATTGTATCATACTGTATTGTGACTGTGTTTCTGTTAACAAGAGATGAGAGAGGTTGTGTGCTCCGGTTCCCTCTGATGCTGACTAATGAAGCTTACTATTCTTTGGAAAATGGGCTAACAAAACTGGTAACCACCCAGAACACCATTGCAATAACATACTGTGTAGATTTTAGCCAATCATCTACTTTATATATCTCACAGTGAAATATATATATATATTATATGCTGCAATGCTAGGGTCATTATTATACCATATTTAATGGTAATATAAATATAATTAATTTATTTCCTCATGTTGCCTTTACACTATACATTCAAAACTTTGAGGTCATAAAGTTTATTTTTTAAAATGATTACTATTTTTATTCTGCAAGGGTGCATAAATTGATCAAAAGTGACAGTAAAGACATTTATAATTCATTTCTACAGTAAATGTTGTGCTTTTGAATGTTCTGTCAAAATCCCCCCCCCCCCCCGCAGCACGCTGTTTTTCAAACATTGATAATAATCAGAACTTTTCGTGGCTCAGTCAGCATATCAGAATGATTTCTGAATGATCATGTGACACTGAAGACTAGTAATGATGCTGAAAATTCAGCTTTGCATCAAAGGAATAAATAACATTTTAAAATAGAAAACAGTTATTTGAATTGTAATAATATTTCACAATATTACTTTATTTTTGATTAAATAAATTCAGCCTTGGTGAGCAAAAGAGACTTTTTTCCAAAACCTCAAATATATATACATAGTGTATGTGACATAGTATGTGTGGTATCATAGCTACGGTGCTCCAATATCAAAACTCCTTGTTATCCTCATGCTTGTCCAAAAATGCATAATGATAATGGTATTTCCTTGGAACGTTTTGGTGCTCTGTTGTATTGATGTAAAGAGTTTCCAGCTGGATTATTTAGAAATAATATGGTTTACTGAATGTTTTGAACGTCAGACTGAAGATGTTTCTTCAGTGTCAAACATCACACCTGAAGGAAATGTATCACAATAGTCTGAGTTTGATACGGTGATCTGTTCCTCACCGGTTGTGCGGTTCTCCGTGATTCAGTGTGTGTGGTGTGTGTGTGTGTGTGTGTGTGTGTGTGTGTTGTGTTGTGTGTTTGTTTTTTGGTGTGTGAGAGAGCCAGTGGAAGCTTCTGGAAAAGCTAGTGCCGAGAGAAACGAATGTTCACTTGAGCTCTGCCGGAGGAATAATAATCACAGCGCTATTGATCCCTGGATAACAGTCAGACCTGATGAGATGAGATGAGAGAGAAATGAAGACCAGTAGATGAGTTTGTGTCGAGGTACATCAAAGAGCTTGAGAGGTGAATCCTTACTGTAGTTATTATCGCATTGTTATGGCATGATGTTAAAACAGGAAACTTTTCCCACAAACATTTGACTCCATGCACACTTGGTATATTCTAAAAAGTTACTTCAAAAAGTACTATTTCTGTTACTTGTTTTTAGCCTTATATGATGAATGTCATAAGGGGAATCTGTCATATTTCCATCTGTAATGCAGTTTATATCAAACTATGTATTAAACCTACAAAGGTGAGATAACTTGAATATGATCCTGTGTATAACACTGATGGAGGATCCTCTGATAGAAAGAGCAGTCTGTGATAGATTGAGGTCGTATGATAAGTGTTGAGTGAGAATATGCCGTGCAGTTTGATTGCACTGATTTCAGGAGACGTCAGCACATTCATTTACAGCTCAGAGAGGAAGGTGCTAAAGGGAAACGGCTTCATCAAAAGTTTCAGCATACATTTTTTTTTTTTTGGAATATATGTTAAATATGCCCAATGGTACATTTATTTGCTTTGTTTTTGACAGTGATGAACATTTTCTTTCATCTGTGAAGGTTTTCGAGGGTCATAAGAAACTATATGTACTGCATGTAGCATGTGTTATATTCCATTTTAGGTTGAAAGCTGTTCATTTAGGATTTTTTTATTCTTTAAACACTCTGTCACTTCAACAACCAGTATTGGGGTCAAATAAAAGGAAACACATGGAATGTAGTAATTTCATTCTAATTACTAATTACTAATTTCACATACTAAATTAACTCTGATCCTTAATCACACAGAAACTGTTTGAGTCATTTAAATAACAGCTTGTCAGTCAAACTATTCATGTATCATTTCTAATAATAATTCGGCAAAGACTTTGAGCACGAAGAATTGGAAAATGAATAGTTTGAACTTATGGCGCCAATATAATAATGAATAAATAAAATTTAAAATAAATTGTAACATGCAATACATATTTGTATGTTTACAGTGTTCTCCGTAGCTAAATATGTTAGGATATACCATCCAAATAATTAATGCATGCAATACTTCAATTATTATTTGTAATTGTAAGATTGTTTAAAATTAAAAAGGTAAAAATAAAATTAACATGCAAGTACAAATTATTAAACAATAGAAGTTGAATAAAGGGTATAGCATGGAATAAAAGAAGTTGATCTGTTTTTCTGTGCTGCTGTATCAAAAACTATAATGTCTGATATAACATATATTACAATAATTAATTAAATTTTTTACACAAACCTTTCGAAATAAAGATTTAACATCCAAACAACCGATTTAACAGGTATTTGTTTAGCTGTCATCTGAAAAAAGATTATAATATATATCTATATATAACATATAAAAATATGATAAAATTAAAAAGTTCAAAAATTACATTAAAATTTTTGTTTTTCTTACATTTATTTTTATTAATGAGTATCATTTGCATTATTTACGTTATTTTATATTTCTCCTTGCCGTTTTTTTTTTTTGACAAACATACTCTAGCATCCTGCAAAACCAATATCATGACATCTTTTACAAAAAACACAAGCACATGAGGCATACTAATTCCACTACAGCTATATCCCCTGTTTCAATGTGTGCTACACGCTCAGTGTTGTTTCCACGCATACGTCTTCGCAGTGTGTCAAACTACACATCCACACACTCTCGCTCCTACCTTTTAAAAACTTTCCTGCTGTCTATCTATCAACCCATAACCTTAGAAAGTGCCATTTCCTGCAGAGCGTTCAAAAGCTGTTTGAAATCCACATGCTTTTAAACTGTCTTCCTCGTAGATGGAGGCAGACGTCAGGCCTCTAGCCCTTCCGTTCAGCCGTCATGTGCCTGGCTGTTGCCATGGAAACAAAGGTCCGGCTCCACGAGCGCTGGGGAACTGCAGCCCGATCCGCTCAGCCACGTCCATTTATCAGCCAGCCTTGCCTCGCTGCAGTGCGGAACAGCAGCTCATAATGACTTCTGCGGCCAGCAAAGGGACGTTGGGCAGGAGATTCAGATTGGCGCTCGTGTCCGCAGGCTTAAGGACCAACACAAACTAATCTCTGTCTGATTTTGTGTGGCATGTTCTCACCCAAGCTTTGCCTGATCGGATCCCAATTTCACATTTACAAGCATGAAGGACTCAGGAGCAGCGCCGCTAACCTCATTTCTTGCTCCATTTCCTTGGCTGGGTCAGCCCTGGCTGTGGCTCGGGACGAGTCCGCTGCTCCTTAACCAGGAGAGGGAGAAAGTTCACAACCTGTCCGTCTGCTAGAGTTCTCCTCTGTTACGTCTGCTTGGTCTGAGAAGGCCAACTAGAGGGCATGCAACAATAGCAGCATAGAGTCTGGTCCATTTGTCAAGAGAAACCTGTAAAACAGATTGATTTGTTTTTACCTGATGTTTAAGGGGCATTTAGTGTTAAAGGGATATTCCAGCCAAAAATAAAAATTATATTCTCAAAAGAAGACATTTTGAAGAATGTGTAACCAAACAGCTGGTCATTGACCTCCATAATCTGAAAAATAAAATAAATAAAATACTCTGGAAGTCAATGGGGACCGCAATTTTGACTTCCATATTATGGAAAAAAAATATTATGGAAGTCAATACCAGCAGTTTTCTGATTTCTGTAGTATAGAAAAAAAAATACTATGGAAGTCAATGGGAACCAGCAGCTGTTTGACTTCCATGCTGGTATATTTTATAAACTCTGTCACAAGCCAATTAATGTAATATATTATGCATTATGTAAAAAGTTTGGAGGGGGGCGGGGGTCACACTTTATATTCAGCGGTCTTAAATATTATGTACTGTAACGGGGTGAAGAATCACACGACAAGAAATCTCAATCGATACCCCGGAGGGTGAATTTATTGGGGTGATGGGTGCTCGTGAGAAAGGTCCAGGTAGGTGCTCCGGTGCGTGAGTGCTCTCTTCCTTCTTCCCAGTGCAGAGGGTCCGTGCAGTGCTCTTGTGGGGCTTGTCGGTCACACGCTGCTGTCTGTGGGATAAATGAGAGGGCGAGTTAGTGCTCAGTCTCATGGAGGAATCTCCTAGATGGCAGGGCTTCCGTGGTTTATGTAGCCGCCGCCTGATGAGGTGCAGCTGTGACCGATCAGCCTGTGATGATGATGGCCAGGTGCTCCTCGTTTGTTTCCAGGGCGACGCTGATGAAGCTCCCCCCCCCAAGCGTCGTCCTGGTCCTGTGGCTCCCAGTCCTGTGTCGGAGGCATCCATCTGTAGCAGGAAGGGGCAGCTAAAGTCCGGGGCTCGGAGAACTGGCTCCGAGATGAGGGCCCTCTTCACCCTCTGGAAGGCCTCTTCTGCTGCTGTTGTCCACTGTACTTTCTCCGGCTGCCCCTTCCTGGTCAAGTTTGTCAGGGAGGCAGCTAAAGAGGAGAAGTTGGGGATGAAGCAGCGATAATACCCCGCCAACCCTAGAAAGGCTCGTACCTGGGTCTTGGTCTCGGGTCTTGGAGGCGGAGCGTACCACCTCCACCTTCTTCTCCTGCGGGCGAATGAGACCCCGTCCCACCTGGAACGACAGGTACTTCGCCTCGGAGAGGGCAAGGTGGTATTTGCGAGGGTTGGCGGTGAGTCCATCCCTCACGAGCTCCGAGAGCACCCTCCGTACCGTCCTGTGGTTTTTATCCCATCCACATCGGAGTGGATCATGATCATCCAGATAGAACCGCGGCGTTGGCCTTATGGTGCCGCTACAGGATTTCCATCATCCCTGGACCCCAGCATTTTTTAAGAGTGCACGATTTCTGTCCTATAAACATAAGAATGACAGTTTGTATATTATGCTATTTTGTGAACTCGGCTTCTCCTTTCACTGTTTACAGAAAAAGAAAACTTTCTGACAAAAAATTGTTGTCGATCAATAAATAACTATTTTCATTGAATCTTAACAAATAAATAAAATATTTCTGTATCTTTAATTTCCAATTTATGGAAGGAAACACTGGGACAAGATTATAGATAACAACATATAATAGGTAATTATATTTTTTAAATCGATTAAAAAAGAATTGTTGTCTATTTTGATCGTTTTTCCAAAACTATCTGTTATTGCAGCCCTAGGAAGCTTAGAAGCTGTGGAAAACAACATGTCTCTTAGCAAATAAGAAGAAAAAAAAAAAAAAGTATTTTATTTAAAATCTGACCACTGAAGATTTTTAAAAATCAATTGAAAGAAATAATTGCCTGGTTAAAATAGTTGTTAGTTGCAGCTCTAGATAGAATATTAATGTCTTCTGCTATTGATTTAATGTTCCCACTCCATAAAACGAGACATTCAGTGTTAACATGGCTCTCCAGTGACTGCTTTAGACTCGACATAAATGGAGACTTAATTGAAGCTCCATACACTCTCACACGTCAAATATTTCACTTCCTGTTTTAATGAGATTTTTAATTAGCATGTTAATTGTCTAATGAGTGTGTGGCAAGATAGCCGGCTAATGGGAGTAGAAAAATCCAGACGCGATGGTGTAGTAATACATCTGGACTGTGTTTAGTCTACACACACACACAGCACCTTTACAAGCAAATCCAGCCGGCAGCCTAGGAAGTCATCACCTTGCAGGAGGATGCCAGTAGCCTGTGCTTTATGGCTTGTCACACTTTTATAGGATGCTTGATGGAGGTTTGACCTTCAGACCCCGATGCTCGGGCTGCTTTTGATTCATGAGAAATGCTCTATCCTTATCTCTCACTGTTCTTCTCATTCTCTTCTGTGCTTCTCTCTTCATCACTCAGTCTCAGTTGTTCGTTTGCGTTCTCATTTGTGTTGGTCTGAGTGTGTGATGTGATGTTTTTGTTGCTCACAGTCAGATCTACTGCATTGAAAATGCTCATGGGCAGCTGGTGCGAGACTTGGACTTCAACCCCAACAAGCAGTATTACCTGGCCAGCTGCGGCGATGACTGTAAAGTCAAGTTCTGGGACGTGCGTCACATCAACGAGCCCGTCAAGTGTCTGGAGGAGCACTCTCACTGGTTAGACAGAAATACACTTGAACACACACCAACACTGCACAATAAGTCTGAAAATGTACACTTACACTACAGGTCAAATACTGTAAGTTGGAATAATTATTATATATTTTTTTTTTCTGAAAGATGTATCGTCTGCCCACCAAGGCTGTTAAAAATAAAAATATATAGTAAAAACATAAAAATATTGTGTGATATTATTACACTTTAAAATAACTATTTTCTATGTGAATATATTTTTAAAATGTAATTTATTCTTGTGATGCAAAGCTGATTTTTCAGCAGTCATTTTTCCAGTCTTTAGTGTCACATGATCCTGTAGAAATTATTCTAATATGCTGATTGCTGCTCAATTATCATCAATTATTATTAATGCTCAATTATTAACAATTCTTTATTGAAAATCAATTGAAAATGTAAATATGTTTGTGGAATTGTTAACGCATTCTTTTTTTCAGGACTCCTTAGATGAAATAGAGTACTACAACCAAAAATCGTAATGTCATTTTGATCACTTTAGTGCATCTTGAGAATAAAGTAGTGTGTCTTCTCTTTTAAAAACACTTTACTTGCCTCAAACATTTGAATGAGTTCACATTTGCCACAAAAAAATGAAGCCATTTCCACATTGATAATAATCAGAAATGTTTCTTGAGCAAAGCAGCATATTATACTGATTCTGAAGATCATGTGACACTGAGACTGGAGTAATGATGCTAAAAATACATCTGCGTCATCACGAAATACCTTACGTTTAACAATGTTCACACCGAAAACAGTTAGTTTTAAATAGTAATAATATTCCCACTATTTTTTTAATCAAATAAATGCAGCCTTGGAAAGCATAAAATACTTATTTCAAAAACATAAAAAAAATCTTCATTATTTGCAACTATAGTGTATTTATTTGATTTAAAAATAAAAAGTATTTTGTATTACACACTAAACAGAATCAGATCTTTCAAATAATCAACTACCTGTACGTTGTGTCCTGTTCATTATATCGGTGGTAAATGACACAAATCAATAGATTTTATTAGTTGAAATGCCCGTGTGTGAAATCTCTGTTAATTAGCCGCTAATCTGTCTAATGTGACTTACCTTTGCAGCCACATTTATACTTATATTTTAGTCACATCAAAGATAATCGTCTTTCATGAGGTTTGAGGCTTGTGTTAGCGCGATCTTTCACATCTTTCTTGAAACCAGACGCAGTCAAAGCCAGCCTTCCTGTGCAATTTTATCTATGCGTGGCAGGTTTCGAACATGGTTATCTTAAATGTAGAAGACAGTATTTTAATTAGTGTGTGTATATCTGTGCTCTTACATCTTGCTGATGCTATAGTTGTGTGTTATAGTGCTCTGGGGTGTGTTAGTGTAGCTTGATTTAGCTCACTGCAGATCTGTTTCAGTGGAGAAAGAGGAGTGTGTGTGTGATTGCGAGAGAGTATATGCTCGTAGGTGTGAGTCACTGGATATAATTGCCTCAGAATCGTGCATATTGCTTCCCGCGCGCTCCAATCAAGGCATGATAGCTTGTCAGCCACAGGATGCTATTTCTTAAAGATAGAGGCGCCGGATCAATCAGAGCCGTTTTGATCCTATTTAGATAGGAAAGAGCAACAACAACAATGTCCCATACATGTTTCTCATTTCTCGTGTTTGCAGCGACAGGGGTTCGGCTGAGCCTCGGGCTGGGAGGTTTTAGGGAATATTTTGGGATAGGAGACAGATTAGTTAGGGAGAAGTCTTGACTGAGCCAGATTTTACTGCTGACAGCTGAGTTATCCTCCAACAATCCCTGGCTATGAGGGCTGGGATCCTTTACTGAGCTGTGCCCGAGGCTTATTTAGATAGAGGAAGAGAAAAGAGAAATAAGTCCGGGTGTCGTTGGTGAGGTGGCAGAGTGGGGACAGGAACGCAGGCGTGTTTGACGCTGTGCTTTGTGTTTCAGGGTGTGGAGTGTGAGGTACAATCACTCTCACGACCAGCTGCTGCTCACCGGCAGCAGCGACAGCAGGGTCATCCTGTCCAACATGGTGTCCATCTCCTCCGAGCCGTTCGGACACCTGGTGGACGACGACGACCTCAGTGACAACGAGGAGAGCCAGCAGGAAGAGAAGTACACAGCCCTTTCTGTCTCTCTCACCTTCTGCCTGAGCTTTATTGTGTCCTCAGATTTTCTATATAAATGCAACGAAATGCATTTGTTCTTTTCAGTTGAGTTCAGTACAGTTCACTTCATTTCAGTTAAATAATAATTCAGTTTAGTTCTGTTCATTTAAATCCAGTTCAATATACTTTAGTTCAGGTCAGTTCAGTTTAATCTAGCTAGTTTTCTTTTTTTTTTTATTTAGTTAAATTCCAAGAAATAATTTTGTTATTTTCAGTTGAGTTCAGTACAGTTCTGTTCATTTGAGCATCCAGTTCAGTAGAATTTAGTTCAGGTCAGTTGAGTTCAATCTAGCTCAGTGTTTTTCAGTCCAGTTTGATAAAGTTCAATTCCACAAAATAAATTTGTTCTTTTGAAATTAGTTCAGTACAATTCTATTAATTTTCAGTTCAATAGAATTTAGTTCAGGTCAGTTCAGTTCAATCTAGCTCAGTATTTTTCAGTTCAGTTTGATTCAGTTAAATTCCACAAAATGCATTTGACATTTTCAAATGAGTTCAGTACAATTCTATTTATTTCAACCCAGTTCAGTATAATTTAGTTCAGGCCAGTTCAGTTCAGTCTAACTCAGTATTTTTAAGTCTGGTTTCACTCAGTTAAATTCTACAAAATACATTTGTTCTTTTCAAATAAGTTCAGTACAATTACAGTGGGGCAAAAAAGTATTTAGTCAGCCACCAATTGTGCAAGTTCTCCCACTTAAAAAGATGAGAGAGGCCTGTAATTTTCATCATAGGTGTACCTCAACTATGAGAGACAAAATTAGAAAAAAAAAATCAGGAAATCACATTGTAGGATTTTTATAGAATTAATTGGTAAATTCCTCCGTAAAATAAGTATTTGGTCACCTACACACAAGCAAGATTTCTGGCTCTCACAGACCTGTAACTTCTTCTTTAAGAGGCTCCTCTGTCCTCCACTCGTTACCTGTATTAATGGCATCTGTTTGAACTTGTTATCAGTATAAAAGACACCTGTCCACAACCTCAAACAGTCACACTCCAAACTCCACCATGGCCAAGACTAAAGAGCTGTCAAAGGACACCAGAAACAAAATTGTAGACCTGCACCAGGCTGGGAAGACTGAATCTGCAATAGGTAAGCTGCTTGGTGTGAAGAAATCAACTGTGGAGCAATTATTAGAAAATGGAAGAAATACAAGACCACTGATAATCTCCCTCGATCTGGGCTCCACGCAAGATCTCACCCCGTGGGGTCAAAATGATCAAGAACTGTGAGCAAAAATCCCAGATCCACACGGGGGGACCTAGTGAATGACTGCTGAGAGCTGGGACCAAAGTAAAAAAGGCTACCATCAGTAACGCACTGCGTCGCCAGGGACTCAAATCCTGCAGTGCAGACGTGTCCCCCTGCTTAAGCCAGTACATGTCCAGGCCCGTCTTAAGTTTGCTAGAGAGCATTTGGATGATCCAGGAGAGGATTGGGAGAATGTCATATGGTCTGATGAAACCAAAATAGAACTTTTTGGAAAAACTCAACTTGTCATGTTTGGAGGAAAAAGAATGCTGAGTTGCATCCAAAGAAAAACCATACCTACTGTGAAGCATGGGGGAGGAAACATCATGCTTTGGGGCTGTTTTCTGCAAAGGGACCAGTACGACTGATCCGTGTAAACGAAATAATGAATGGTGCCATGTATCGTGAGATTTTGAGTGATAACCTCCTTCCATCAGCAAGGGCATTTGAAGATGAAACGTGGCTGGGTCTTACAGCATGACAATGATCCCCAACACACCGCCCGGGCAACGAAGGAGACGCTTCGTAAGAAGCATTTCAAGGTCCTGGAGTGCCTAACCAGTCTCCAGATCTCAACCCCATAGAAAATCTTTGGAGGAGTTGACAAAAATCCGGTTGAACAGCCACACCCCCAAAACATTGTTTAAAAACCTTGTTACTGCTCTAGAGGAGATCTGCATGTAGGAATGGGCCAAAATACCAGCAACATTTTGTGAAAACCTTGTGAAGACTTACAGGAAACGTTTGATCTCTGTCATTGCCAGCAAAGGGTATATAACATAGTATTGAGATGAAATTTTGTTATTGACCAAATACTTATTTTCCACCATAATTTGCAAATAAATTCTTTAAAAATCCTACAATGTGTTTTTCTGGATTTTTTTTTCTCATTTTGTCTCTCATAGTTGAGGTATACCTATGATGAAAATTACAGGCCTCTCTCATCTTTTTAAGTGGGAGAACTTGCACAATTGGTGGCTGACTAAATACTTTTTTTCCCCACTGTATATTAATTTCCAGTTGAATAGAATTTAGTTCAAGTTAGTTCAGTTCAGTTCAATCTAGCTTAGTATTTTTCAGTTCAGTTTGATTCAGTTAAATTCCACAAAATGCATTTGACATTTTCAAATGAGTTCAGTACAATTCTATTTATTTCAACCCAGTTCAGTATAATTTAGTTCAGGCCAGTTCAGTTAAGTCTAGCTCAGTATTTTTCAGTCTGGTTTCACTCAGTTAAATTCCACAAAATACATTTATTCTTTTCAAATAAGTTCAGTACAATTATATTCATTTCCAGTTGAATAGAATTTAGTTCAGGTCAGTTCTGTTAAATCTAGCTCATTATGTTTAAGTCAAGTTTGATTAATTTAAATTCCACATAATACATGTGTTATTTTCAAATGAGTTTAGTATAATTATTTTGATCTCAGTCTAGTTCAGTAGAATTTAGTTAAGGTCAGTTCAGTTCAATCTAGCTCAGTATTTTGAGTCCAGTTTGATAAAGTTAAATTCCACAAAATGTATTTGTTCTTTTCAGGTCAATTATTCAATTATTTCAATTATTTTCAGTTAATTAAGTTCAATACAGTTCTTTAAATTTTTATTTATTTCAGTCCAGCACAATTAGTTCAGGTCAGTTCAGTTCAATATAGCTCAGTTTTTTTTCCCGGTCCATTGTGATTCAGTGGAATTCTTTGAAATATGTTTGTTCTTTTTAATTAAGTTTAGTACAATTCTATTAATTTTAGTCCACTTCACTACATTCTATTTATTTCAGTCCAGTTCAGTCTAGAGCAGTATTTTTCAGTCAAGTTTGATTCAGTTAAATTCCACAAAAAGTCGTTTAGTTCAATACAATTCTATTCATTTCCATCATTTCAGTTCAGTACAGTTTAGTTCAGCTCAGTTCACTTAAATCTAGCTCAGTACTTTGATTCTACAAAATTAATGTGTTATTTTTTTCCAATTGCATTCAGTACAATTCTATGGCAGTTTAGTTCAGTGAGATAAAATTAAATGTTTAAAATATATTCAATTTTATAGAATGTAATGCTATTCAGTATGTCAATTCAGCTGAGTTTGCTTTGGTTTGATTCAGTTTGTGTGTCACAGAACAAATACATCTATATATTACCAGCACCATTTACTCTGCTCATTTATGTTGTGTGAAGGGGGAAAGAGCCCCTGCAGGACAGCATCATTGCCACATTTGAGGAGCACGAGGACAGCGTGTATGCGGTGGAGTGGTCTGCTGCAGACCCCTGGCTGTTCGCCTCCCTCAGCTATGACGGCCGGCTGGTGATTAACAGAGTCCCTCGAGCCCTCAAATACCACATCCTACTGTAGAGGAGGTGAGCATCAAAATGATGGAAAACGGGGACACTGATGATACTATTCAATAATGAGTAATGTGCAAGAATTAAGAGTTTGTTTCTCTCTTTTCCCAGGATGAACTCACATTCCCAGCTTCTGCAGACATGGACGAGTGAAATCCTGCTTTGACTTCATACGGAACTGTTTGAGTAAACTCTATCGCGTCAGATGTCTGCAGCAGCTGTGCTGTTACTCTTTACTGTATTTGTGTGGTGATTTCCCAACACTTGATGATTTATTGAGCTGGTCTGGCATTCATAAAAAACACCTGGATTACGCAGATATCTGTGTTCTTGTGATTTTTGTGTGTTCTGTTTGGTGCTGTGGGAAATCAGAACCCTGAAGATTAATTATGATTATGTGTCTTATCATGTCCGCTGTAACAAAAGCAATGCTCTGTGGAACTGTCAGAGAAAGCCTAATTACCCCTGTATGTTTCCCAAAAAAACAGCTTTAATTAAAGAGCAAGATTTGATGTCCTTCTCTCCTTATCTGCCTCTCCTCTCCTCCGTTTGTAATTGCGAGACGAGTGTTCGTTAAAGCACCTCCAGTGACAGTCTGTTTTAATTGCAGCTTGAATCTCCACATCTCAAGCTGCCAAGGGACGGCCGCGGCCCGATCCGTCAATACCAGGGCCGGCGGAATGAGTCTCTGAATGCATAATGTCAGTGCTCGCCGTCTCGAGTGGCGCCTCGGATTCTTTACGTACGTGATGCGAGGAGGTTAAATGCATTTGGAGTTTAGGGATTTTAACCCTCCATGGTCTGTCACAAGCCCTGCTGCCCCTGCTCTTCTGTGGACGTGCTGGATGTGAGTGTGCATGGAGAGATACAACTGGGTCTCCATGAAAGGTTGTATTCACTTATGGAAAGGTCCTATTTAAAGTTTACCGGCCACACTAAACGCAGCTGATTGCATTTTGCAGATAGCACGGTCGTGCACGCACTCGCAGCTGTTTGTTATTTTCTTATCAATTCTCTTCTTATTTAAGCCTCTTGTTTTCACTCTTTTCTTTGCCAGTGTGTTTTGTTACTTATGCTTCACCCGTACGTTTTGCTTAGATTTTTCAGTTATGAGTTTTGTTGTGTTATCTTTCTTTGTTTCTTTTTTTTTGTTCAGTTTATTCCGTTGCTGCCCGGACTGTCTGCATTTGCTGACTCTCGCTCTGAACTGTGACTCTGTTCTCTGGCTCTCCTTCCTGTTCTGCCTGCTTGCCTGTACTGATCATTGTTATTGATCCTCGCCTGTCCCTGTCTATGATGTGCTTCTCTTGGTTTTGCAGCCACTCGCCTGGTATTTGATCTTCGCCCGTTAGACTACTTGTTATGGCTTTCCTGGGCTTCGTTTACTGATCAGACTGCTCTCCCGTTTCCTGTTCATTGTCTGGGCTTCCTCTCCATTGTCCTCTTAGACTGCTGAAACAGGGCTTGGCGGCTCGTCACCAGTTTAAGTAAAAGTGTTTGTTGGAGCATCTAACTGCATTTGGGTCCTTCATTACAGAGAATTGTGACACACATGACCTGGGGAAAGTTATAGCCTATGCCTATGAATTAAGGTATCATTGAGCTTTTTTTAAAAAAATTAGTTCCTTCCTTATTTTTAGTGAAAACATGAGCACATTCTATTATTTAGTCCCATTATTTAAATAAAACATGAAACAAATAAATAAAACTTGGTCACGATTTAGCTAAAACAATGAAACTAAAAAGACGGGACAGATTAATAAAGTGTCTGTAAGTTTAAAGTCACAAGTTCTTTCATTATTAACGAAATAGTATTTTTAAATAGTATAGTTTTACTATTACAAAATAGTATTGTTTTTTTATATAAAAACTAATACATGAATACTAAAACTTTCAGATGAAAATTGAAAATAATATAAAAATATAAAAATCTATATCATAACACTGCTTAAGTTTTTAACTTTCCCCACATAAATTACACATTTAAAAAAAGTCTTGGGACAGTTTTATTATAGGTTTGCATGTAGAGTTCAGCGTTTGTATTCCCTGTGCAATCTGACATAAAATTAACAGTAGTCTTTTTTTTATTATTGCAATATGTTGTTACAGTTGTGTTGCCAAAATAACTGTGTTACTGCGTACAATTAAAACGGTGAAAAATAAAAATAGTACAAAGCAGCAAAAAATAAATTAAGAACAAAACTTCATGTCTCTCTCTCGTGGACGTGCTGGGTCTGTTTTGGCCAGTTTCTTCATCTCTCTCGCTGCTGTGCGTCTCTCATGTAAGTACATATGCTTATTGTATACCAAACTGGTGATTTTTACATTACATAGTACTTTGTAACCATCATAATGTGGGAAAATGGAAAGCCCGTGAGAAAGCAGTAATCAATTTCAGGCAATCAGCTGTCCCATACAAAACACGACAATAATCAATGAGCCATTAACCTAATTACATGAAAATTCTGAAACTGAACAAAATTAACTTTTCAAAAAAAAAAAAAAAATTCACATTTTTTTGATCCTGACACAAAATGACCAGCAAACATTAATTGACTATTCATATCAGCAGCACATGTGAAAGTGTGAGTGAGTACTAGTCAGGTGAAATCACTATCATTCTTATTAGATTGTAAGAGCAGACTGATTGGTATAAAAGGAGGGAAGAAGCGCTTCCTATCTTTGTGTTCTTGTTAGCAATGGTTACCTTTAAAGAAATACGTGACGCTTTGCATCAAAATGGCCTCACATGCAAGGAAATTGCTACAAAGTATATTGCACCTGAAAGAACCATTTATTGGATCATCAAGAACTTCAAGGAGAGAGTTTCGACTGCAGTGAAGAAGTCTTCAGGTTGTCCCAGAGTGTCCAGCAAGCGCCATGACCGTCTCCTCCTGAGCAGTCAGCTAAGGAATCGGTCTCCAGCAGTGCAGAGGCTTTGCTCGAATGCGCAGGTTGTGTTAGAGCATCTCACGCCCAGTGAGCAAACTTTTGCCAACAGTGCAGCATCCTTAACAATCCATGTTGGGGGTTGCTTTTCAACCCGGCCAAGGGAGTGGGCTCCTCTCATATCTGCCCAAAACCCTGGCCATGAATAAAGCTGGGTTCAAAACGTCCCTTCAAGAGAGACTTCTCCAAGATCACATGAGCAATTTTGGTGATGATCCGTGCTTTTCCATCATGTGGAGCACCATGTCATCACAGCAAGAGTGACAAAGAATGGCTCCGAAGATCATTACATTGAAAATTTTGATCCGTCGCCAGGCCGTCCCCAATTCATCCACGAGAAAACCTTGTGGTCAGTCCTCAAAGGCGAGTGCCAAGCCGAGCCCACGAAATTGTGATGCAACTCCGATAACGCATAAGGCAAGAAGGATCTCCAGCAGTCAGGGTTTGGGCCCATAAGCTAATATCCATCAGTCCATAGCGAATTGCGAGGTTTATGTCATGATATAACAAGGGTCAACCCTGTAAACATTGAACCTCCAGGATATAGTATATTTTTTTGCCAATAAAACCTTTAAAACAGATATGCTTATCATTGATTTTCAGTATACCATAGAAACGTGGAAAAATAATTTACAAATACTGAAGCAGCAAACGTTGCAAAACACAAAATTTATATCACTACCAAAACTTTTGGCCATGACTGTACAGGTCAAAATTTTGAACAACCAGATATAATTTTTTAATATTTTTTTACTAGTGGGTGCAGGACACTATAGTTCATTTATTTAAGTGAGGATAGCAAAATAAGTACATTGTGACATATTATCCCAAAAATTCTTCATTCAGTGGACTACCAGTAAAACTGATTAAAATTTGGGACCCAAAATTATTCAGACACTTTGACCTGAGCATGTTTTGCTTAAGTGTTATCTGACATTATCAAGATTAATTTGTTCTGACAGTTTAACTCTGGGTTCTTCTCATATTTTATTACCATTTTCTAAACTATAGTGAATAAACTGTGATAATGTGAAATGTTGAAGTTGTCTGAATACATTAGGTTTGACTGTAAATGTAACAGTATTTTACTGTAAAATTACATATAATGTGATGTTAAACCATTTACAGTTTTCACAGTAAATTGTAAGGTAACTTACAGTAAATCAGCATGCTTTTACTGTAACATTTTTGCAGCTTTTTTTTCGGTAAACATTACAAAAAAATTAACTGTGGATAAACAAATATAGATTTTATACTTAAGCAATGACCGTTAATCAACGGTTTTGTTAATTTTCATTTCATTTTTTAAGTAATAGTCCATCGAAAAATACTCACCACCCTTAGGCTATACCAGATGTACCGTATATGACATACTTTCTTCAGATGAGCATAAATGAAGATTAAAATAATAATAATAATAATAATAATCCTTCTCGGTTATGCTCTAATATAATCATGTTAATGGTGCCCCAAAATGTTGATGCTCTAAAAAGCACAAGCAGAGCCTCATGAATAATCATAAAAAAAACATTACCCACTGTCTTGAATCTGTGTTATCTAAAGCAAAACAATAGGTGTGTAGAAGAAAAATACTGATATTTTAAACTTTTTAAACTATAAACCAGCCAACTTCCCCAAATAGGTGGAAAAAATACTTCCAAAACTAAAGTTGTTGAAAACGTATGCAGTCACTCTTTTTCTCAGACTGAAACATACTGTAGCACAAATATCTGTACAGTAATGCAGCAGACTGCGTCAGGTCACTGCTTAATGTCATTTTCTCACAGCGGGATAGTGTCATTCATCTGTGTATTATCGTTCTGTGATATAATGATTTGATTGCTGTCTCTGTCTGGTCGCAGCTCCCTCGTGTGTTTCCAGTGGTGTATATTTGTATCTGTCGTATTTAAATACTGTTAAATCTATTGAATATATTCAACATTAAAACCACAGGGTCACTGCTGTGCAGTTCCCAGAGGGCCTGGCCAAAATTGGATTCAGCTGCTCGCAAATGAATTAAATGAATTTAGTTTTCATTTAATAATTTATTTCTGTCTCTTGTGCGGGAGTGCAGCCCTCGGAGAGCCCAGGTGATGATTACCTTCACACGAGCTCTGATTAGCATTCAGAAATAAACCCCAGCAAATGAAAAGAATGCGCAAATAGAGGGAACGATCGGAGGAGTGTGGAAGGACAGGCTGGGAATGAGTAATCAGAGGCTATTGGGATGGCCTTGGGAATATCTCAGTGTTTCTCTATTTGTGGAATCCTCATGGGGAAGATTCCTTCATATAACTCACACTGCGTGGCTGCCTCTCTCAGCTTACATCTCTTTTTCAGATTATTTGCATTTCAAAAGCATAATATGTTTTTGAATCCATTGGACTAGTCGACTAGTGTCCTGCTGTGTTTGGATAATGGCTCTGCCTGGGAATGACATATATGGCATTTTCCTGATAAAGGTTATTCCAGGTTTATATTTTTTTATTATTACCTTTCTATTTGAATATGTTAAATGTTATTTATTCCTGTGATCAAAACTGAATTTTCAGCATCATTACTCCAGTTCCTTCAGTGTCACGTGATCTCAGAAATCATTCTAATATGCTGATCGGCTGCTCAAGAACATTTCTGATTATTATCAATGTTGAAAAAAAAAGTTGTGCTGCTCAATATTATGTGGAAATCATGATGCATTTAGTTTCAGAATATTTGACGAATAAAGAACTGCATTTATTTGAAATAGAAATCTTTTGTAACATTATAAATGTCTTTACTGTCACTGTTGATCAACTTAATACTCCTTGTTGAATAAGTCCTTCCTTCTTGAAATAACAATAATGACCCAATCTTTTGACATGTTAGTGTAGACATGGTAATCCATAAATAATGCCTATCTAAAAAGTTTAAAAAGAAAAAATGTCTTCTTTAAAGTGGTCATAGGATTCCCTTGTCCAACAACTTGATATGATTCTTTAGGTCAGGGTGCCAACCCTGCTCTGGCGTCGCCCTCTCCTGCAAAGTTCAGCTCCACCCTAATCAAACACACCTGAAGCAACTAATTAGGGTCTTCATGATCACTTAAATGAAAGGCAGGTGTCTTTGATTAGAGTTGGAGCTAAACTTAGCAGGACAGTCTATCGCCAGGAGCAGGGTTGGGCACCCCTGCTTTAGGGTCTTAATGAAAAGTCTGTAACATAGTTTGTTAAAATTTCTCAATGGTAGTGTAAAAACGCCTTTTTTACCCTGTCAAAAACATCTTTTTTCAGATCAAGCCGTTTTTGTAGCATTTCCTTTAAATGTTAATGAGCTCTGCTCACCCTGCCCCTCCTCTTCCGAGCTGCTTTCTGAGGGACTGTTTACTTTAGCCGCAATTCATCGTGAAAACTTGCTAATTAGCACATTATTAGGAAAGTCGATTTGCAAAGATTCATAAAAAACCCTTAAACTCACTTCTTCTGTAGATGAAGATGGATCACGAATGATTTGTGTGAACATAGACGCATTTATGTAGATCGAGAGCGCATTCCCTTCAGAAACAAATGTAATCCACTGCGTCTTCAGCGGCTCAGATGCCGCGAGTAAATGACGACTGCTATATTCATTATTACATCCAACAACAGAACACCTCAATCACTTAGGAGCCTTTCTTGTTTACATCTGCTCCGGCGGTGAAACAATGGTGGACTGATGACAGCTCACTCAGGGGGAGCTAAGAAGATCAGTCCAGTCGTTCTGAATGGCTACTGTCCCATCAAACTATCGATTTGAGAAAGGGGTAAAGATTTTAGTAGATTAAAAAAAACACTGGTTGGATTTTTATTATAGGGTGGTTGTGTACACACTGTCAACACACATTTCAGTTTAAACAACTTGTTAAAGTGCATGTAGCATCTTATGACCCCTTTAAGACATTAATTATGAAACTATCAAAACAATTGAGAGGGGTTTATTTTCCTTCATTTTTCATTGCTTTGTGGTTTAAGTGAAGAGTTTAACTTTTCATTATTCAAGTTAAATCAAATGAACAATTTTGTATAATTAATTACACACCAATGGCGATAAACAAATAAATAAGAAATGATAACCTACAGTTTTTTCAGAAGAAAGATGAAAGGAATAAAAAAAGAGAGGAGTCCCGAACCACAGGTGCATGCAAGGTAAAAAAAAATTGCATTTAATTTTACCTTATTTATCAACGACTCTCAAGCGATTCGTTCGACGATTCATCTTTCCAAACCCCTCCTTTGCATGAGGCTACTCTGCTCTGATTGGTCAGATACATGGAGTATTGATAAAGTACTGCAGTTTGTAAGCCAACGTATTGCTCCATCCTTTATCATGACTCCAAGTAATAAGAACAACGGACATTCTATATTAATCGATGCATTTCTTGACAATAGCAGGCCCACAGCTGATTAGCAGAACTGGTTAGCAACATAACACAACACGTAAAACTACACATTTTGCGCACTTGACAGAACATTACAGCAACAATCTTACCGGTTATGATTCAGAGGAGCAAGCTGGTCCAAACAAACTGGGCACTGACCCATCTTTCAAAGACAACTTACGAATCCCGCGTCGAACTCGCGGAAATTGGAGAAGCAGTCGTCATACTGCTGTAGTATCTTAGTAAAGATGAATTTTGACCACTGATTCTTCACAGCCTCATCCTTTGGAAGTGAAAATAAACCTAATTCACTTTCACAGCACAGAGCACAGCATCTTCTCGACGTGTTATCCACACGAGCAAGCTACAGTACAGAATTTGAGGGGGGTTCAAGTTTTCGCGGGATGTCCACACAGAACGTAGGCAGGCATTATACAAATGTGTTAACGTGTGAAGTGTGAACTTCACAGAAATGGTATTCGAATTACAAACGACTTAAGCAGTTCAGAGTCGACTCTTTCTTTTGAGAGACAGTAACTTTATTTATTGATGCACTTTCAGCTTTACAACTTTGCAGACTGTTTACATCCACATACAGATACATTACACACTGCATGAAAGGTAATTTTCAAAAATGTTTAATCACCCTGGTGCCATTTTGGAGAATATCCGCTGGACCTAAACAGCGTATGCTTTTCTGTGTCAGCTGCGTCACACGGATACGCTGTTTCCGTTCAGATCAATTCACAACAACGTAGGAAAAAGATCCGGCGTGACGCAGCTGACACAGAACACATACGTTGTTTACGTCCAGCTGATACTCTCTAAAATGGCACCAGAGTGATGCGGAGGAGACGAATTGTTGAATAAAGTCGTTATATTTTTTTCTTTTGTGCACAAAAAGTTCTCGTAGCTTCGTATAATTGCGGATGAACCCCTGATGTCACATGGATTATTTTACAGATCTCCTTGCTACGTTTCTGGACCTTGATCGTGTTAGGACTCTTGTTGTCTATGGGTGGGTCAGAGAGCTCTCAGATTCCATCTAAAATATCTTAATTTGTGTTCCGAAGATGAACGGAGGTCTTACGGGTTTGAAACGACATGAGGGTGAGTAATTAATGACCGAATTTTCATTGCTGGTGAACTAACCCTTTAACTATCAAGCTTCTGGGTGAACTAACCCTTTAACTATCAAGCTCCAAAACGTATCATAAAAGTATTGCATTATTCCAAGTCTTATGAACCGATTCAATTGCTTTGTGTGAAAAATAGATATTGTAAAATTGAAGTTATTCACTCAGAATACATTTGAATATGACACGCATGTGTGAAGTTCTATTTGCTCACATTAGCGCACTTAAAAAAAAAGAGAAAGAAAACAGAGATAATAAAAAGAGAAGAAACTGCAGAAGAAACCACTGGCTTAATGTGTTTTTTTATGAGCATACATAATCAGAGTAAGACCAAATTCTTATTAATATTGGAATATACTAGTGCATGTAAACATGGTGATTGAGTTGCCATAGTCTGCTTTCATAGTACTTCAACATAAATGTCCATTATTAAGTCCACTGTGTTTATAATATGAAAATGGTCAACTGAACAAAAGCTCAAAGATTCACACATGGGCTGTGTAAGTGTTCAGTCTTTCACCTTGATCCCTGAGTGAAGGACAGTACAGAGCAGGCGAGTAATGAGAGCAGCACTGGTGTCATTAAATTACCGTCTTGTGTCTCTTGCTGCTTTCAGGATAAAAGGAGGCGAAGTGTCATTTTTCACTACTTTCTACAGTCTGAGTTTATGTGGTTTTGGGGTGCAGCACTAGCTGTTTGGGAGCAGGTTGAGTGTTTTGGAAAACCAGTTTGGATAAAATTGAATTATTTTTGCAATTCCATTTAGTGCCACTAGCGGTCAAGATTGACAGTGGAAAAATGGCTCATAAAAAAATTATAAATATTGCATAGTAACACTGTCACGGTTGGTTTTGGGTGTTGGTTTATGTTCCTGTTTTCATGTATTTTATTTTGTAGCTTTGCCACAGTCATGTCCTCTGTTAGTCATGTGATTCCCTGTTCCCTCATGTGTCATGCTTTCATTGGTTTATTATGTGTGTTACTTGAAGTGGCGCAGACCGACTGGTGTATGACATCAAAGTACCGCAAGAGGTACTTTGATATCATACACTGATCGGTCTGTGCAGCGGTGCTTCAAGTCAAACACACCTAATGTTTTGTCATGTGGTCTTTTTTCTGCCTTCTGTTTGGTTCATGTTCCTCAGCTCATCTCTGTCATTGGATTGTGTCATGTGACCCCATTTGTCTGATATATATAGCTGTAATGTTTTTATTATTTATTAGCTCTAAAAAGGGGAATATTTATGATGAATTATAACTGGTTATGATTCATAATAAATATTTAGATTATATCTTCGAATTAACTGTAGCAGAATCAATATTACAATTATTTGATCTGTCCGTCCACCGAGCAGACAATATAATCATTTATCAATTCAAGGAGTGTTTATTTTTCTGGCCACGGAACAATAAACTGTCCTTCTGTGTGCAGTGCTAGCAGTAATTTAGCAAACAATGTAGCAAGGGTTCACACATTCATTGACTTGGAACTGTGAGCAGCAAACAGAGACAATCCGTTGTGAATATAAGGGATTTAATAAATGAAACTATATCTAACATATAACTAACTAAAACATATATACACAGAGTGAAACAAAGTAAGGAAAAGAGAGAGAGCAGAAATGAATTGCAGTATTTCACATCACTTAACCACAACCTTTGAAAATCATCAGAGAATCCAAAAATCACCTTAAAAAGGGACTGAAACTTAAACACGCATCTGAATAATTTTAAGCGGTTACTTGCATTGGTTTCGATTGCTGAAGAAGAGTCCGGTTGCGGTAGATAACGGAGGTCTTTTGATTAGTTTGTGAGGAGTCAGCTGGAAGTTTTTTACTTCTGGTTCTTCTGAAGGAAAAGTCCACAGCGAATAATGTTACTTGAAGATAAAAACTGCCGGATAATAAAACTCAAGAGGAAGATCTTGAGTGTCTTGAAAGGTGTTGTCTCAAACGAAGAAGTTGTTTTCTGAGCAAAGTTTATTCCGGGCTAGAATTCCTATTCTGTGTGGACTGGCCAGTGAGAGGCATGGATTTTGAGCGGGAGAATCTTTCTTTGTCTTTTGTTTTATGGCTCATTTGCATGTTTTATGGCAGGTTTGGAATTTCTGTAGTTTTAACCCAAAATATCGTACCAGTCATATGATGCTTTTCACAATCACATACTGTACCTCATTGTCCGAGGAATGAAAAACAGGTAACATTGATACCAAGAAACAACCATTTGGAATAGATTAAACCAAGATACATACATACACCATGATCTCAGTGTTTTATGGCTTTACCTAATACAAATAACGAGTGGTAACTCATCTAATCCAACAAAGGAATGTACACACACACATGCATATACCAGATACAATTATAAATGATTAATTATAGTCTAAAATAAAGAAATGTCTTTATTTTTTGGTGTTTTTCTCTTGTTTGTTTGTGTTTTTAGTTTGCCATTTACAGCTCTTTGGTAATGTGTTTGAAATCAGATTGGGGGATGATAGTGGGGGCTGGTTCGAATCTTCTTGACGGCAAAGAACCATCTGGCAATTTAAAACCCCTATACGAACGTAAAGTCTCTGACCAGAACTGTAATTTATATGCAAATGTCAAAAGGCTAAAAGGGGTCTCTTAAGCCATAAACAGTCCAACGCTCATGCATGATCCTACGCAGACGCTACATAGACCTCATGTTTCATTGTCCATTGTCTAGCTTTGTTCATGTATTCACTGTTTGGTGAGTTTGTTCATGTTTTGTCTAGCCAAGTCTTGTTTATTGTGTTTCTGCTCACATTTGGGTTTTATTAAGCTGCGCTTGGGTTCTCAGTCGACTTGCCTCCGGTTGACAATCATTAGAGAAAGCTAGACTCTTAAGGACATTTTTTGTTATGGGTTAAGTGAATTTGTTTGTTCATGGATGCCAGGAGGAAAAATAAATTTTTCCCTGGCTTAATATACTGTATGAACTATGCCTTGTTGTTGAGTGGCTCTTCATTTACTGTGGGAGAAGCAAATGAGGAACCCTGCAATCCCACTGTCACATCATACCTGCCAAGCCAGAGTCTGCTCACCAGAGTATGTGAGTGGAGCGGCAACAGATTAACTACCTGTACAATAATATTCACCCAATAAAATTCAAACAATAAAATGTGAATTCACCAAATCAATATTGAGTATCCACATGCTACAAACAAACATGCCTGAGATATTACCTCCCACACTCGTCCATCGCCGTCATTATACATTCAACTTCTTTCTGATTTGAGTGATCCACATATCTGTCAAGGTAACTAATGATAATGCATGAATTCTTGATAAAATGCAGTTATATTATGGGCTGTTGGCGTTAATTGTGCTCGTGATGGACCGGTAGTGGAGCGCTCTCTGAGTGAGTGAAAATCATGACGCTCTGACTTTCAAGAAATCCACTCCTCTCTCCAGTCAAAAATCACACCGCTCCACTCCTCACTCCACTCCTACTCCACTTCGGTCACGTACTCTGCTGCTCACATCATGCCTGCCAAGCCAGAGCCTTTTCACGTCATGTCCGCCACGCCTGAGTCATCAGCCAAGATGGCCACCATGCTAGAGCCTCAACCCAACATGGCCGCCACTGCAGAGTCTCCACCTGTGATGACCGCCATGCCAGAGCTTCGTCACGCCATCGTCACCGTGTAAGTTTCCCTAAGTAATTTTTTGGGAGGGACTATAGGACACGAGCTCCTGGGGACATGGAGCTTGGTCCAAGACAGATAAGACTAATGGCCAGTGTTATGGATCCACCAATGATGTCAGTGTGAGTGGCTGGCATCCCAGTGACCTCAACGCACTCAAACCATATGGCATCATTGCTGCCCAGCCAGGAGGTCCTCACTCCGTCAGCTGTACGCCCATGATGGCGTTGCCATCTTGTGGTAGGGCTGCACACTGCTCTCCAGTCCATAAATCCGCTCAAGAGCCTGCTTCAGTCCATGAATCCGCTCCAGAGCCCACTTAAGCCCTAGAGCTCAGTCCTGTGTTAGCACCAACCTGCTCACATGTGAACCCTCTGCCAATCCTCTCACATCTAAAGAGGCCATCTCACAGTGTGCCCTATCACGGACTAGGAGGCCATCCTTGAACTCTCTGCCTGTCATGTTACTGCCACTGAGACTGCTCAAGGTTACTCTACCTGTTCCATCATGGCCAGGTGATCTGTCATGTCTCTTCTCCGCCATGGCTTCCTGACCTGTGGTGGTCTTCTGCTCCGCAGGCTTCACCTTAGTCATCTGCTCCGCTCTGGTCGCCTGCTCCACCAGCTCCACCCTGGTGGTCATCTGCTCCACTGTGGGGATCCTCAGTCCCACTTGCTCTGCCCTGGTGGTCTTCAGCTCCGCCCTGATGGTCTTTGGCTACGCCCTGGCTTCTAAGCCCATGGTCTTGTCCTCTGCTCCACAGTCCAGGCGCGCCACTGTTCCACAGTCCATGCCATGATCCAGGTCCTGTTCCACTGCATGGGCCTGGCCCTCCGTCCCACTGGCCTTTTGTTTTTGTTTTGGGTGGTTTTTTGGGAGTTTGGGAGCCACCACCTTAGAGGGGGGGGATATGTCCACGGTTGGTTTTTGGTGTTGGTTTATGTTTCTTTTTTATTTCCGCTTTTTATTTTGTAGTTTTTCCCAGTCAATGTCCTCATGTTAGTCATGTGATTTCCCTTTTTACTATAATGTGTCAATGCTTTCTTGGTTGGTTTGACATTGATCTTTTGTTCGCCTTTCTGTTGATGCATGTTCCTACTCACCTCGTTTGTTGGGTATGTGGACCCATTGGTTTTGAGATATATTGCCCTCATTTTTCATTGTCCATTGTCTAGCTTTGTTTTTGTAACTACTGTTTGGTGAGTTTGATCATGTTTTGCCTTGCCAAGTCTTGTTTATTGTTTTACTTCTCACTTTTGGATTTTATCAAACTGCACATGGGTTCTCATTAAACCTGCCTCTGGTGGACAATCAATACAATCATAAAATCCCCTCAAAATTCTAAATAGTAAGAAAAAATATTATTAACAAAAATATATTACATTGATTTTTCTGGAAAAACATACTTTCAAATCAATTTACTAGAAAAAATAGTTTCAAAAAATGTATCAACTATGCATGTATCATAAAACCCCTCAAAATTCTATTAATAACAATCAAAAGATTATTTAACAAAAATATATTACATTGATTTGCTTTCAAAAATGAAGCAATAGTTCCCGACCTAATGCACATCAGTTACTCTTAATTGTCTTGAACTAGTGCTAAAATGCTTCCTGTTTTTGCTGACAAGTGAAAAAAAGAGAAAGAAATGCATTATTTTTTTAGACAAAGTTTTCTTGAGCTCATAAGCAGCATCTTCTAGCTGGACTTAATGGCAGGATTAGTTGCCACATGACAAATGCTGCAAAATGACCATTAGCACATAAGTGCACTTTGGTTTGACCATAGTGGCACAACAAGCACGAATATGAACATGCCACATGTTTTGTTTTGCATGAACTTCACTGTGCTGATTAAAAAGTGTGCAAAGTGTGATATTTATGGGCTTTAGCCAACACATTGAACATATAATTGGTTGTGGAATGGTGTAATTGCATTCATTTCTCTTGTCTGTTGTCTCCAGCGATAAGCCATCAGAGGAGTGAGATAGATGGAGAGCTCTTCTTCTAGAGAGTTCTGGCTTACAGCCATTGATTGCTTTCAAACAGGAGTTCTGTCCTAACAGTGATCCCATGCCTCTGAAGTGACATTCCTCATCACATAACCTTTAGTTCAGTGTGTTCAAGGGTCTAATGAATATACTGTAGAAGACAACTGAGTTCCCTACCGAACTGTCTCTCCCATTGCGTTAACACGCTATGGGGAAAACGGCTGTTTATTCTGATACTGAAGCCTGATTTGTTAACATTCGTGTAGCTGCACAAACAAATGGCGCTTCAACCCACCAAAAGGGGAGGAGCCGGCCTCTATATAAGCTGGCTCTGAGTGCCATTTCATCAGAATTTTTCTTTTTCAGCGACAAGATAATCTCTTCACTTAGAAGAGAAGAGAAGCTCTACTCGCCTGCCGCTTTCCGCCATAGATACCCCGGCAGAGGAGAAGTTGAAGACCATCCAGTGCAAAAAGAGCAAATTTAAGAGCATTGCGTTGCTTCAAATGTCACGCTGCGTGGATGCAGACGGGCACAGTGAGTCTGTCTGCAGAGGCTGCGCTCACTGAGACTGAGTGTGTTCTCCTTGCAAGAGCATGAGTCTTGCCCTTCTCCGTTTGTGAATCGCCTTCTTCCATGAAGGTGATCCCCCCCACTCTGCTCTCCTATTTTCTCCCTCCCCTTGGAAGAAGAAACAGCAGAGCAGCAGGGTTTTTCCATCGGGCTCGAGTGAACTCATACTGGCGCATCCCCCACATGCTTCACTCTCCCCTCATCACCTCGAAATTCTGGTGTGCTTCATACGTGAGGATCAACACCCTTCGTCGGGTGTGAGCAGCCTGATATCCTTCGGTGCTTCTGAGGAGAAGATTGCCGCTGATGACTTCATGCCATTAACGGCATTGAACGCTGAAGAATGGGCGTATTCCGGTGAAGAGCCCAAATCCCTGCCTCTGACGCAAACATTCTCTCTAAGGCTGAGGAGGATCTCGGCCTGGCTTGGTCGACTCCGGAAGAGCCCTCTCACTCCTTATTGATCCTCCAAAACCGCACCACCTTAGCCTGGCTAAACCTACACCTTCAGCTTCTCAGATCTATTCTAGATCTCATACATCTGAATCGCTCACTTATGAGACGGCCATTCAAGATGTTAACTTTGAAGCAGATTCTTGCGCAAAAATGTCCCAATGACTGGTTTCTGTCAGTGGATATGAAATATGCTCTTTTCACATCCAGAAAGCTCCCCATCACAGACCGTTTTTGAGATTTGCATTCGAGGGAGTGGCCTATCAATACACAATCCTGCCATTCGGACTGTCTCTGGCCCCACACACGCGCCTTTTACGAAGTGCATAGACACAGCACTTTTCCCCCTGAGACCCCTCATTCTGAACTACCTCAACGATTGGCTGGTTTTAGCCAGTTCAGAATGGGAACTATCGCCACAGGTCACTGCTGCTCAGCCAACCTAGACACCTACGTCTTTTTTCTGGTGATAATTAATCTCCTCTGCCCAAAGCTCGCTGACTATTTTCAGCGCTAGCGTGATCATTCACGCTAGGGACGTCATTTCCCCACAATGCTTTCCCTCATGTTGGCCGCTTCCTCTGTAATTCCTCTGGCCCTGCTTCACATGAGGCCTCTTCAGTATTGGCTCAAAGCCCATGTCCCGCCCCACGGCTGGCGCCTGGGCCAGTTTTATATAAGGGTAACCCACTGCTGTATCAAAGCTGTGGCCCCTTGGAACAATTCTCACCTGTTTCAACCAAGCGTCCTGATGGAACTGACCTCCAGAAGGAAGGTGGACACGACAGATGCCTCCAACATGGGTTGGGGAGCTCTGTATGAGGGCAGACTGGCGTTCGGCTCCTGGTCAAACCTGGAGCAATGCTTGCACATCAACTGCCTCAAAAGATGGCAGTTTTCATGGCCTTAAAAACCTTCCTACCAACCTTAAAGGGGCCCCACGTCCTGGTCTGTTCGGACAACATGACAGTGGTAGCCTACATCAACCACCAAGGTGGTCTCAGGTCACGTTCCCTTTACAGGATGGCTCGACGCCTCCTGTTATGGGCACAAGGCAAACTCCTCTCACTAAGAGCAGTTCACGGGCCAGGCAGACTGAACCAAGGGGCAGACATGCTGTCCAGAGACAATGTATCTCCAGAAGAATGGAGACTACATCCTCAAATGGTTCAAATTATTTGGTCTGTCTTCGGGAGGGCAGAGGTGGACCTCTTCGCCTCAGAAGACAACTTTCCCCTGCCCAGTATTTATTTTTCGGACATGTCGATCATGAAATCGAGATGGCCCATGATTGGCCCAGCGCTCGCCTACATGCCTTTCCCCAATTGCCCTGCTATCTCACTGGATAATGGATGCCATATCCTTGGCTTCTGCCTCAGCAGGCTTGCAGTGCCCTAAAGGAGTTTAGGCCCATCCCAGAGGAATGGCCTCCTCCTGGGGCTTGGTCCAGTGGGATTTCTATTAGGTCTTTGTGCAGCTGCCTGCTGGTCGTCCCCGGCGAACCGTGACCAGATTCTATAACTGGGGGTCCCCTGCCCCTGCAGACATGATCTGTCAATTAATCTTCCGAATCCCTTTGCAAGTGGAAAAGGTTGGGTTAGGTAGCCTCAGCCTACGGCTTGGGTCTCTTTATGTGATTCATGCTTGGAACGTCCGCAGTAAGAGTGCTCAGGGGACTGGCTCGCAGAGCACTGCGTTTCTGCACTTTCTGATAGCAGGCGCTATTGGAAAATGCGTTCCCCATAGTTTGGTTACGCAACAGAGAGACTGTTCGATAGGGATGCTCCAGTACTTGCTAAACCTCGCTTCCCTAGATAAAGGAATGAAGTGTGCAAAGTTTGCCGTGCTCTAAGCAGCATGCGTCGATGAACAGTCATATTTCATTGAAAGTCTGATGAATCGCTCTGATCCCTCTTAAATAGCGTTCGGCCTCTCCCCTTCTGGCGGTCTCGAGACCTTTTTTTGTGCAGCTACACAAATGTGGACAAATTAGGCTTCAGTAACAGAGTAAACAGGATAGTGTGTAAACGCAACACTCATTCGCTTATCTGCAGGGAACTAAGTAACCGGAGCGGCTTTTCTCCTTGGTCTATTTGTGTTGATGGAACAGTTCTGCCATTTAACTGTGTTTACACTGCAGAGAGATTGCTGCACATATCATGTATGTCACTGACATTGAAAGATATGGAGCAAAAATCCAACCAACAGCTTAAAAAAAAGGAGTCTGTGGATTTTCACCATCCAGTATGACTGAGCTTTTGGGTCATCTGCCTGGAGCTCAAGAATAAACCATATAACAGCTATAATGGCAACAAACTAACAAGTGTAGTGAAACAATAGGTCTTATTCACAACCGTGCATATACAGTACACAAAAGTCAGCGCACAATCATTTTCATGCAAAAATCTTGATTCACCAATAAATTTGCACTGAAATGTGTTCTAAATTTATGAAAAAATTCCTAATGTCCTCATAAATGCATTGAAGTCAAGATGAAACACAAGCAGCAACAGATGTTTTCTTCTGTATTGTGACGTATATCCAAGTAAAATGGTTTAAGGAAAAGAAAAAAATGTAGAGGCATGATTCAATTTTTCTTTTTGTCATTTTCTCATTTTCACTGCCATTATAAGGCTTGGAAGAGCCAGGATATTTTTTTTATATATCTCTGATTGTATTCGTCTGAACGAATAAAGTTATATACACCTAAATTCTTGCTTGGGCGTAACCAAGGGTAATTTTCATTTTTGAGTGAACTATCCTTTTAATGAATTTGCTCCCATGCAAGCTGGTTCACATTTGCTCCTGCTTGTATTTTAAGTCATTATTACTGTTTTATGCACAGTAATTATTAGAATGTGTTTTCATGTTGTTGTTATTACCAGAAACCATCTTGGCAATGCAAATGTAATTGAACACTGTAATTATTCATGCACATCTCCAGCCTGAGCAGTGTATGAACATTCCTCCCACACTCTCACAGCAGAGCAAAGAGGAGTTATTTCAGGGAGCGTGGCGGTAGACCATTTCCCAGCGGTGTTTGTAGCCCCCTCCTTCCTCTGGAGTAGAAAATATCTGTCGCTCCTCTCCTCCTCTCTCACTAGTTTATTACCTCTATCTAAGCCACTGGATCCATGATTTGAGAATTAATAAGCCTGCTTTATGGGCTGAAGCTGCCTTATCTGCTGTGTGAGTGTATGTGTGCTATAATAAGAATGTGTGCTGTTTCTCACTCCTGTGCGGAGTTCCTTTTTCCTGCGAGGAGGAGGAAGTGACCTACATAGCCACCACCTCAGTGTTTGAGTGCTGGATTTACATTCAGGAGAGCGTGAATGAATAACACGACTGCTCTCCAAAAATGATGCTATGTTATGTGGTTTAGTGGCAGGGTGGCGCTGTGACAAACAAAGGCTGAAACTGATAGAAAGCTTATGGGGTTATTTCTGTTATTGTGCCTTTGTTTGGCTACTAACATTAAGAAATATTCAACTGGTTTCATTAATTGATGTTGGATTTCTTGCATGTAGGGTTGGCCGATCATAACAAACATTCACATATGAGATACCAGCACTCATTATCACAAAATACAACCTGGCACTGGTTGCAGATGCAGACGGCTGTTTTAGTCATCTTGCTGTTTTTTCAGAGTCTCACAGCATGAGCACTGCGTTTTTAAAACACTGTGTCCAAGTTAAAAATAGCTTTCAAATAGTATCTTGAGACTCCTGCATTCTGTGTGCAGATTCTAGCAGTTTTTATCTCAAGAAAGGCTCCTGAATCATTGTGTAACCAGGGCTGTGCAGCAAAGCCAATGATTATATCTATATATACTGTATTTAATTTAGCAATGGCAAAATTTATATTTATCCAAATATTTATCTATATTTGGATAAATGTTATTTCCGTACCACTGATATGTTTATGTCAATACTTCGAATTAGATTATATCTTTTAGATTTTCTGCTTTCATTTTATTTTTAGTTAAATTATCTTAATTTTATTTCAGTACTTCAATTGAAAATATTGCCTTGGCAACTAGCTGAAACACACATATATATATATACAGTATATATATATATAGCCTTATCAATTAAGGTTTATTTTATTTCATGTATGAACGTTTTTCTGGCTTTACTTTTACTTCGGAGAAAACTGGTGTTTAGGGGGCTTAACTGGATTTTTGTCACAAATCCTTAGAAAAACGCCATTTTACACTGTATTCCATAAGCAAATATGGAATTACTTGGAAATACTTGCCGTTACCTACAATACTTTTTTTTTTCCGTTCTCATCTGAATTGCTTAGTCAGTTTTCCAGTTGAAATGAACATTAGAAGTCAGTAAAACCTCAGACACTTTTTATTTCCTTTGCAATCAAAGTTGATTTACGTACCAGAGTTTTTTCGATTCGAAAGCCTAATTTTTCCGCACAATTCTTTGCACAACATGTGTTATTACCTAAAAGTGTTTAACAATCTGTGAAGATTTACTGATTCTTTTTATGGTCACATATGAGCTTCATAGTCGGGTTTGTCCTAACGCAGCAGTTTGCTCCGTAGCTCACGGATACGAGCTGCACATGAGAAAGATATGCTCCGGGTAAGAATACCTTAAACTACGGTTCAACAAAAAGCCAACCCATGTTGTATAAGATGAATAGCACATCCTCAATTAAATGCATTTTTATAGATCACTTTAGCATTTGTTAACACTATCATGTAGGTTTAGGGTTGGGTTTGGTATAGGGGTTTTGTTATTTTCCAACATGATAGAGCATTAACCTTTTAGCGACACTCACCAGACATTTGAATTCTGAACCACAGCAATATGTGCCTGAATACGGTGTCCTGTCCAGCATCATAAAAACGTGGCTATTACTTTTTTGAACACCATTTTAGCACCACTCTCTGGACATTTCACTTTGAAACTGCCGCGAAACGTGCAGTAAGGTACGTAATAACGGTTTTGCAGAAATTTATTTAGAGGCACGTATTTCCAGTGAGCCTGGGTTGAAAGGGGATTGTTCTAGAAGTCTTATGGTTTGTTCAGATGCAACTTTGCAAACCTAAGCTATCCTGCCATGTTATTTTTAGATAGAAGAGGCTTTCTTCTGGCAACCCTTCCAAACATGACATACTTGGCTGGTCCTTTTCTAATTGTACTTGCACAACGTTATCATTTTGCATGTACTGAGCCTGTAGAGTCCGAGTTGAGTTCTTGGGTTGTCTGTCGGCGTTTTTCTCAGAGTATGGTACAGTCGACCATGGGGTGAAGTTTCCTGGACGATCAACGCCTTGGAAGGGATTGTGTCCTGTCTTTGATGTCTTCCACTTGTGATAACATTCCGCAACTGTGGATGATGGAGTCAAAAATTGTTTGGAAATGGCCACATTACTCTTCCCAGATTGATGGCAGCAACAGTTGCTTCTCTAAGATCATTGATGATTCGTTTCCCTCTTTGGGCATTGTGTTAACACACACCTGAAGCTTTCCAGACCAGCAAACTCCAAAACTTCTGCTTTTTATAGAGACTTCTCACACTTTGCTAATGATCAGTTAATCAAGGTATTTTATTAGCAGTGCCGAACGTTACATACCCTCTTAATTCTTCATATGTTTAACGTAAAGTTGTCCTTAGTTTTTGTCCCCCATGGCTTTTTCCATTTTGTCCTAAGTTTGTTAAAAAATAAATATGGCACGGGGTGAAGGTCCCCGTGGTTTTATTATACCTGAACAGAAAAAACATTGAATTCCATCGGTTTCTTTTTCACGTGACTCTAATATAGACGTTGCATGCACACAGCTCTCCTAAAGATCCCACTTTCAAACCCAGCAGCTTTCTGTAGGTCAGTGTGGAGAATCTGTGTGATCAAATGAGCGAAATCTGCATGGAGAACTTGTTCGTCTGTATGCAAAAATTATCTCATGGCTTCCCATTGTAAAGACTGGATTTCCCCTACAAAATTTGGCTAAATGACTGTAAATGTGACCCTAACTTTAAAAACTGGCCGAAATAAGGCAGCATAATTATGCAGTACAGTTTCAGCAGTTGTCCAGAAGTCTGGTTAACTGTTAATAAAGGGTTGCATCCCTGCAAAACCTCTGAGGCTCTGCCAGTTCTCAAAGCAATTCCATAAACAAAGCAAGGGCACTTATCTAATCCGGCGTGTCCTAAACAACAGCCTGCTTTCCATAAATTCAGTGTCTCTTCATCCCTGCGAATGTATCTGCATATTGCTGGCTTTTCTATATGCATGCGAGCCGCATTTAGCACTAGGCATTAGTTTGCCATGGATTAATAGGACTCAAGTTTTATGATGGGTTCTATCAGGTAAATGAGCTTAGAGCTAAGCTAACTGAATAGGATTCATATGAATTTTAATAGAAGATCTGTTAGTATGCTAAATAAAAGCAGGATAATGTATGCCGCGCACAAGCTGCCAAAACCACCGGAGTCATTGTGTTAATTCCACATAATAAACAGGAAATCATGTAATATTCATGCGAATGTTTGTGGGTGAAAGCCATTCATATTTCTCTCCCAACCACGCACTTTGAAGCGAGAGGTTTAATGGAATAATTTTTCAGATCTTTGACACGTACAGTACTGTCTTGCTTTAAGTTTTCACATCAGTAGCAAATGTGCAGCGCTCTGTAAATGGCTTTGGGACATCAGTGAAAAGTCTCAGTCAAATAACACTCACATCACTCTGAAAAGCTACTTTCATAACACTGAACTCAATCATGCACGTTTGAAAGGACATTCTTGTGTTTTATATATATATATATATTATATATATATAATATATATATTATATAGAATAGCTGATTCTATCTGAGATATTTCATTGGCAAATTTCAAACCACCAGGAAATTACATATCCTTCGGCAATGCATCAACATCAAAAACAATGTTTAACTATCTTAAAAAAAAAGTATTTAGTAAATATCCCTGACTTTTTGTAAGACATGAATGTGAAATAAATATATGACTCATCATGCCCTGCGCCTGTACTGAGGAGATGACTAAACCATTACAATTAGGATAGTGTAAGAACTGAGATCACAGCTTTCTCACTCTTCCCTGTAAATACAAACAGCATCAGCTCACTGGTGTTTTCTTGGTCATCTCTCTCAGTTCTTTGTCAGCGTACTCTGGTTGGAAAAGTAGGCCTGGTATAAAATTCCATGTACTCCTCTTTCACAGTCGCAATCATCAGCTCTGTAACTTGTACATTTGTTGAGATTTAGACGTTGTTACTAGCTGATGAGGTCTGCATATGAGTCCCTCCTCTCCGCTGGTCAAACAAACAGTGTCAGACTTATGTGTGAGTATGCCGCCCATGCTTATGTCTCCTTCTGCGACAGAGGAAGTTTTCGTGCTCCCAACAGTCTGAATTCGCTGATAACTGTTTGCCCGGCATGTGAATACAGGTAATAATGTTTGTACAATACTGCCTTTTCTTGCACATAAGGCCGGAATCACTTTCTTCAAGAATACTTACCTGGCAGGGGAGACAACATGATCAAGAAGGTGGTTCACCCAGGGTGAGGCAAGGCCATTACACTCCGGATGTAGTGACCTCTGCGAATTCCCCAAATGTGGGAATCTCGACTGCATAATTTATGGTAGTGGGGGACTGCATTTGCGCTGGCCCCCTGTATTTTTTATTTTTTTGGCTAATGTTTAGAGAGTCGGACTTGTAACCCGAAGGTTGCAGGTTGGAGTCTCAGGTCTGGCAGGAATTGTCGGTGGGGGGAGTGAAAAACCAATGCTCTCTTCCACCCTCAATACCACGACTGAGACGAGACCCTGAGCAAGGCACTGAACCCCCAACTGCTCCCCGGGTGCCGTTGCATAAATGGCTGCCCACTGCTCCGGGTGTGTGTTCACTACTGTGCGTGTGCACTTGGATGGGTTAAATGCAGAGCACAAATTCCGAGTATGGGTCACCATACTTGGCCTCACTTCACTTTCTTTCTTTTTTCTATCTCAGTGTATCAGTCAGGAGCCATGGTTAATAATTCTTTTTTTTGACTCTCAAAAACCGGCAACCACAGACGTGCACTGTATGAATCGCCAAGTACCGGTTCCACTTAAAAATCTTTACTGTTCTGCTGAAGAAAAAAGTCACCTACATCTTAAATGGCCTGAGGGTGAGTAAATTAACAGCAAATTTACATTTTTGCGTGAACTATCCCTTTAAAGCTCAAAAGCCCTTGCTTTCTGAAATTGCATGGGAAATAGCATTCAGTATATTATTTAAAAAAATATATGGTTTTGTGATCTGCAGAATAAGAAAGTCAGACAGGTTTGTAATTACATGTGGGTGAGTAAACAATGACAGAATTTTTATTTTTGGGTGAACTTTATTCATTTTGAGTTGATAAATTTTTTAGACCTTATGCAGCTGGGCCCCTTTTCAGCACTGCACTTGTTGTCTTCTGTCTTCCGGATTGTATTTCCACAGCACGAAGGTAAGATCTTACGAATTTATGAAGGGACTGCTCCTTTTGTGGTGTCAGTTTTGGAGTGAATGATGGCAGAATTTTTTTTGAAGTGAAGTGAAGTGATGTGACATGTGGCCAAGTATGTGACCCATACTCCGAATTAGTGCTTTACATTTAACCCATCCAAGTGCACACACAAAGCAGTGAACACACACAAACCGTGAACACACACCCAGAGCTGTGGGCAGCCATTTATGCTGTGGCGCCCGGGGAGTAGTTGGGGGTTCAGTGCCTTGCTCAAAGGCCCCTCAGTCATGGTATTGAAGGTGGGAGAGAGTGCTGTACATTCACTCCCCCCACCTACAATCCCTGCCGGTACGAGACTCGAACCCGCAACCTTTGGGTTACGAGTTTGATTCTCTAACCATTAGGCCACGACTTTCCACGACTTTTGGGGGGGTGAACTGTCCCTTTAATAGCTGTGATCTGCCTAATTTTTTCTAGAATGTTTTCAGCAGTACTCCAGTAGCAGTTTGTTGTGCTTGAGTTTGTTAGGTTTAAATTGTTAAATGCAGAGAGGGGAACTAGAGGACAGAAGCAGCAGTGTGTGCTGTGTCTCTGCAGGGCTCTTCCCAGTCTTTTAATTGTTTTATCTGACAGACAGCACTGAGAAGTGGACTAACTTTGTGCCTGCAGTGCACATTTAGGTGGTGCAAGATCAAAATGAGCCGAATGTCCCTGAGGTGACCATATGTGTGCGAGATAACACGGCTGTTTAGACTGACTTTCACTGCTAGTTTGGCTGGATGCTTTGCTTCTTTCCACATACACACTGGAAAAACAACTCACACCAGACAGAAGAGATAGTCAGATGCAGAGCCGGCGCTACCTACATGCAGAGCAGGCAATTGCCTAGGGCCTCTGGCTTTAAGGCGGGGCCTCCATTACCGTAACATCCCCTATACGCTAGTTCACCAAGACGGGCAGCAAAATACAGCCACATTGTACATTGGATTGTACATAGTTGAATTGTCGCTCACCTGCAATTAAACCAAATAATGTTGTCGGGTAATTCTTCTACAATTACCCCATCAACTTTGGTCAGAAATCTTGGTGTAACCTTTGATGACCAGCTGACCTTCAAAGACCACATTGCAAAGACTGCTTGATCTTGCAGGTTTGCATTGCACAACATCATAAAGATCAGGTCCTTTCTAACGGAGCATGCTGCACAAATTCTTGTTCAGGCCCTTGTCATTTCTAGGCTGGATTATTGCAATGCTCTTTTGGCTGGACTTCCATCAAGCACAATCCAAACCTCTACAAATGATTCAGAGTTGCAGCGGTACGACTGGTCCTTCAACGACGCAAAGAGCCCCAGTGTTACACCTCTCTGATCTCCTTCACTGGGCTACCGGGTTGCAAGCTTGGTGCATCAAGATTAAAACATTGATGCTTGCATATAGAACAGCCACGAGCTCAGCACCATCCTACTTCCACTCACTATTACAAATCAACATTCCCCTCCATAGTCTGAGATCCGCCCCCCGTTTCATAGGGTACGACGTGGTACTACCACAGAGAGGCTCACTTGCACTGTCCGAAACATCTCGGTCGGAGGCATTCCGCTGGTTGGAATGAGTCTTGGCCCCCCCTACTGAATGCTTGATTTTGCCCTTAGCCTTTTTGTGTCAAGGGCTGAAACTCTCTCTTGCGACGCTGAGACTGTATCTCATTCCGAAAGAAAAAAAATGATAATAGAAAAAACCGTCTTGTGTCGTCTCGGTTAGGTAAGTCCTTTCCCTTCTTAACTTGGTACGTATTTGAGCCGTCAAAGAATGGGCTAAAATTGTTTATTCAGCTGCGGGTTATTCACTTGGGTGGGCCGGTGTCGTCGGGGGGTTGCCTCTTTTAATGAATGAACTCGTGCTGTGGTGTGTTAATCATTGTGTGCCCAAAATTTGGGTTAGTCACGCTGGGTGCGGTTTTTTGATCTTAGATTATCTGCGGGTCTTTTGTGCAGTAATTCAGACTAAATTAAATTGGACGGTCAGAGTTTTCACTGTGGTCAGGGTGGTCTGCTCTTGTTCTGTTTGGTGGCTGAATTTAATATATATATTAAAATATATACAGATGGTGAGACGGTGTTTTTGTTTGGTGGTTAAGTGTTGGGCGGGTGTTGTTGCCAAATCTTTTTCTGTGGGTTTTTTTGGGGGAGAGGGGATGCAAGGGATATAAAGATAACTGTGCAGCAATCACCATAATTCTGACCAAATCAAATCCCGCTGGTTTATACGATTTTAAAAAGCGCGGAAGAACCTGACGGCCGCCCCATGACACGTGAATTGCACTTTTTGTTTGGATCATGAATTGAATTTTCTGAGACTCCATGATTCAGGTGTCATGACAGGTGGCTCTGTAGTGACTTGTGGACAAGTTTGTTGGAAATTAGCACACTGTACACCTGTTTGTTGTTTTAATGACATTAAGTTTGGTGGGGCCTGATGTTGGGTGGGTGGTGGTGGTTGCGGGCCCTTTGTTAAATAGGGGGTTCATGTGAATGTGTTGCCTCATCTTGTGTCCTGGGGGTATCTGGTTCGTTATGTAGATACACCGATTCATTGTTTTTTGAGTTTTTGGCCTCATATCGGTGTTTTTTTTTGTGGGTCATTGTTTGTTTTTGTTTGTCGTTGTGTGCTGGTGTTGTCTTCATTCTTTATTAATTGATTGTATATGATGTCATGTTTGTTTTGTTCTTTCTGTACACATCACCATTATCCTCATGTTCCTTTGTTTCTGTTTTGTTTTGTTTGTAGGTTTGGTCTCTCACTACTCCTTTGGGATAGTGCTGCGGAGTGCTAGCGAGGGATTCTATTGGTTTGGGTGTTTCTCTGTGGTCATATTAAATTTTATCGTGTGTTGTTTGTTTTTGTGTGTTGCTTTACTTTTATATTTCTGTCTATGTTTCGTTTTTTTATTTTTTTTTCTTCTTTTTTTTTTTTTTATTTTTTTTTTTTTTTTTTTTTTTTTTTTTTTTTTTTATTTTTTTATTCTTTTTAATTTCTATTTTTTGTTTTTTTTTTATGGCGGTACAAACTCCTGAGATATCAACACAATGTGCAAAGGTGGTATTTGCAAACTCAACGCGTGGAAGCGAGGCTTAAGATGGTGAGTATGTCCAAAGCCGTCGCTCAAACTGTGGGACGATCACCGAGGGGGCCGCGAAGAAACTAGGGCTGGCGTCTCCCGACGAGCTGGGAAAAGGCGTTCCAACGAGAATAGGGGTGGAGTGGCCACTCCAAGTTCCCTCATTGTACGGGGCAACACGGAGATTGTTGGAGCAAAGTGCGAAAAGAAATTGGAGTAGGGTGGTGGGCCCGCAGGTCCCATATAGGTTGGTCGCCTAACGCAAGCCTAACTTGGTATACCGTACTGCAAGAAGAGTTCATAACGGAACAGGGTGGTGACGAGAAGTGGAAGACAAGCGTGGAGCATACAGCACAGGTATTCCCTGTTCGGGCACAACGGACTCGAATCCCTGCAGCGGTTGGGAGCAATCACCAACAGCCGCAAGGGCGAACGAGGGACACAACGGGTACACAAGCCGTGTGGGGGATGGTGCTGAGTGTGGGAGGGCGGGTGGGGGCGGCTAACGTGAGCAGATAGGGGGGCGACGGATTGAGGAAGTCGCGAAACACAGGCGGCATGCGGGTCGAAGAGGGGAACGATGAGACCTCCATCTCAAAACAACAGAAAAAAAGGACCCTGGGTAGGCCATCCTGCGCGGAGCGTGCCCGTCGTGTTCCGATTTAGCCTCTTCTCGCCCGGGTATTCGTCGCGCGATCATGACCTACCGACCAGTTATTCTGGTGGCTTCCCCAGTACTTGTCAGGGTTCACCTCCTTGTTTCTGGGACCGTCTTCTGCTTTACATCACTTCCCCGGCCCGGCCCGCTCCTCTTTCAGCCCCGTCCGTTTTTATCCCCGGTTATCCACCTGAACAAAGGCCATCTTCAGCTTTACGCAACCTCTCAATTCATTCCAAACCCTTTACAACTGAGACAAATTGGACAGGTTGTTCACCAATGGGGTTAGTCCATGGACTCCGTCTTGGAAACTCGAGACATGAGGGACCCCACAACATGATTCTAATATCGGCTGGGGGCATGCCAGAAAAAGAACGTAAATAGGTTTGGAACCACATATGGTGAGTACAATGACAACAACATTTTTATTTTTGGTGGCCTACCCGTTCACAACCGGTGGTGGCATGAAACAGTTCACGAGGACCCCAGAGTTTCTGATTTACCAAGTTGGGAGATTGCGGCATCAAATCTGGTTGGACATTTGCCATCTTGAGTTTGTGAAACCCACTGTGCAACAATGGTGTAGGAAGATCTCCGGGATGGCTACAGCGGAATCCACGAGCGTTCTAGGTTAGACCCAGTTATTTCCTAACCAGACCATGGGAACCATTGGCATAAAGTCCACATACTGGACTTCCCTTCCTCGCGACCTAATGAACACTGAAATATTTCAGTGACTCACTCAATATGCAGATGCGCTCAAAGGATTTGCTGGCAAACATTAAAACAACAGCCTGGCTATGTGTGTTTCTTGCACACACTTTTTTTTATTTTTGGTGCCTCAAACCTTGCAAATATTGGCAATCCAATGACTGTTTTTTTCCTCAGAAGCCTTCACTGAAAAAGTCTGCTAACTTCTAAACAATATTTTAAAAATGAGTCAGTAACATAACTGTCATAAAACAAACAGTGTGTACAGTGTGTAATTTACCAAATTGGTCAATTCAATTACAGAGTCACCTGTCACCTGACTGAACTTCATGGAGTTCAGAAAATTCATTAATGGATCCAAAATAAAAGTGCAAATTCAAAGTGTCACATCTGGGCGCATCAACGGTTGGGTCTTGGCGCTCTTTTAAAACCGGACTAAACCAGCGATTGATTGGTCCAGACATTATGGGTTGATTGACGGAACAAGTGTGAGGTATTTATATACATGCAATCAGGCACTCCGTCGCAAGAGATGGACGCCAACGTTCCCGCCACGGGGGGAGGGGATGCACAGTGCGATATTTGTAACCATGCAGCAGGTGGTACCGGGGCTCTGCGAATGTGTGGCAGACATTGTTGCCTGTTTCGTCCCTGTTGGGGGGGCAGACGAGTATGTGTATCCAAAACCACGTACAATTGGGAATGCATCAGCGATTCTTCTTAAGAAGGCGACAGCACCGGAAGGGCTCCGTACCACATTTTAGCATTGGTCAAATGGAGAAGACAAGGTAGAAAGGGAAGGAAGAAAGAACTAACAAGACTAAGTTTTGTTAGTATATTTTGATTAAGGGGGAGGAGAGTCCGACTAGAGCGGTCGAAAAGGAAGGTGCGTTTAAGAAAGTTCACTCGTCCGTCGTTGGGAAACTTGGTCGGAGGGATTGAAGGTGGGGTGGGGTGCAGCATCAGGAGAGTGGAAGCTCAGTTCCCCCACCAGACTTGGGCTAACTAGAAGGAGGTCGTGAACGTGAAATGCGCCTCTGCTGGTGGATAGTACCACGTCAGTAGGAACGCGGATCCGACGTCTGGATGGAGGGGTGCTTGTAAATCTGTTGGAGTGGAAGAGGCGTGGGCGGATGGGCGGTGCGATTGGCTGGGTTGGCCGTAGGGGTAGTCCCGCATCACCTGGATAGGTGGTTGAAATCGGGTGAGCAAGCTCAACCGGTTAGCCCCTGGCAAGGAATCCAGACGCGAGTGTAAACCTGGTCTACTTGTGGGCCAGGTGAAGAACCAACGTTACCGCGGCACTCGGATCATTGTTATTGGTGTGACGATGTTTGTGCTTGATGGGAGTCCTGCCAGAAGAGCATTGCAGTAGTCCAGGCTAGAAATGACACGGGCCTGGACAAGAAGTTGTGCAGCAAGCTCCGTTAGAAAGGGGCCGGATCTGGGGCGAGGTTGCCAATGCACCCAGACAGCAGGCGGTGCAATGTGGTCTTGGAAGCACGCGGTCATCAAAGGTTACACCAAGATTTCTGACCTAAGTTGATGGGGTAATTGTAGAAGAATTACCCGACAACATTATTTGGTTTAATTGCAGGTGAGCGACAATTCAACTATGTACAATCCAATGTACAATGTGGCTGTATTTTGCTGCCCGTCTTGGTGAACTAGCGTATAGGGGATGTTACGGTAATGGAGGCCCCGCCTTAAAGCCAGAGGCCCTAGGCAATTGCCTGCTCTGCATGTAGGTAGCGCCGGCTCTGCATCTGACTATCTCTTCTGTCTGGTGTGAGTTGTTTTTCCAGTGTGTATGTGGAAAGAAGCAAAGCATCCAGCCAAACTAGCAGTGAAAGTCAGTCTAAACAGCCGTGTTATCTCGCACAGTGCGGGGAGTGCTTGTCCCCTCATGACATCGTAGTTTGGGATCGTTGCCACATCACCTAAGGGGGTGTTCACTGGGGGTGGTCAGGCACAAAGTGTAGTCCACGTCTCAGGGGCGTGCTGTCAGGATAAAACAAGGTAAAAGACTGGGAAGAGGCGCTGCAGAAGGACCAGCACACACTGCGCTTCGGGGGTGGTCCTCTAGTTCCCCTGGTCTGCATGGTGGTAACAATGTAAACCTAAAACCTCAAGCACACCAAACTGCTACTGGGTACTCTGAAAACGCCTTCGAGAAACAAATTAGGCAGATCACAGCTATTGTGCCAGGGGGGACAGTTGGGGGTGGGCGTGTTCACCCCCCAAAAGGCGGGGTAGAGGGAGAGTACGGGTGGCCTAAAGGAGAGGGTCGTACTCATAACCCGAAGGGTTGGTGTATGTTGCGAGGCTCGGACCGGCAGGGGTGAGTGTAAGGTTGGTGGGGGGAGTGAATGGTAACACACTCTCGGGGTCCCCCCTTCAATACCGATGACGGAGGTGGCCCTTGGAGCGGCTGGGGCACCGAACCCCCAATTGCTCCCCGCGCCGTGCAGCATAAATGGCTGCCCACTGCTCTGGGTGGGTGGTGCATGTTTGTGTTGTTCACGTTGCTTGTGTGTTGTGCCTTTGGGAGTGAGTAAATGCAGTACACTATTCCCGAGTCTTGGTCGGACCTATTGTCCACATGTCCGTCACTTCACTTGCACTTTCAAAAAAATCTGGCCATCAGGGGTTCAGGTCCAAAACCACACCACGAAAAGTGAGCAGTTCCCCCGGTTCATAAAATTCCGTACTCTTCCTTCGTGCGTGGAATACGGATCCGGGGAGGGAAAGACAAGACAACATGCGTGCTGAAAAGGGGCCCAGCTGCAGAAGTGGTCGTTAAACTAGGGTGTGGGTTATTCGGGACGGCGGGGGGGGTCTGGGTCCGAGTAGGCTATGTCGGGGTGTTGAGCTAAGTGGTTCGGTCGGGGCCAGGAATGGCGGCAAAGGGTGGAGTGGCTGTCAGTGTAGTGGGGTCGAGGTCACCCACGGTCGGGCAAAAGTGGGACACTGATCACCTTCGTGAGCTTTCTTCAGTTGCGTTGGCGGGGAGGTGCACGAACCAATATTGTTTTTAATCTAAAGGTAGCGGGTTCATGGCGAGTTGTTGCCCATGTCTAGTGTTGTGGCATGAAAGTGCATGGCTTGTTGCGTTGGAGAGTGGGGGGATAGGGCGAGGGCGGGCCAAAATAAAAGCAACGAAGTGCTTGTAATTTACTTACCCGCAGGTGCTGGGCCAAGTAGTGAGGGACGTGGTGGTCTGTCACAGAAGGAAAGAGGTTTAAGTGGAACTCGGGTTGGTCTTTGGGCGGATCAATCAGTGCACGGTCTGTGGTAGGGCCTCCCCGGTTGGTGGAAGTCAAAAAAAAGAAGTAATATAGAAAAACCATGGGGGGGAGGGGGCTCCTGACGGAGACACTGGAGGATAAAAAAAGAAAGAGGAAGTTGAAGTGAGGGGTGCCAAGTGATGTTGAGCCCTAGCTCGTGGTGACGTTTGATGGGTGCGTGGGGGCCGTGGGGGCTGCGTGTTGGATGGGGTTGGTTTTAACCGGCATGGCCAGACGTGGGGAGCACGGGGCGAGGGGGGGGAGGGGGGGAGAAAAAGAAAAGAGGGGGGTAGGGGTGGGAGGGGGGGGGGGGGGGGGGGGGGGGGGGAAGTAGCTGGGATACCATAGTATGAACACACGAGGAGGCAATTGGAGGGAGAGAGAAAAAAATACCCGGTGGGAAGCAAGTTGTCAGGCCATTATGCGTTTGTGTTCGGACGATGGGGGGAGTGATGTGAGGGGGGACGGGCGTTGTGGGTGATGGAGGTGTAACGAGTGGGGGGGGGGGGGGTGGTGGGGGGTGTGTATCAGAAGATGGGTGTTCGGAAGATTGAGGGTGGGGGGGGGGCGAGGGGAGGGGGGTTGGGTGTGCGTCAAGGGGTGGGTCTGGCCATCTCAGTCGGGTAGGGGGGGGGGGGAGGGGGGGGAGTGGGGGGGGGGGGGGAGGGAGTGGGGGGGGGGGGGGGGGGTGTGGGTTGTTTTGGTGGTGGGGAGGGTTGGGTGTGGGGGGTTGTAAAGGGTTTGGGTATGGAAACAATAGTAGAGAGATCGGGTGGGTGGTTTATGGGTGTGGGGGGTCGCGGGCGCTGTGTGGGGAAGGGTGTGGGGTGGGGGATGGTGAGTAAAAGTGGTTAGAGGAGATGGTGCGTGGGCTCGCTGGGCGTAAAGGGTGTTGCGGCCAAGAAGAAATGTGGGTAGAGGTCAACACCTTTGATCCTGGGCCAACGAATGTCTAAAAAGGGCCGGGGTTTCAGGTTGAGGAACGGTTGGGGCGTGCGTGACTCGTCAGAGGTGGACAAGCGTGCAGGGAGGCCGACCTTCTGGTTACAGTCCGACTCTCTCCCCTCTCTAAAAGAGATCTAACCATTACGGCCACAAATAAATACAGAGGCCAGCGCAAATCGTCCCGGGGCCGGGGGGTGGGGCCACGTGAGACCAGTAAAGGTATGGCAGTCTAGATTCCGAAAAAAGAGAATTGGGGGTTGAATTCGCAGAGGTCCCGTGAAGAGAACACAGAGGAACATCCAAAGGCGTGGGAGAGTAATGGCCTTGCCTCACAAACTTGGGTGAACCACCTTCTTCTTCATGTGTCTCCTCCCCTGCCAGTAAGTAGGTGCGGTTAGAACGCGAAGTTGATTTCGTCTGGGCAAGAAAAGCATATTGTAACAACATTATTACCTGTAATTCACCGCCTTGGCAAACAGTTTCTCAGCGCCTTCCTGACCGTGTTTTTGGTGAGGGTCACGAACTATAGGGGCCTCCTGTCGATAATGACATAAGCATGCGCCTACGCACCGAGTAAGCTGACCACGGTTTGTTTTTTACAGCGGCGAGTGAAGACCGCATAGCGGGCGAACCTGCATCAGGCAGTACCAGCGTCGAAATCTCACATGTACAAGGTTCATAGCTGATGATTTTTTCGGGGAGGTGAAAAGGATGACATGGGGAAGTGTTTTGATAATTAACATGGAATTTTTTAAAATAGCACATAAAAAATTTTTTATAACAGAGGAGGCCTACTTTGGTTCCAACCAGAAGAGTACGGGGGGGCTGACCAAAACTGAGAGTATATGGAAACTCAAGAACCCGCACGTGACTGATGCAGGATGGTAATACATGGAGAGTGAGAAATAACTTTGATCTCATTTTTTTCTTACACTATTCACTAATTGTATGTGTCTTAGTGCATCCTCTCTCATTACACTGCGCAGGCGGTTCATGAGCGTATAATATATTGATTGTGACATCTCATGTCTACAAACAGGTCGTGAATATTGAGCTAAAGAGGGCTTTTTTTTTTAGATATTGGTTATAACAGTTGGTTTTTTTGATTGTGTTGATGCATTGCCAGAAGGATATGTTCTGGGCGCTTGTTTGACTATGCCAATGAAATATCTCATAGAGCGCTATATCTTTATATATGACTATAATATATAGGGTAAATATATATAATAATATATGTGTAACAAACACACGGTAGAGAAAAAGTCGTTTCAAAGCGGTGGCATATTGGGGGGTGTCAGTGTTATGAAGGTAGTGCTGTTATCAGGAGTGCTTGGAGTGTTATGTGGTGGACTTGACTGAGACTTTTCCACTGAGTGGTCCCCAAAGGGGGGGCCGAAGTTATAGCATGGGGGGGAGCGCTGGCGGGGGGGGCGCGGTTTTCTACTGGGTATGGGGGTTAAACTTAAGCAAGGGGACATACTGTAGGGGGGGGGGACAGCGTTTCAAATGATCTTAAAAATGTTCCCATTATTAAGCCGCTCGCTTCAAAGTGCGTGGTTGGAGGAAATATGAATGTGCTTTTCACCCACAACCTTGCGTCATGAATCGGTTACATGATTTCCTGGTTATTCTGTGGGAACTTAACCCAATGAGCTCCGGTGGTTTTTGGGGGCAGCTTGGGTTCGCGGCTACCTTATCCTGCTTTTAGGGGGAGGGGGGTTAGCATACACCCGATCCTATGTGACTAGATTAAAAGTTCATAGGAATCCTCTTCAGATTACTTAGCTCTAAGCTCGATTTTGGGGGATTTAGCGCTGAATATAACGCTCATACAAACTGTTGAAGTCCTGGGATAATCGCATGGCAAACTATGCCTAGCTAAATGCGTCTCTCATAAGCATCGTAAGGGAGGGGAAAAACCAGCATATGCCGATACTTCGCGAGGGAGAAACTACCTGAATTTATGGGAAAGCAGGCTGTTGTTTAGGAACACGCCGATTATATCATGCCGGCTTGGCTTTGTTATATGGAGTCATTGCTTTAGAAAAAGCTGGCATCAGGGCCCTCAAAGGTTGGTTGCAAGGATGCCGGAAAAGACGCCTTTTATTAACAGTTACACCATAGACTTCTGTGTACAACTTCTTAAACTGTACTGCATAATATGCTGCCTTATTTTCGGCCAGTTTTTTAAAGATTCGGGGTCACATTTACAGGTCATGGTTACCAATTTTTTTAGGGACAGAAATCCGGATAAATCTTACAGATGGTAAAAAGCATGAGATAAAATTTTTGCAGGTAGGAGGGGTACAGACGAAAAAACAGGGGGAAAGGGGTGGTTCTTGCGTCAATGCGAGGAGTGTTGCGGGGGGGGGTTCGCGGGGGGGGTCATATGGGGATCAGGGGCTCGCAGGATTCGGTCACACCCTGACCGACAGAAATCTGCTGGGTTTGGAGAAGTGACTTTAAAGGAAAATGTGGATGGCGTGCTTCATGCAAGCGTGTATTGGTAAGAGTCCTTTAAAAAAAACCCTATTGATTCAATGTTTTTGGGGTCTGTATCAGGGTAGGTATAATAAAACCACGCCGTATGGCACCGCCGGTGCCATTATTTAGTGGGTGTGTTAACAAAAAATTAGGGACAACATGGAACCAAGCCATTGGTTACGAAACGAAGGAACGCCTACGTGTTTAGCACATATGAATTAAGATTTATGTAAACTGTCATGCGGGAATTCAGGAACTGCTAAGAAAATACCGGGTGTGATTAACCTGAATCATGCATGTGGTCGCGGCGTCTATAAACGAAAGCAGAAGTTTTTTGGCGGGCTTTGTGTCTGGAAGGGCCTTCGAGGGTTTGTGTTAACACAAGTGCCAAAGAGGAAAGAAATCCTCATTTATGGCTTAGAGAAAAAAAAAAAAAC
>JADLZN010000172.1:0-101305 GCA_018155175.1 Sinocyclocheilus anophthalmus
ACAGGAAGACGCCTCCAGCCAGCAAAACACTTCTTGACAGCTCTCCTACAAAGCCCAGAGAGCCAATGTCAGAGCAAACATACATTAATTTTTCTAAATACTGAAAATACTAAATAACCCATACATTTCTTTTTCTACTATCTTTAGAAAAGACATTTTGGCCTTATGGTGCATTAAAAGTGTCACATTGAAAGACGTGTTGACCTGCTGTTGTGCTGCTCTGCCCGTTGCTCATTGTCCCAGGCTGTGATTTGCTCCTCTGTAGCGTGATCCAGCAGGGCCATGAACACCTTCTTCTGGGTCCGTGTCCTGTGAAACCGCTCTGCACGTGCTTCCAGTATAAAGCGCAGATCTTTTAACTGGTAAGTATTCAAATCAAACATAGACAATTGCTCATAACTAAAGATATGGGTTTATTAATATCGCTAACCCTAAATATTAAACATAGACACATTGATGTAAGCTCTTTTTGTTGTGTCAGTAATAATAAATCACAAAGTATAACTTAGTAACCACATAGCAGCCTGGTGACGAGTTTTAGGGAAGCAAAACTGATAATTTCTTCTATTCATAAAACGTAAAGACAATAAAAATAATACAATTTTTATGTATTAATTTCAATGCAATTATATATTTGAAATTAATTATAAATAATACAATATTATCCTTAAATGATAGTATATTGATATTAAATGTATTATGATCAATATAGAATTAATGTGTGTATGCCTAAAATGTTTATAGTATTATATTAACATTAAGAAGGACACTTTTAAACAAACATTACATTAAAAAATGAATCGGACTATACCAAATTCGTTTTCAATTGAATTGTTATCGTTTATTCATTTATAAACAAAATACAATTATTATGGTACCACATGTATTATTGCCTTATGTCTAAAATGTCTCTAAATATATTCTGTATTTTCTAGTAAATTGATAAGATGGTTTTTAAACAACAGTAACTCTTAAATTCCATAATTATAATATTAAAATAATGAATAAATAAGACATATGTAAATTAGTATTATAAATACATTATAATATATATAATAATTATATATATATATATATAAAAAAAAACTATATATATATATAAATATATTTTATATATATTATATATAGAAAATATATAATGTATATTATTTAAAAATCAACAAGACCTTTTGTTGGCTAAACCAAATATCACTACAGAAATTATGTTGTGTCAAAATCTGAAGCTTTTCTAATCATTCACAGTTTCCTACCAGTCTGTGTGTGTGTGGCATTTTACCCTTTTCCAGCTACACACAACCCTCTGAAGTAAGATCCGGTGATACAGCTGGTTGGCACTGGCCTCTCTCTCTGCATGGGCCTCATCCACAGACTGAAGCCAGGAGCAGAAGCAGCATCTCTGCAGAGCCAGTGTGTAATGATCCACCGCTTTCTGGAGGAGACCGAAAATGCGAAAGCACCCGAACATAAATAACTGTCTGCTTTAATTAAGTCTGTCATCATCTAATACACTCCCATGGTTTTTATGGATTGAACATTTTCCCTGCTGACTTCCTTTTTGTACTGTACAAATATTATAGACATACATGCTAGTTTTGCAACTAATTGGACCTTGAGGTTTCTGCTTTCATGGATGTGGATCAATATTTAAACAACAATGCAAATTCTGAATTCAAAGCCATTCTGTTTCTGTCTTTGTGTCTCTGTCCTTGTCAGTCTCTCCCTCTCATTCACTCCATCTCCCTCCTGAATCTCAGATATCCGCTCTCTGTTAATTTATTTCGAAAACAGGTGGTTAGCCAGGTGGAAACGCAACAGTATACTGTAAACATCATTAAAATTTGGGGAATGGACCAAGAGTTAATGCAAGGCAACAGCTGGCCTTCCTGTCTGTGTGCGAGCTGCCCATAACTCTTTGGATGAATAATTGAGTGTTTGTCTGGAAAGCAGGCGAACGGCCTGCATTGTCTCTGTAGACCATGTGTGTATGTGTGTGTGTTTGCAGTAGCACCGCTGACCTGTGTGTTGACATGGCTTTGCTCCAGCAGGCTTTTCCATGGTGCCAGGCCTCGGCGCAGTAACAGGGTTCTGAGGTAGTGCTGGGCCGCCCGCTTTGACAGTTCCTGTTCCTGCTCTGCTCTCTTCTGCTTCTCAAGTTCCCTCTAAGTTCACAAACACACACACACACACAGTTACTTAAAACTTGTGTGCAAGTTGGCTGTGTGCATAAACATGATGAATACATTAATTTAATGTATTATAAACATTTTTTTTTTGTATTTTCTAGATTGTTGTTATTCTGAATGGTTTTTAGCATACTGCTAATCAGTTCCTAGAGCATTCTGGGTGGTTTCATACTGGCATTCTGCACAGTAAAAAGTGGTAACCTACAGTCTACATACAACTCATTTATATCTTATTAAAGTTCATATCTCACAACTCTATTTTGTGTTTCTGCCATTTATTAAAAAAGGTAATTGTGACTTTTTGTCTCACAATTCTGACTTTTTTCCCCTGCCAAGTTTATCTCTCCCATTTCAGACGTTTCTTTCAGAATTACAACTTTCAAGCCCCCAAAATGTGAGATAGAAATCAGAATTGCAGAATAAAGTCGAATTTTCGGTAAAAAAGTCGCTAAGGACCTTTTTATTTTTATATTTCTGTGAGGAAAATGTTCCATAATTTCTGCCTGCTTAACTCATAAAAGGGGCTGGTGAATATACATTTATGTATTTATGTTGATTCAGTGATGTTAAATAATATTTTAAAATTGAATAAAACCAGTTAATTTACCATTTTCAGGTTCAATTACCATTTTCAATTTACCATTTTTTCCCTAGATAGGCTTGGGATTATTTTCACCCATTTCATCATCCAAAAAAGCTGAAAATCATTCAAACGGGCTAAAAATCATAATTACAATTACTTAAAAAGTAAACAGACCCCTCTCCTCAATAAGCCGCATGATTTGAGGTATCACTCATGTCTGTAGCATAAACAATTAATAAAACATTAAAAGTAACATGATCCAATGATGTAAAACCCATGATAATGTGTTTGACCACACACCTTTCTCTGCTGCCTCTTCTCTTCCTTCTTCCTCTCTACCTCCTTTTGTTTCTCCTCTTCCTCAGCTCTGAGTCTTTCCTCCTCAGCTGCCTTCATTTGAGCCTACAGAACAAAAAAAGGAGAGGTTTGTTTCATCATAGTCACGTTTCTATGCTTGAAGAGAGGCAAGTCTTACCAGTTTCTCCTCCTGTTTCTGTCTCCTCTGCTCCTCTATCTCTCTCCGGCGCTCGGCACGCTGCTGTGCTCGTTCCTCCATGGCTGAAAGAAACATAAAAAAGGAAAGTGAGAGACAGAGTTCGTGGGTGACCGAGACATCAGTAAAGGGCCAGATTAAAGGGTCACTGTGAAGTTCTGCAGCATGTTCTTCTGATCTTATGGTTCTTTGGTACAAGTTTGATGTGTTGCTTGCATTTGTATTCAAGGCGGCGTCTCGTATCACACCAACTGAGTGATTTTTTTCAAAATCTCATTGTCATTTGTAGTGTTTCACTGATTAAGTCATGTATTGCAACCAGGATCAGGAATTCACCATGGCTCGAGACAAAATGCTACCAAAAGTGACAAACATTTTCTAGATATTTAAAATATGGGGGAAAATTGCCCCTGTATGTAGCACATTCCCGTTTTTTTAATACATAATATTTCATTCTATTATGAATAGGTAACTAGTATCAGTTTACTGAGCTAAAGTACTAATCTAATATAGTGTATTCGTGGGGGGGAAAAATGAAAAGTTCTGAAAAGCGCACCAATGTAAAGGTAAAGATGAGAAAATGACAAAATAATAAAACAGACATTCAATAAGAATAGCTTTTATATTTAAATGTATTATATGCATTAACGATGGATTTAAAATCGCTATATACAAGTGTTGTTATGGGAAAATCATTAGGTTTTGAAATACATAACTCACCACCCCCCCCCCCCCGATGAAAGCCACATAACGAAAAATTTATATAATTAAGAAAAAACTGTTCTATTAAATTTGAAATAATTATAATATCTTATTATAATGTAAAAAAAATAATAATTGTTATCACTCATTTAAATGAAAGAGGTGGAAAAACACAATCACCATTTACAACGGGCTGTGTTTATGCTACATGACCTTGCGTTTAATGTAAAAACATTTGGATCAGATCTGAGCAGGACAATAGCTTGTCAGTTTATCATTGTGAGAAAAATCTCATAGGTCACTGCCAAGGCCAGGACAGTCCACCTCAGAAATTGAATGATAATATCAAAAATAGTGGATGTCATTGATGAGTCGGCAGGGCCTTTAACTCAGCAGGATGTTGACTCATAGGGGCTGTTAACAACCACCCGCTGACAGACGCAACCTTGTGCACAAACTCCCTCAGATACTGAAAAAACCCTGATAATTGAAAAAATATGACTATGTAATCAATAACAATGAAGCTCAAGTTTTAACACATGGAAGAGCCATTGTGCGGTTTTGGTACTGTTCTTGGTTTACTTTACATAGAGTTGCACAAGTGGATTATGAGTGTATAGAGATTGTGTGCATCTGTATCAATGCATTCAGTATCAGAGAGGATTTAAAACTAGGGCATAGCCATGAAATTAATTTTCCATGCTTGGAACAACTGTAGTGACAGTTTCCCAACTGCTCGAATGCGTATGTGTATGACTGACCTTGTACTGTAGGCTGGGGAAGAGCTGCACGATGCAGAGATGCTTTTTGGTTGGTGTGGCTGCTGGTGTTTTCCCCCGAGGCCCTCTTTGTTCTGGGATTGAAAGGAGAATGAATATCTTTGTGAAATTGTGACTAATAACAAACATTGTGTCTCCCACGCGCGCACACGGGAGAACAGCGTGGGAAGGACCCGAATATCACATGGTCCTAAGTATTTCAGACCCTTTGCTCAGTATTTAGTATAGAAGCACCCTTTTGATCTAATACAGCCATGAGTCTTTTGGGAAAGATGCAACAAGTTTTCACACCTTGATTTGGGGATCCTCTACCATTCCTCCTTGCAGATCCTCTCCAGTTCTGTCAGGTTGATGGTAAACGTTGGTGGACAGACATTTTAGGTCTCTCCAGAGATGCTCAATGGGTTTAAGTCAGGGCTCTGGCTGGACCATTCAAGAACAGTCACAGAGTTGTTGTGAACCACTCCTTCGTTATTTTAGCTGTGTGATTAGGGTCATGGTTCTTGGTGGAAGGTAAACCTTCGGCCCAGTCTGAGGTCCGAGCACTCTGGAGAAGGTTTACGTCCAGGACATCTCTGTACTTGGCCGCATTCATCTTTCAACCATTGCAACCAGTCGTCCTGTCCCTGCAGCTGAAAAAAAAACCCACAGCATGATGCTGCCCCCACCATGCTTCACTTTTGGGACTGTACTGGACAGGTGATGAGCAGTGCCTGGTATTCTCCACACATACCACTTAGAATTAAAGCCAAAAAGTTCTATCTTACCAGAGAAACTTATTTCTCACCATCTCACAACTCCAAGCGGGCTTTCATGTGTCTTGCACTGAGGAGAGAGGCTTCCGTCGGGCCACTCTGCCATAAAGCCCTGACTGGTGGAGGGCTGCAGTGATGGTTGACTTCTACAACTTTCTCCCATCTCCCGAATGCATCTCTGGAGCTCAGCCACAATGACTTTGGGTTCTTCTTTACCTCTCTCAACAAGGCTCTTCTCCCCCGATAGCTCAGTTGGCCGGACGGCCAGCTCTAGGAAGGGTTCTGGTCGTCCAAAAACGTCTTCCATTTAAGGATTATAGAGGCCACTGTGCTCTTAGGAACCTTAAGCGCAGCAGACATTTTTTGTAACCTTGGCCAGATCTGTGCCTTGACACAATTATGTCTCTGAGCTCTTCAGACAGTTCCTTTAACCTCATGATTCTCAATTGCTCTGACATGCACTGTGAGCTGTAAGGTCTTATATAGACAGGTGTGTGGCTTTCCTAATCAAGTCCAATCAGTATAATCAAACACAGCTGGACTCAAATGAAGGTGTAGAACCATCTCAAGGATGATCAGAAGAAATGGACAGCACCTGAGTTAAATATATGTGTGTCACAGCAAAGGGTCTGAATACTAGGACCATGTGATATTTCAGTTTTTAATAAATCTGCAAAAATGTCAAAAAATCTGTGTTTTTCTGTCAATATGGGGTACTGTGTGTACATTGAGGAAAAAAAATAAACTTAAATGATTTTAGCAAATGGCTGCAATATAACAAAGAGTGAAAAATTTAAGGGGGTCTGAATACTTTCCGTACCCACTGTACTGCCAGCCAGCATATTAAAACCGAGATGCTTCGAGAGAATATAGCAGTACTATTCTGGGTGTCATTTGAGTGGAAATGTGTACGTGTGTGCTGCCAGTGTTATCCTGAACTCATTTCGTTGCAAGTGGTGGGTGGCTTCCACAATAACTGCAAACCTCCTGAGAGTCTCCTAGCTGAGGTGACTCTCATTTATTAATATACCTAAAACTGCCTCAAGCCACTAAATAACAAAGGGCACTTTATTCCTAACCTCCTTTATCACAGGAGTTTGTTTGCTGAAATCAAGCAAATTAATTGGGGAGCAACTTTACAATGCAAAACATACTTATGCAAAAAGGATGCTGGGAAATGAAATGGATAAAACAGCTGTCCTTATACATGTATTTTTTCATTAGTCTGATGATTCACACAGCAGACATTAGGTCATATAAATTCTCTTTCAAGACACACATCCAGGGCTCCAGACGAAAACAATGTTGTGCCATATAAATATAACTTTGTATTAAAGGAAAATGTTTGCCTTTTATAGATAGATGGTAGTTGTGTGTTTATAGGTAGTCATCTATCTATCTAATCAATATGTCCAATTAGATAGATAGATAGGCAGGCCTATATCACAGTAATGCTGATTGAATAATTCACACTGCTAACACATAAGCAAAGCTGAGATTTTTTTTTTTCAAAACGGTACATAACAGTAATTTCTTTGCTAATTGGACATCACGGCTCACGCTGTGTACGTTGCTGTTTGTAGATAACTGCCATGCATGTGATATGCTATCTGACAAAACCGCTCATGGATGCATGCAAAGTTCACCAGTCTTTCGCTATTAGCGACTAGATTTAATTATTGTCACATTTATGACAATTAGATCCATTCTAGAGTAGGTGCAGTCTAGAGCCCTGAATGACATCCCAACTCAATTCAGCGTCAAGCTGCAGAACAGGAAATAGATCTCCCCTTCGTTGTGGGCGAGCACAAATGCACACAGATTGTTACCCAGAACGGCAGCTCTCCAAAGCCAGATGGAAACTGCCATGGGCATGGTAGTGTGTGTGAGATATTAAATAAGACTTCATAATAATGCCTTACATTGCATGCAACATATTCAGCATGCAACGTCTTCCTATGTAGCTATTCATTTGGAATCATTTGTAGCTATTCCCTTGATTGTTATTATAGCTTGTAGTAAAGCCTTAGGCAGGGTGTGGGTTGTCTATTGTCAATCTGAGAGCTGTTCTAATCATTTCTTCTGCACTGTTTGAATTAGAAATCACGGTGAAGAGAACTTATTTCAGCATTAGAGAGCAAAAGGACTTATTGAGCTCTTTTGCATCAGTGAAAATTAATGGAGTACTGCTTGCTTAACGCAGGTGGCAAACAGACTACTCATCCGCACATTCAATAATAAGTCAGGGAGATGCATAAGTCGCATGATGCACTTTAACAGCTGGTGCTAGAAAGGCACGCAGGGAAGGAAACATGATGAATTGATGAAAAACACGAACTCATAAACCCAACTCATTAAATATACCAATAAACCACCCCACCAACTGCCGCAAATCTGGCGGCACCTGCGCCAACACTGTTCCAGAGCATTCAGTGTCCATTCAGTCATAGTGCCTTGACCGCTGGGATTTAGCACTGCCATCAGATACAGCCATGAGGCAGAGCCAGAGTGGCACAGAGCTCATTCAGATCTCAATGCATGACTGGGTAGCCATCCATCTGAGATGATTTTCAATGAGTCAGTCACCCTGTGCTGGGCCTGCTCTCTGATTTCTCCTCTCATAGGACACAACATCTGAACAGATGTGGGAATGGCAGGCAGCAGCCGCAGTCAAGGACTCTGGGCTTATGAGAAGTTCACAGACGTTAGCACCCTCAACTGAGCAGGAAAGCTCTGTCCAGGGCTGTGCAGTGTGATGTTTATATGCATATTGCGGTTCTGAAAGGAGAGACATTTTGTGCATATTGTGGTATGTAAATATAAACAACAACAAAAAAGGCACTCCTCTCATAATTATTCATAAAAATTAAGTTGCATAAAGTGGCACATCTTTTAATTACTTATGCTAATTAACATTATAGGACTGTTACCAATCATGAAAATATGCAGAGGTGGCACAGAAGCTGCATCTGAAGTGACATTTACAAAGCAAAAAATATATATTTTTTTGAAACCGTAAATAAAACAGATTTATGGAGTACAATTTTCAATCTTTCTACATCTATTTTATGTTTAATTCAATGTGTTACTTTGTAATTCAATGTTAATTATTTGTGAAATGTACTAGTAATTCAAAGACATTATTTCAGTGTAGATGTATTTACGCCGACTACTAAATGTTGTCAGTTTAGAAAAAAATTAAATGATACTCTTTTTGTAAAACGATCTTTTTCCGAACTGTATTTGACATGAATGTCAATTTTTAAGTGACGAATGAACTGCACTACTTGGTTGTTTTCAGAGATGGTGACAGCCTTTTTATACTTGTGCTACAATTGTGTGGCCTGTGCTACAAACCTTTCAACCTCTGTAGCACCAGAGCTACGTGCAAAAAAGTTAATGTATAGCCCTGCTGTCACCATCATCAGGGAAGCTACTGCAATCAGTAATGGAGCCCTGACATTTAGAAAGAGGAACTAACAGAGAGATCGACGTAAAGCAAATGGCAAACAAAGTCAGGAAAGGGCAAAGCGTGACATTAAATGCAGTGTTATGGACTGCATCAAAATGCTACATCATATCACTATTGTTCTGCAGTAACCGACATCGTCTCCAAACACATTCTGTTTTGGCAGCACAGCCTCAAGGGTGGCGGTGGTATAAATCAGGCCCCCCAGCAGCACAATGAGAACCGGTTTAGAGGAGGTGGGTTTATAAAAGAGATTAAGAAATCTGTCATCATTTATTCACCCTCAAGTTGTTCAAACCTGTATGAGTTTATTTCTTCTGTTGAAAAAAAAAAGATGACATCTTGAAAAATGTTAGTAACCAATCAGCTGCAGGTAGCCAGTGACGTCCAAAGTATGGAAAAAACAAATACTATGGAAGTCAATGGCTACTAGGAAACAATTACTACTAAAATATTATCAGGAAAATATTAATTTGTGTTGAACTGACAGATTGACAGAAACTCGGGCTGTCAAATGAAGAGAATACATTTTTAATCTCATGATTTCCAGCTGGCATACTCTTGAGGGTCTACGGACCAGTTTGAAAGCCCCTGTATCAGAGTTCAGTTAATGTTCCTATCGCATAAAGAACTCCTTAATCATTATGCATGTGATTTAAAATTATGCCAGCAGTCCACTACAGAAATATTTGTCACATTTTTTTTTCTATCCATTTGCACACTATGACTAAAGGTCATTTATAATAGCAATAATACGACTAAGAGGAAGTGTGACTTTTATCTGTGGAACACAATAGATTTGAACACAAACGTTTTGGACCCCATTGACTTCCATTATATGGACAAAAGCAATGTAAATGTATTCGAAATATATTTTTGTGTTCCGACGCGAGAATGAATAAATAATGCTCATCTTGACGGTATTTGAAGTCTTGCCTAACCAAACCTGCTGTCTGAGACGCGTTCATTCAGGACGTGTTCTTGCTTTCAGAATCATCTAGACACAGAGTAAGCGAGTGGAACTGACCGCGCGAGTCTCGAGACTCGTTTTTGAAAGTTGAACTACATTAAACGCCACGCTTATGACGCGAGAGGCGACGGTGAGACGCGCGTGTAGCCTATATTGAAAATAATTATAAAAAATAGTAACAAAGTCCTCTGTGGGTGTCCCGCCACTGATTTTTTATAAGCGATTACCTGTAAAAGATCTCGCGCAAAAATACCTCCTACATTTACGTTGAAACTAAAGCGAACCTTTTAAAAGCGGTATCACTGGAGACGAACGATCAGAAAAGAATGCGCAAAAACACATTAAACCAAAAAAGCAAGTCAAAATAGCAACCCGAAACTTCCCTCAGTTCACATCAACACTCCTCCGTTCATCATGGCGCAAATAAGCACTTTAAAGACTTACCCGACAAACACAAGCGTGATTTCAGAGGGGTACAGCACTCCACACACAACTTTAAAGACTTACCCGACAAACACAAGCGTGATTTCAGAGGGGTACAGCACTCCACACACAGTAGCTGTCTGCATGTGATGGTCCAGGAGCGTGAGAACCGCAGCAGCTGCAGCAGCTTGAGATGAGCTCAGTGACGATACAGCGGTAATCCCTAAACACGGGACGCACGAGGATATGCTGCGAAGACCACTGGGAGACTGAGCACTGTGATGAAAATAGATTGATATTAAAAAAATAAACTTTACACTAAAATGTAAAGAGACATTAGGGTGCAAAATTGCAGCGCCGAAAACGGAATAAATCATTTTGCACAGCTTTCTTTATAAACTGTGGACCAGCTTGATAGTCAACACTACCCGTTGAGGTCGTAATGAAATTCTGAAAGTTTCAATTGAATAAAAAATTAAATACAAAATCCTTGATCCCATGATATTACTAAGTATGCCGGATCCCACACTGAATAATTGCTATATTCTAACATTAACAACAAAATACTGTGGAAACACGGTACAGTGTTGGTAACAGATTAAACCATGGTACTGATTAGTAGATACCCATTAGTTTAATTCACAGAACCCAGAATCCCAATTGACATGAGCCTATTTTGTTCTTTTTTCTATTTTATGATTTTTAACCTCTTTAGTCATTTCAACATTAAAATTCTCCATGGGCATTTTAATAAAGACACAAAAGTGCCAAGAAAATCGCATGTCTGGAAAACAACTGATAACTCATCTGATAAACCTCAGCCTAACTGTATTCACTGAGGTCATTAGGAACAAGAAAGCTAGTTGGGCGTGACACGAGCTGTTCTCAAGATCTCCTGTAACTGGATGTGCCAGTGCTAATGATCACGCTCACATACGACTAATCACATGAAGATGGGTTCTTTGTAGATCTTTTATTCTTACGGAACTAAGACGAAGAAATGCCATGTTTCTTCCTCTCTCTGTCAATAGGTTCTGCGTTCATCTAGTTGGTCAACAGATGTATTATGGTGGAATTGATCGTTATGAGCAGAATAGATGCGAGATCACGCACAGATAGTCAGACGTCCTTTAAAAAAAGCCATACTATTGGAAAAAAGTTTATGCACAACTGTAACCAAGTGTGTAGGACCAGTCTGACTGTTTCACAGGATAAGTGAAAAATATTTATCTCAAAATCAATGTGCCTTTTATGTCATGCACAAGCAAGTAACTTGCCTCCCCCTAGCGGTGATGCTAAACAAATACATCGGAGAATGTACTGTTGGGAGTATCATAACAGAGGACGACACCACAAATAGACAAAAAAAGAAATATTTATTTCATGATAGACCTCAGTTTCCAAATAACTGACCATTCAAATTTTTTTTTACACAATTTCTTGTTTTTTTTGTGGTTTTTTTTTTTAACATCTTTTTTCAGGATTCACGGACAGCAGTTGTAATATATATATATATGACCACATGCAATGGGGTTTTTTGTCCACTACACAAACAGGTACTAAGCCCCTAAGCCAGCGCTACCTTGACCTGAGCTGCACTCTTCCATCACTACAGACAGCTGTACTCAAGCCTGGAGCATGGCTAAAAACACGTCCGATGCTTTATTGCAGTCTAGCACTCTCCCACCTCGATTTATGGGTTCAATTTCCGATGGCCGACAACAGCAAAAGGTTTTTCCTCCAAGGACTGTATGAGGGACACATCCATGCACTTACGGAGTTTACAGGAATTTTTCAATATCAGACTTTGAGGGACCACTGTGTGAAAGGATTTTTACTTTTTTTCTTTTCTCCAGAGGAGTAAAAAAAAAAAAAAAAAAAATTTGATGTCCATGTCTGCAGTGTGGTGTCCTGTGTTACAAGGTCTCTGGACATATAAAGTGCACTTGATGGCTGAGGTTCTTCAGCAGTGGGTCTCCTCATCCACAACAACAAAAAAGAAAATTCTGCCCTAACTCAGGGATATGTAGCACTGTAGCACCAGTTGTGTCCACCAGTAAGGCAAGATACTGTAATGTGGCAGGCTGTATACGAGAAACGTGGAATGGCAAAATGTATGTGCTTGTAGAAGACAAGAAAAGAAAAATCTCACAAAAACCTCTGGGTATTCATGAAAATCAGTGCACAGAATAGCATTCGGTTTTCCCTTTTCAGTCCAAATTTGGACCACTGAGAACATGGAAATAAATGCTCATCACAGAAACAGCATTCACTGAACCTCTTCCTGAAACTCCATTGCACTTTTACATCCTCTTGAAGCAAGAGGAAGATATGATGGTGCTCGTATCCTTCATTGTCCAAGTAAGCTAAAGCACTTCCAGCCATGACCGAATGCTTTTGGTTAGCTGCCCCTTCATTCCAGTGAGATGACAAGCAGATCTGGTCACCTGCTCATTCCAGTTCAAGAAATGTTCAGTCTCTTTTATGGTCTTCTGGTTGAGCAGCATCCGGCTGAATTGGTGGATAGGCCCATGAGAGTGCACCGCTAGAGAATGGAGTTAACGCTGCAGCTATATAAACTAGACTCTGTTGGGAGTGAAGAGCATGTACGAAAAGGCACCGTATTTCTGGACAGGGCAGATGTACGAATGTGTATGTGCAAGATGAGTCTGAATCCATTTCTTTACCTCCACCTCTAAAGGCATTACCATTTACTAAGGCAAATTCTCTCTGTAAAGAAACGCAAAGTGCATCTTTTCTGCTCTCATAATATATTCTTTGCGCTGCTGCTGTTAAACAAATGTTCAACATTGCATTTTAATCATAGATATATCTCTTTAATAAATTATATTCATATATAATTTTATACATCCCCACCCCCCATTATACCCCTCTGGCCCGCAGCGCAACTTACAAGTATTACTGTATAAACTTAAAGCCATGCTTGTCCTTTGGCCACTTCAAGGCAAAGTTCTGCTCTGTTCTGTTTCCTCCTCTGAGAACGAACAGACTCAGAGCAGTGCGTCACAGAGATCACACAGGACATTACGAGGAAGGGGGGGGGGGAGAAGCATTACGAAGGGACAGAAAGTACATCTTCATTGTAACATATGTTTCCAGGAAACGTCTTCATGAGATGTTGCCATGGAAACCAAAGAGTCCTCTCAGAGGGCTGTGGATTTTATTGGATGATCTGTGACCCCAGAGTATCACTGCACCCCCTCCTCATCGACGTACGTCGAGGGAAACCATCCAATCTGAATGGAAAATAATGGAATATATTGCTCACATTTTAATATTTGAAGCTTAATTTCAGATCATTTGCTTGCTTTATTACCCTGCCGTTGGCCTCTCCTTTCCACCAGCCTTGGTCTCCACCAATCTTGCTGTAGATCTTGACGATATCCCCTTCTCGCAGGGACAGCTCTCTCATGTCTCGAGCAGCAAAGTTGTATCGCGCCACAGCTGTGCTGACTACCCTGGGTGTGAATACTGTTCAAGGCCAGCAACATCCCAAGGTTAGTGCATGCAAAATGATGACGAGTCCCATTAAATGCTTAAACAACAGATTTATTGACACTTCATGATATTGTGAGCTAGATGTAAATGAATGAAAGCTTGTGACTAATGTTGGTCTACTAGTAGGTTATTTTCACAAGAACTTTATGATTTTAAAGCACTAATGGAGCAACAATGAGACTGATGAAAACACAACCAGGAAGACATGTTCATGGGAAGATGAAGGGCTGAAAGTGAAGAGGAATTTGGGAAGGCAGCATGGATGATGCAAGAGCACGAACAAGCAAGAAGCACAGTACCTGACCAGAAGGGAGCAGAGCTTTGAGAGGAGAAGTTGAGGCCCTGAGGACTGAGGAAGGAGAAGTTGTAGGAAGCACAGGTGGCTGCTGAGACAGTATGAGGATAGAGAGAGCGCCAACAAATAAAAGAGGAAGGGCACAACAGAATTAGAGGGTAAAAAAAAAAGTTCAAGGACATGGTTGCTGAGTCAGCAAGGTATTTGTATGTGCGTGTGAGAGAATAGGCGTGTTCTGTGAAAAAGTAAGTAGAATTCTGACAGTCACAATCAAAGTCACAATTTTCAACATAAAAAAATACTACATTTCAGAAGGTTGGAGTTAGTAAGTTTTAACACATTAACTTGATTGATTGTAAATGATTAAAAGGACACAGTAAATTGATTAAACGGCCAGACACAAGAACAGTTTTTCCCCAGGCCATATCCCACCTGAACAACACATAACACACCTCAGGACTATACATCTGTAAATAACTCATCAAAACTGGATCGGGTTAATAGCACATACCGTGGGTACGGAAAGTATTCAGACCCCCCCTTAAAATTTTCACTCTTTGTTATATTGGAGCCATTTGCTAAAATAATTTAAGTTAAAAAAATTTCCTCATTAATGTACACACAACACACCATATTGACAGAAAAACACAGAATTTTTTGACATTTTTGCAGATTTATTAAAAAAGGAAAACTGAAATATCACATGGTCCTAAATATTCAGACCCTTTGCTGTGACACTCATATATTTAACTCAGGTGCTGTCCGTTTCTTCTGATCATCTTTGAGATGGTTCTACACCTTCATTTGAGTCCAGCTGTGTTTGATTATAATGATTGGACTTGATTAGGAAAGCCACACACATGTCTATATAAGACATTACAGATCACAGTGCATGTCAGAGCAAATGAGAATCATGAGGTTAAAGGAACTGCCTGAAGAGCTCAGAGACCGAATTGTGGCAAGGCACAGATCTGGCCAAGGTTACAAAAAAAATTCTGCTGCACTAAAGGTTCCTAAGAGCACAGTAGCCTCAATAATCCTTAAATGGAAGACATTTGGAACGACCAGAACCCTTCCTAGATCTGGCCTTCCGGCCAAACTGAGCTATCGGGGGAGGAGAGCATTGGTGAGAGAGGTAAAGAGAACCCAAAGATCACTGTGGCTGAGATCCAGAGATGCAGTCGGAAGATGGGAGAAAGTTGACATTGAAAGTCAACCATCACTGCAGCCCTCACCAGTCGGGGCTTTATGGCAGAGTGGCCGACGGAAGCCTCTCCTCAGTGCAAGAAACATGAAAGCACGCATGGAGTTTGCTAAAAAAACACCTGAATAAGATTCTCTGCTCTGATGAGACCAAGATAGAACTTTTTGGCCTTAATTCTAAGCGGTTATGTGTGGAGAAAACCAGGCACTGCTTATCACCTGTATAATACAGTCCCAACAGTGAAGCATGTGGTGGCAGCATCATGCTGTGGGGGTGTTTTTCAGCTGCAGGGACAGGACGACTGGTGCAATCGAGGGAAAGATGAATGAATGCGGCCAAGTACAGGGATATACTGGACGAAAACCTTCTCCAGAGTGCTCAGGACCTCAGACTGGGCCGAAGGTTTACCTCCAACCAAGACTCAATGACCCAAGCACACAGCTAAAATAACGAAGGAACAACTCTGTGACTGTTCTTGAATGACCCAACCAGAGCCCTGACTTAAACCCAATTAAGCATCTCTGCAGAGACCTAAAAATGGCTGTCCACCAAAGCTTACCATCCAACCTGACAGAACTGGAGAGGATCTGCAAGGAGGACTGGCAGAGGATCCCCAAATCCAGGATGTGAAAAACTTGTTGCATCTTTCCAAAAAGACTCATGGCTGTATTAGACAAAAGGATTGCTATAATACATACTGAGCAAAGGGTCTGAATTTAGGACCATGTGATATTTCAGTTTTCTTTTTTAATAAATCTGCAAAAATGTCACAATTCTGTGTTTTTCTGTCAATATGGGGTGCTGTGTGCAAATTAATGAGGAAAAAAAATTAACTTAAAAAATTTTAGCAAATGGCTGCAATATAAAAAAAAGAGTGAAAAATTTAAGGGGGTCTGAATACTTACGACCCACTGTATGCACATTCACAATTCTGTCTACTGATATTTTCTTTTTCTCTGTATTGTATTACTCTATTGTTATTTATAATATATTGTCTATTCTCTTTATTATTAGTGTTTTATTACCTTAAATTATATGCATGTCTTCACTATGTTTGTACTTTCTGTACTGGAAGCTCCTGACACTAAGTCGAATTCCTTGTGTGTATAAACACACTTGGCAATAATCTTTCTGATTCTGATTAAAAGTAACAGTAAAGATGTGTATATTAAAAATGTTATTATTTTGACATTTTAATTCATCAAAAAAATTCTGGAAAATTGTATCACTGATTCCACAAAAATATTACGCAGCACAACTGTTTTCAAATTATTCTAAGAATAACTGTTTTTGAGCAAACAAATCGCAGATTAGCATGATGTCTGAGAGGATCAGGTGACCACGGAATAATGGAGTAATGGCTACTGAAAATTCAGCTTTGCCATCACAGAAATAATTTACATTTTAAAATATATTAAAAAAAAAAAAAAAAGTTATTTTAAATTGTATTAAGATTCACAAGTCAAAAGTCAAAAAGAGCTTTATTGCCAATTATGTTTGCACATAAAATGATTTTTTTTTTTGGTGACAGAAGCTTTCAGTAAACACAGACAACACAGATAATTAAAAATAAAAATAAAAATATTTTTATTGCACAATGGGGAGAGCATTTAACTGCTCATGAGGTAGATTGCCTGGGGGAAGAAATTTTTCTTGTGCCTGGCTGTCCTGGTGTTCGGTGCTCTGTAACACCAACCAGACGGCAAGAGTTCAAAAAGGAGATGGCTTGGATGTGGTGGATCCAGAGTGATTTTCTGAGCCCTTTCCTCACTCTGGATGTATACAGTTCTTGAAGGTTGAGCAGGGGAGCACCAATAATCCTCTTTCGCAGTCCAAACCATCCTCTGTAGTCTTCTAATGTCTGTTTCTGTAGCCGAGCCAAACCAGACAGATATTGAAGTGCTCAGGACAGACTCAATGACGGCTGAGTGGAACTGTGTGAGCAGCTCCTGTGGCAGGTTGAACTTCCTCAGCTGGCCTTTTTCACAGTGGAGTCAATGTGATTGTCCCACTTCAGGTCCCGAGAGATGGTGGTGCCCAGGAACCTGAAAGACTCTACTGCTGCCACAGTGCTGTTCATGATAGTGAGTGGGGGAAGTGCAGGGGGGTTTCTCCTGAAGTCTACTATCATCTCCACAGTTTTGAGAGTGTTTAGCTCCAGGTTGTTAAGACTGCAACAGACAACCAGCTACTCAACCTCTTGTCTGTAAGCAGACTCTTCACTGTCCTGGATGAGGCAGATGACTGTAGTGTCGTCCGCAAACTTCAGAAGCTTGACAGAGGGGTCAGTAGAGGTGCAGTTGTTGGTGTACAGGGAGAAGAGCAGTGGGGAGAGAACAAATCCCTGGGGGGCACCAGTGTGCGGGATGGATGCGGCTGTTGACATTATTTCCCCAGTTCAATAGCTGTGCTGTTCAACTATGCGCTCCTATGTCTTTGAATGGGGAAAATCATTCTCCAAAAAAGGTTCGCAGCTTACGATATTAAAATTGCAATTGAAATCACCAACGAAATCTGACAACAACTGTCTCATAAATGTTTATTTTTTTTTTTTTTTGTTAAAAAAGCTTTTTTTCCAGGATAGAACAGCCAGTTCGCATGTGCAGTCCTAGGCACACGTCTCCAGAACGCTGACTGTTTCTATAGCAAACTGGACTTCTAACGGCAGCTACAGTGACGCGCTGACTTTACCGATTATCGATTGGCTCTTTTACTCAGAAGGCGGGCCTTCCTTCGATAGAGCGGCCAGTAGTGCGCATTGCATTTTTGCCCAGAAAACTAACGAGTGACACGTTTGGGTATTCTATAGGTTAGTTTGGTCTGGAGGAGTGTTGGGATGATGGTGTTGAAGGCCGAACTGATGTCCACGAACAGGATCCGCACATAGGTCCCTGGTTTGTCTAGATTTTGTAGGATATAATGCAGTCTCATGTTGACTGCATCATCCATGGACCTGTTTGCTCGGTAAGCAAACTGCAGGGGGTCCAACAAGGGTCCAGTAATGTCCTTCAAGTAAGCCAACACCAGTCTCTCAAATGACTTAATGACCACAGATGTTAGGGCAACAGGTCTGTAGCATTTAGTCCTGTGATTTTGGGTTTCATTGGAATGGGGATGATGGTGGAGCATTTGAAGCAGGAAGTGACTTTGCACAGCTCCAGTTATCTGTTGAAGATCTTTGAAAAGATGTGGGCCAGCTGCTCAGCACAGGTTTTTAGACAGGGTGGTGAAACACCGTCTAGGCCTGGTGCTTTCCTTCTCTTTTGTTTCCTGAAGATTTGAAACACATTATCTTCACTGATCTGGAGTGCAGGATGGGGGGAGAGGGGAGTTGATGGAGGTCTTAATGTTTGTGTAGAGAGATGGTCAGAACGGGTGTGGGGTGTGAGACTGTGAGTTTCAAATCTGCAGTAAAACTCATTCAGTTCTTCAGCAAGTTGTTGATTCGCCTCAGTGCTGGGGGATGGTGTCTTGTAGTTTGTAATGTCTTTCAGGCCTTTCCACACTGAAGCAATACTATTCCACAGTGTTTCAGCTTTTCCTGTATATTTAATTAAATAAATGTAGCCTTGATTAGCAAAAGAGACTTAATTAAAAAACATTTAAAAAAATTCTTGCCGACCCCAATCGTTTAAACAGTAGTGAATGTTTATCAGCCTTCGGTTACCTTCATTGTCTGGAAAAGAACAGTGAATATTCAGTGTCCTTTTCTGTTCAATGGAAAATCTAAGTCTCACAAGTCTGAAACAACATCAGTGTGAGAGAATGAAAAAATTTGGTTGAATGGCTCCTTTAAGTAGCTCTTGTGTTGGATATGGAGATCTTCAAGCCTTGCATATTCTTAGCCCCTCACAAACAGACATTGTCTTTACGCACTTACATAAAAATATCAGTGAACACCAGTTAAGCTTGACTGGAAATGAACAAAGGCACATCATTTTTAATACATCTAATGAAGCATCTGTTTATTGGAACCTATTCAGCTGGTTGAGCAAAACTTGGCCCCGGGAGTCAGAAGTCTCAGTCAGGCCTCAGCCTCAGCCAGAGTGGGCGGCTCCTTGACAACCAAGCCAATGATGACTGACAGTTGAAATACCAGGAGGCGGGGCATACAGAATCTGAGGGCGGGACCAGCTGGCAGGGTTTGTTTGTTCAGACTTCCAGAGCGTGTCCAAAGATTGTGGAAGGCTGCTGGCCAGACTGGTGGGGGCTCAATAAAAAATTTGTGCCAGAAAAAGCAAGAAAGCAGAAGAGTGAAAATAAAAAAGGGAGAGAGAAAGGGAGCTGAAGAAAGAGAGAGATAAAAAGCTGCAGAGGATTATGGCAGCAAATGTTTACCTGGTGAGCGGGTATTGGAGCGAGAACTCGAGCGTTCCCTGGATTTGTAAGGGTATCGTAATGTTGTGTCCAACAGCTTAAAGCTCTCTTTCAGTGAATGACTCTGATAATACTCCACAAGCTCCTGTAACAAAGAAACATATCTAAAGTTACTTACAGCACTTTGATGTTCCAGATGTTTTCATCTTTATCAAGATACTGTGAAACTGTAACTGCATTTCCAGAAGAAATATCAGTATTTGCAAGGAAAAAAGTTATAGTTTTAGGTAGGCTTAGATTAGGCTTTGGTTCTGTGTAAGCGAAATGCAACAACAATGCTAAATTAGCATCACACAGCTGTGCAGCGTATGGCTACAGACAGACAAAAAAACGAATTCAAGAAAGAAGACCAATCACAATTTAGTATGCAAATATTCCAATGACATTATCACCGTTTGTAGATTTTTATTTATACACAGAATCATTACTGTTCAAAAGTTTGGTCAGTATGATTTTTACAAAATATGTTTGTCTCTTATGCTCAACAAGGCTGCGTTTATTTGATCAAAAATGCAATACAATTGTAATATTGTTAAATATCATTACTATTTAAAATAACTGTTTTATATTTCAATGTATTTTATTTCTGTGATTGCAAAGCTAAATTTCCAGCAGCCATTACTCCAGTCTTCAGTATCACATGATGATGCTCTTGAAGCTCAAGAAACATTTCTTAAGTATCACAAGTATATTTGTACCAATAGCCAAAAATACATTGTATAGGTCAAAATTATTGATATTTCTTTTATGCCAAAAATCATTAGGACAAAGTAAAGATCATGTTCCATAAAGATACTTTGTAAATGTCCTACCGTAAATATATCAAAACTTTATTTTTGATAGTAATATGCATTGCTAAGGACGTCATTGGGACAACTTTAAAGGACGATTTTCTCAATATTTAGATTTTTTTGTACCCTCAGATTCCAGATTTTCAAATAGTTGTATCTCGGCCAAATATTGTCCTATCCCAACAAACCATACATCAATGGAAAGCTTATTAGATGATGTATTAATTTAAATTTCTAAAAATTCACCCTTATGACTGGTTTTGTGGTCCAGGGTCACAAGTATTTTTGTGGAAGGAAACAATAATACACCCCCCCCCCCCGAATTCTTTAATGAATATGAAGTGCAAAAGAACAGCATTTATTTGAAATAGAAAACTTTTCTCATTTTTGATCAAATGAAGGTGTGTTTGCAGAATAAATGTTCGTTACAAAAAAAATATCTTACAGACCTTTTGAATGGTAGTGTGTATATGTATAGACACTAAAAGAAAATATCTACAACGTAAAACTTGCAAAGAAATCAGTATGCTATGTGCTTCAAGTAAATTAATTGTGCAGTCTTCACCATGCAAGCATAATACAATCCCATAATACTTTTAATTGCAAACTCTCTTACCAGGAGGCTTTCAAACTTCTTTGCCTCTGTGATGTGAATCCAGCTGTCTTTCTCAATAACTTTAATATGCTGACATTACATTTAAACCTGTTAAAAGGCACACTAGAATGGGGAATGACAAATACTAAAGTATTTCAAATGATAAAAAGTTATAAAAATATCTGACATGATACATTGCCTTTACTATAACACCCCCCCCCCCCCCCCCCCCCCCCCCCCCCCCCCCCCCCCTCACTTGATGTGATGCGAATTCTTGCTCTGCCGCTATCTAGGAGCAGATAGGGCGCTGCTGGGAGACGTAAGCAGGTTGTCGGCCCTGCTGTCTTTCCATGTTTCCGCAAACCTGAAGCCAACGAGGGGAAAAACACACCTTATTCACGAGGGGACCGTTCAATACCCTGACATCATTATAGAAACTCTAACAGAGGTCGGTACATCAGACGAGACAATAAAGACCTCAACAAGCCCGCAATAAGCCTAACTAAAGCTAATCAATAATCACCAGTGATTTAGTGATGACACATGTAATTCCATGCAAATTTCACTAGGTAAAATGATATAGTTAATTGTATTATTAACATATAATATGAGACTGTGAACAGTGTATTACAAAGAAACCAAATCTTGTAGTATCTTGGTAATGCAATGAGTAAGAATGGAAAAATCAATGTGTTTTAAAACAGAATGAAGTACCAGGGATAAACATAGTAATCTGTCTCTCTGGAGGACTGACGGCTGGAGAATGACTGGAAGGGCTGTAGAGAAGAAAACCATCAAAAAATGATTTGAGACAACAAGGCCTGGTTTCATTTCTAATAGTGAAGAACACTGTCTACAATTCTAGAATACATATATTTGAGAGAAAGGAAAGAAAGATTAGGAATAATTTAAGAAAATGTAAATGTTAAATTTTTTTGATTGTACTTGAACCTGTACCTTAGGGTCTATACATGGTTTCACACTGGAACTGGGGAAGTAGCCAGTCTTTTGGGTTTGGATGAGTGTGCCCTGAGACGAAAATGCAACAATTCACAGGTAATGAATTAAGGATAGCAAGCCCCAAAAAAACAAGACACCAGGTTATACTACATAAACTGCATTAAGTATGACCAGGGTTCAAAGTTGACCTGCCAATGGTGTGTGAGAAAACTGAAGAAATGTACTGGTCATAAATATCTCTTACCTGTTAGGAAAATGTATTTCTGATTTGGTTGCATCTCCAATGTGACTAGTGATTTGTGATTGTGATACATCAGAAAGGGACCGTTGTTTATGTATTGCAATTTCAACCATTTAAAACAATGCTATCATTTCTAAAACAGGCCAACTGACAAATTACATTTAATTTACTCACCATGGCTATTTTTACTAGCATATGTTACCTGGAAAGCATAAGATTTGGACTACAGAACAGGTTATCTTTGTATACATGGTAAATTTTCATTTTATAATATACCTCCCACCATGATGTATCTGGATCTCCCTTCAGGAGCTCAATGATATCTCCTGTCTGAAAGCAGAGAGGCATTTTGCCTTGCAGGGCAGGGTTACCATGGTAATTTCTGATGGCCACCATCTTTGGACCTTAAGAACACATTGGGAAAAAAAGCTCATTATAACTGCACAAAGAACAAAGTACATGGATGCTTATAATTCATATTCTTAGAACACACCCACACTCTGCATTTATTGCATGTGTGAACTATGCACTAGATGGAAGCAGAGAGCTGATGTATAATTTCTTTAAAGTATAATTTTCAGTTTAACAGCCTGAAGCCTGTGCACAGTATCTACATTTTACATATTGATATAACCTCATTAGGATCACGGGAAAGACAGACAAAAATCACATTTTACTTATATTTTTACCTGATTGTGGAAGCCCCAGCTCCTGTTAAAGACAGAGGGGACTTTATGATTTAACGCACTTCAAAGTGTAACATAGTTTTATATAAGCAGATCAGGCATAATTTAAGACATCCCTGAAGTGTTTTTCAAAATTGAGGACAAACTTTAAGAAGTAAGTTTGGTTCAAGTCAATGAGAGGATGATTAATTTATCTGAGAGATGGAAGTTTATTAATACAGGGCACTAAAAACTCACCGAATCATGAGGACCTGAAATAATAATGAAAGAGAGAGAGAGCATGGTCAGTGGTCTGATCTCTTTAATTAGGGCAGATGTGTACACGTGGTTCTTTGAGAAGCAGCTTTCTGTTAGAGACTCACTTATTTTGCAGATGGTAATGACCTCTAGACACTCCTTATGGGCACCAGTCCCACAGAGTGGACAGTAGTATCCCTGGTAGAAAATACCCCTAAAGAAAGAATGATAGAAGGAGATAGTCAATATAATATGACAATATGTCTTCATTTCCTGAGGTCCTACTGAAGTTCAAATTAATCCAAACTAGATTTCGCTATGGTTTTGAATGATGCTCGCCCATGCATAACCCAGCACTATGTTGCTAGGGTGTTGTACAGTAAGTAGTTGCCAAAGCATTGCTAAACAGTTACTAAGGTGTTTTGGGTTACTGTTAACTGGTCCATATCAAAAGAAAGCACTCTACCAAGATGCAGAAAGAATCAGATTTTTTTTGCAATCAGTTTTTTTTAACAGCAACAAAATGCAAGAAATCTTATGTTTACATGCCCATTTTGTCTCATTTACTCATTTTCTCCAGCTCTTTCTTCATATAGGGAACTATGTGACCAGTTCAAAAATCCAGTTTTACATCCTCTTGGTCAATGCTGATTCCAAGCTGTTTTCTGAAAAAGTCGCTTTGTGCTTATGCTTACGTCATTGCTATAACAGATACATCAGATATTGACAACACTGCCTGAAAGAGATTTTATCACTTGATGGTACGGTCAGTCCTAAAGATGCTATTTGAAAACCAAATGTAATGTGCACAGCATCTAAATCTATGATGTTCTGGTCCTGACTTTAATGTAAGTCTATGGGTCCAAAATCATGCATTTAATTTGCTTAGAATTTAACAAGTCACACAATTTCAGGCATCATTAATGTCCATAGCACAAATGGTGTGCCATGTTACACAATGAAATGTGTTACTTAGAGGCTTGTTCAAATTCTAGGCATGAACTACTCTAACAGTGATGCTTGGCTTTGGAAGCCAACCTATCATGCATTAATACAACCACAACAATCACCCCATGTGACTCCATATGGCAGCACAACTAAGCGACAACATTCAACATCCAAACTAATCCCAGGCCAGTTTGCCACAGATTGAAATACAGAGCTGTTATAATTAGCAGCTATTGTGCACACTGACCTGTGCTGCAGAGTGGAAAATTTAGGTCAGTACACTATGATTTCACACAAGTCAATACAGCCAATCAGTGAAGCAGCTCATGTAATAGAGGTCAGACCAGTAGCCTAGTAACATGGGTTGAATCCCGTCTCAGTCCACTGCGCTGCCGCTGTTATTCAGGAAGAAGTGGCATTTGTGCATGTGAGCCCTCACCTCAGCAGCATTTTACAGGCTCTGCAGTTGGTGTTTTTTTCAAAAGTGTGCATTTGGAAGTTGTGCTGGTTGGCAGTGGCTCTTTCGGGTTTGATGTTTGACCTGCATGGATTAATAATTAACACATGTGATATGGCAATCAACAATAAAAATACTGTGTAATTTTGACACTGATGTGGTTCTAACATACATGGCCATCTCAAACTGCTCCATCCACTTGCGCTTGGTGTCCTCTGTCTTGCAGAAAAACTGGAAGCCCTGTTTACCCTGCAGATGGATCAGGTAGAAGCCATAGGACCACTATGGGTGGAGAGAAGATGGTTGATAGAGGGACGGGTGGTGGACAGAGAGAGAGAGAATGGTTTGAAAATGTGTTAGTAGTAGTTCACATAACCCTATGTACTGTTTTATAATTGTTCATTAAGTCTATGTATATGCATTTTTGACATTTCAATTGCATCTAATGCTACAAATTATGGCATGGCCTTCTTTCAAAAGGCCCACCTTCATTTTCACCCTTTCCTTGTCTCATTTACATTATTTCTTTTCGTCTGTGGTTACCGGATTTTATCTTATTTAAACTAATGATGTCTTCTATTTCTCTTTTTTTGATTGTCCCCTTTTTGAAAATAGCCAAAAGGCTTTAGCTACATCATGCTGCCAACAATTTAATGACTGCTAGTCTATAGTAAAAGTGAGAGGAACATTCTCATTTCTAGAAAGCATTTGTTTGGATCAAAAAACCTTTGACCACAAACTTTTGAATGGTATTGTACAATTCGCGTGAATTTAATTTTGTCAATGCTACACTAACACAGACCTCAAAGCTAACGGACGTGGACTAAAAGTCACGAAACTCTAATTTGACTTCATGGGCTCTTTAGAGGGATAGTTCACCCAAACATAATAATTCTGTTATCATTTACTCACCCTCAAATTGTTCAAAACCTGTATGAGTTTCTTTCTTATGCTGAACACTAAAGTAGATATTTTGAAGAATGCAGCATCCCAGTGATTTTCATAAGTCGGTGATCAAATCCTTGTAAGTCAATGCGCTACTGCAACTGTTTGGGGTGTGTCCCAACATCTCTTCAAAATATCCTCTTTGGTTTTCAGAAACGACGACTTTCATATAAGTTTGGGATCACCTTGGGGCTGACTTAAATGAGATGATATAATTTTCCCTTTTGGGTGAACTAACCCTTGTAACGCGGAAGCAAGTAAAAATACTATTTAACTTTGAAAAATGCATCTCAATGGATTCTACAGAAAATGTTAAATTGCCAATTTGTAAACACTATGATTACATTCTGGCAGTGTAAAACTGCTGTGGATCTCATGAGATGATAGAAAACAGATCACAATTTCACAGAAGTGAAAGGCACAATGACAGCACCTCAATGCTTAGAGAACATGAGCAGTTCAGCGTACATTTTTTGTTTCTCCGCCTCGAGACTGGCAGCAATGCAAAGATTTGAAGGCGGATAATATAAATGAGAGAGAGAGAGAGAGAGAGGAGAGCGAGAGAGAGAGAGAGAGAGAGACCCTGTTACACATGCATTCTCATATACATGTAAAAATTCCTGATTGTTAGATTCATGGAGAATGCATTGGCTTCTCTGAATTTACATACACATGCTAGAGCACCGAAGAGGGCAGTGCATCATTTCTGATTTGTTGAAATTATGAGCATCATGCTTTAACACTCAAGGACAAGTGTATAATGAACGCAATCCATCTGTGCTATTTACAGAGCCAACATTCAGATCATCCTATTTGCTTTTGCACGGTTAACACGCAATACATAAAGATCATTGCCTGAATCAATTTGAAAGAAGCAATAAAATCAGGAATAATTATTCTGAAACCGGCCTGATGGCTGACGAATCAAAGGCATCTCACTTTTTTCATGTCACGGTTATTCATAGGGTCATCAGACATCTTGTAGAAGTGAAGTTCGATGATCTCTTTTAACTCATAGTTATAACCTTTCCTCTTGCAAACAATCACAACTTTATCAAATAGGAAGATGTATCTAGGTACAGAAAACACAGATAAAAGGTAACACGATATGTTTGTAGCAGAACAGGTCAAAGGCCATTTCTTTATGTTTCATATGAAAACACATAAAGAAGGTGCAGCCGTACCTGTCTTGTTTGGTCCGGTTAACTATAGAGCACACTTTAAGCTCTCCATCTATCTTTGGCCTACCGTATTCCTCTAACTTCACCTGCTGTGAATGACGCAAGCACACACACCGGTCTGGATACAACGCATCACAAACAGACACCAACACACGTATGACATTTGTTGTTGTTACTTGGTTGGTCATAAGGCTCAAGGAATTTATACATTACTTTGTGACATACATTCAAGCATCAATTGTTCCTGTATGCAATATGGAATCTCTTAATGTAAATATCCCCGTGGCAGTGCATCCATGTGTGAATGCATTAAATGGAATTGCAAAAATTATGACAGATTTCTCAAATACTGACATATGGATAAGCTACAGGGAGTTAATTTTTTGTCTTTATTGTGCATCTCAAGAAAGATTTTGCAAGCAAAACCACAGACTTTTTTCTTCAGAACTGTTTTCACACACAAAAAAAATGTTTTGGTTTAAAAGGTTTTGTTGTAGAATTTTTTTTGTCTTGCACCGTATTTATCCTTCCTCTTTGTCTTTGTGTGAGAAAATATCTCCATTATTATGTAGCTCCATACTGTTGCTGTATTTTTTGTTATTGTAAAAACATTTCTGTAATATTTGTTTTTTACATAAATTGGTTTATGTATCAACTGTGACTCCAAGATGGGGGAAAACAACATACTGTATAAACAGAATAAGACTTTATGCAATTATCTTAGATGTTACTGGCAAATAAATGCTACATACATGCCACTGGCAAAGGCCACAGTGAATGTCTTTTGTCTGTAAGTGGCATGCCTCATTGGCTCGGCGTCATCTGCACCACAGACCCTCACATAAATAAACCAGAGCAGATACACTAACTCCTACATTAGCTACTGGGAGAGGATACACTGACTTTATTCCCTTTAAACAGTCCTAAACACGTCCTGCCTGTGCTCATGGCCTGGAGGCTTTCAGGATTTATTTTACTGAACAGAAGTGACAGACGGGGGGCAGGTAGAGGCTTGTAAACAACTTAATGTTTGGGGATAAAGAGGAATTGGCCAGCATGCTGAAATGTGCACAACCTCAGACATCATAAGTCTTTCACTTGACACAGTAGAGGGGGCCAACCATACTTTTGCAATCCTCATAGAAGCTTTTCGTGAAGCCACCATGAATTACGGTTGAGTCCATCCCAAAATGCTGAAATACTGATACCAACTATGATGTTCTCAGCATCTCTCAGTTCTCAATATCTTTCAATCAAACAGGGACATAAAAATAATTATTAACGACCTTTAAAGTACGTCCTCTTTCCGCATTTTTTCAGATTATGCCAGTGAATCGCACTTCATGAACACTTACTAGATTTTCTATTGAGCTCTGAAATTCACTTATTTTCTTTAGGGTTTCATTGTCTCTTTTCACCTCGTTGATGTACATTGCCAGGTCCTTCAAAGACAAATAAACAGACAAAGGCAAAACACTCAGATAAAAAAATCCAAGCAACTCATTCCCCAAAATACAAAGTCCCAGAGATCATTGCACATTAAACATTCTGCTAGGCATAATTATATTACAACCCAACTGTTGCCATCAAACACTGTATTGGGATATTGTGTGTATATGACGGTCATATAAGAGTTCAAACCTGCATGGCTTCTAGTGCCTCTTTAAGCTGCTGCCTCTCCGGGCGGTCCATAGAGTGACTTACCAACTCCTGTGGACAGACAACATAATGATAACTCACAAATACTTAGCCTGACACAAGACTTAGCCTATTTATGGTGATATTTCATTCTAAAATACATTATTTTAATGTTGTGTATATATGTATATACACACACATCGAAAAAATTATTAGTAGTAAATCATTTATTTATACCACGGGGCTGTTAAATGCTTGATTGAATGCTTGTAATAGTATTGTTGAAATAATGTGTCATATTTGTCATACATGTTACTTTTTTATCTGAGGAAAACAAATGAGGATGTCCCCAAAGGAATGAGGAATTGTTAGTTTTAGCAAAATTTTTAAGAACAAGCACATGCCATCTAAAGGACAACTCACACACAGCAACACTCCCTGGGTTTGAGTGAATGAAATGGGCTGCGGATAATATGATTTAAGCATGGCTGATTTAAACAGTGTCACTGTATCCACCTCCCATTGCTCACTTCCCTCTCCGCTGTATCCTGGCCGTCTGTCACACGTCACACTCTTTCTCTCCATATCCATTATTAATGTGTGTTGTGAATTAATGATGGTTTGTATCATGCAGGGCATCCTGTTTTATACATGATCTCTATTAGCAGTGGCTGAGCAGAGTGGTGAGCTAGATAGGTCTTGTTGGATGAGGTAAAATGATCTGAATGTTTTATAGGGTTTGGGGGTTCACAAGGTACTGTCGTTCTGCTGTTTTCAAACTTTAAAACGAAAACAAAATAAATGGAAGTTGAACGGGTTCCTGAATTTTTCTTATAACACTCTTAATGACAGCTCATAGTAGTGTTGATGGTGACTCTCACCTTAAGCAAAAGGTGGTATTTGAGGACCCTCTGCATAGGGACCACCAGGAGATCCTGCAGTTTGAACTTCCCATCCTGGACTTTCATGGTACACTCCTGTGGAGGAAGATTATGGCAACAGGTCAGCAGTTTTTAAAATAAATATCTCAGAACAAATAATGCCCACAATAAAAAAAGTGCTATTTTAAACTGACATAATTGCTAAAGATGACAAGACTTTCTGGAATGTGGCATATTTTGTAAGCCACAAAATAAATAAATAATAAAAGACAAGACTTGATTTTATCCATTAGGATTTGACTGGATTTATGATATTATTGGCCAATGATATTTTTCTTCAAATTTGTATTAATGATTACGAAAACATAATTCTGTATACTATGGAAATCTGTTTCCACCCTAAATGAATACACACATAAATAAATTTTTTTTTTTTATAAACTTCAACTTTATTTTATAATTGCGACTCTGTATCTCACAATACAACAATTTCATATTTTAAACACAATTATCTTTTTTTCAACTCTGAGGTGGAAACAGGCTTCAATAGTTCCTAATCACACACACAATAATACCAGAAACATTTATTAAGTAAACAGTAATATAGTCCTTTTTTTAATAAAAAATGTATTTCATTTTGTCTAACGTGTATAAACTCTATACTGTATACAACAGACATTATCTTTTCCTCTGCACGAATTGTCATCTTCACTTTACGTGCTAATCCCTTCCCTTTTTAATCTCCCTGTTCTCAATGGCAGTAGCAGGAACGACGGCTCAATGGGTCACGCCTTGACATTCAGAATAGACTGAGGAAGAGGTTCATCATCTCTATGACTATCAGTGACTCCATGTCTCTCCTTATGAAGCATCTCTGACTAATCCACTACAAGAGCCACTCCTCTCTATCCAAGAGGTCTCATAACCACGCACTGAATGGACTGTGCCCGATTACAGAGCCCGCTTCTTACGTTTGAGATAACAGGACGATAATTATGTGAATTTGTCAACAAGCATGTCCAGAAGTGCGGTTGCTGTGATTTCATCTATAGTCTCCTCTAATCCCATGTGGAAATAATGACTTCTCTCGCCAGTCTTTATTTTTGGAGTCATTAAGTAAACCACACTGCCTCAGACTGGCAAGCACAAAAACAGCCCTGTAGTCTTTGCATCCTGTGCAGCATTAACAGAGAGCAAAATTAGCTCATGTCCCAAAACTGTCAACAGCAGTCTGCTGAGAGGGAATGCTGTGCTGGAGATGACCACTGGAGCAGTCTCTGGGAGAAAGAGCTGTTTAAAAGCGTTTCTTTAAGGCAGTGTTCCTGCCTCAGCACTGGCTAATGAGACGTACAGTTTTAGTGAGAGTGAGACCTGCATGTTGTTTAGTAGATTTTGAGCATTATTAATTAACTTAAAGAGACATTTAAATGTAATTCAAAAATTACATTTTGTCATCATTTATTCACCCACATGTTTCAAATGCACATGCCTTGGAGCACAAAAGTAAAAATAAATAATGTCCTGATTGCTGTTTCTCATACAATAACAATGAATGGGTACTGGAGCTTTCAAACTTTAAAAAGGAAAACAAAGAATCATAAAAGTTGTCAATTTGACTCATCAACTATAAAGTTAATCCAATCCAGTCTTCTCCAAGCCACAAGATTGGAACAGATTGAAATAATGAGAGCGATAACAATGTCTGTTTAATGAACAAATTGTTCCGAGTCAGATTATTTCATGAAACTGATCCAGTTCACAAAACATGTCTGCATGATGTTTTTTTACAAACCAGACTGATTCAGTTCACATTGACCAGTGATCCAGTCCTAGCAGTTAAAAGCAAACTGGAGACGATTTTCAGTGAACGACAACTCACATTTTGGTCTGCTCCTCACACAATTAATTGTAACGCTAATTGTATTTATAGATATATGTATATTGTTCTTTGATAAAAAGGAAGTTCAAAAGAACACCATTTATTTAAAATAGAAATCTTCTGTAACAATATACAGTGGGGCAAAAAAGTATTTAGTCAGCCCCCAATTGTGCAAGTTCTCCCACTTAAAAAGATGAGAGAGGCCTGAAATTTTCATCATATGTATACCAACTATGAGAGACAAAATGAGAAAAAAAATCTAGAAAATCACATTGTAGGATTTTTAATTGGTAAATTCCTCGGTAAAATTTTTTGGTCACCTACAAACAAGCAAGATTTCTGGCTCTCACAGACCTGTAACTTCTTCTTTAAGAGGCTCCTCTGTCCTCCACTCGTTACCTGTATTAATGGCATCTGTTTGAACTCGTTATCAGTATAAAAGACACCTGTCCACAACCTCAAACAGTCACACTCCAAACCTTATCATGGCCAAGACCAAAGAGCTGTCAAGGACACCAGAAACAAAATTGTAGACCTGCAGCAGGCTGGGAAGACTGAATCTGTAATAGGTAAGCAGCTTGGTGTGAAGATATCAACTGTGGGAGCAATTATTAGAACATGGAAGACATACAAGACCACTGATAATCTCCCTCGATCAGGGGCTCCACGCAAGATCTCACCCCGTGGCGTCAAAATGATCACAAGATCTGTGAGCGAAAATCCCAGAACCACACGGGGGACCTAGGGAATGACGCTGCAGAGAGCTGGGAAAGTAAGCAAAGGCTACCATCAGTAACCACACTTGCGTGCGCAGGGACTCAAATTTCTGCATGCCAGACGTGTCCCCCTGCTTAAGCCTGTACATGTCCAGGCCTGTCTGAAGTTTGCTTGAGAGCATTTGGATGATCCAGAAGAGTATTGGGAGAATGTCATATGGTCAGATGAAACCAAAATATGACTTTTTGGTAAAAACTCAACTTGTTGTTTTTGGAGGAGAAAGAATGCTGAGTTGCATGTAAAGAACACCATACCTACTGTGAAGCGTGGGGGTGGAAACATCATGCTTGGGGCTGTTTTTCTGCAAAGGGACCAGGACGACTGATCCGTGTAAACGAGAGAATGAATGGGGTCATGTATCGTGAGATTTTGAGTGAAAACCTCCTTCCATCAGCAGGGGCATTGAAGATGAAACGTGGCTGGGTCTTTCTGCATGACAATGATCCCAAACACACCGCCGGGCAACGAAGGAGTGGCTTCGTAGAAGCATTTCAAGGTCCTGGAGTGGCCTAGCCAGTCCCCAGATCTCAACCCCATAGAAAATCTTTGGAGGGAGTTGAAAATCCGTGTTGCCCCGCGACAGCCCCAAAACATTACTGCACTAGAGGAGATCTGCATGGAGGAATGGGCCAAAAAACCAGCAACGATGTGTGTGAAAAACTTGTGAAGACTTACAGAAAACGTTTTACCTCTGTCATTGCCAACAAAGGGTAAATAACAAAGTATTGAGATGAAATTTTGTTATTGACCCAATACTTATTTTCCACCATAATTTGCAAATAAATTCTTTAAAAATCAAAAAATTTGATTTTCTGGATTTTTTTTTTTTTTCATTTTGTCTCTCATAGTTGAGGTTATACCTATGATGAAAATTACAGGCTTCTGTCATCTTTTTAAGTGGGAGAACTTACACAGTTGGTGGCTGACTAAATATTTTTTTCCCCACTGTATAGTGTTTATCGTCATTTTTAATCATTTTAATGGATCATTGCTGAATAGAAGTATTCTTTTTTTTTTTTTTACATTCTAACTTACCCTAAAATTTTGAATGGTAATGATCCAGTTTCCACACAAATATTAAGCAGCACAATGTTTTCCAAAACCATTGATAATACTAAATGATCAAAATGCAGCTCAAATCAGCATATTAGAATGATTTCTGAGGATCATGTGACACTGAAGAATGGAGTAATGGCTGCTGAAAATTCATATTCCCACACAGAATAGAATTGACAGCATTCCTTATAATATATATAATACAAAACATTTGCTTTAAAATTGTAATAAATTTCACCCTATTACTGTTGTTACCGTGTTTTGGTTCAACTAAATGAGCATTAGGTGAGCATAAGAGACTTCTTTAACAAAATTAAAAAATCTAATTGTCCCAAACTGTTCACACATACTGTTTAGTTATATATATATATATATATAATATAATACAGACAGCTAAAAAAATTACAAGATTAGACTGCTTAGAGCATACCTCCACTTTACACTTGACATCTTCTCGTGTGGCAATCAGCTCATCCAGTGTCTTCTGAGCGTTCTCCATATGGCTGCAGTACTGGCCGTAGATCAGCAGTCTAAAAAAGAAAGATCAAAAGATCGATATCATAACCTTGCAATGACATTCAATACTCAGTCTCAACATATAAAAGGAATAGTTTAATTATATGGAAAACAACAGATGGACTGTCATTTGTGTAATTTGGGTTTGGTCAGTAAATAATGACAGAATTTTTATCTTTGGGTTTATTTTCACTTTTACCTGAATTTTTGAAACCATTAAAAGAAAAAAAAATCTGTGCTACAAGTCATGAACAGATAGTTTGTGTTACATAATTTCAAAATAGAGATACATCTGTTGGGCTCTCTTTATCTAATTAATCTGGGTGAAGCATTTTGTGGATTCTGGATTGTGTACAAGTTAATTTGGGCCTCTGAAAACATCAACACACATTTATTAGATTTCACAATGGACTCCTGATAGTGATCAGCACATTCTGGAAGCAGCTCAAAGTCATCTCGTCTAGATGATGGCCCCACGTGTGGCACAGATTTCTGCCTCTGATTTAAGTAGGACACTGGCACAGTTGGCAAGCTCAAACCCTTGGATACTCTCGGCTTGCCTGCCTCTTAACTGTGGTCTTGGTTAAGCCCATTTTAATTTATAATATATAATCATTGCTTAGTTATCCTTGATCAGAAGAATGAAATTGTAATCCCATAGAATCCCAAAGAAGAAAGATAAAATCTGGACAGAAAAGTGGTCTGATCAAAGCAAGAATCATTTTATCTATATCTGAACTGGATTATCCTCCAAGGCAAAATGCGCCTGGGTGAGGTCGAATGAATCAAAAGATGAGGATCAACTCAAATCCAGCTCATTAAATGTGGTCTGTGAAGCGTTACGATTTTCTTGATGGCCTGCAATTCAGTCTCGAAGTCTCACCTCTCTATGTTGACATGCGAGCCACCCGTTAAAATCTGCTACTGTACAGAGTATGAAACTAAAACTGTAGTCTTGAGCTGAAAAGTGTGCTCCCCTGCTGCTCTGCTCAATGTCTTGGCCTCCGTGCCCTTGGACTAAGCAGGCCTGATTAAAGGCTAATCTGGAACAAGAGAGATGGCTTGGCTCCTCATGGAAATGGACTGATGGAGATTAATGGTGGCCCCGCTCAATTATGAGCCAAAACGCACATTCAACAGCATATTGAAAATTCGGGAGCAGGTGTCGGGCATTAGCTGTAATAACAGATGTCACAGGCATAATTGAACATGAAGGCCTTCTTTACAAGGCAATTTCCAGATTAAATCTTTCAGGTGCCTTGTAAAAAGGACGGCAAGGGAGACGGTGCTGTATGTAGGACACTTCAAACAATGCAAGAATAATGGAACAAGAATCTACACGTAAGTGAAGAACAGTCTTTATCTTTAAAAGGTATTACACGCATCAAACATTTACATTTTACATTACATTGTTAAAAAACTTAATATTGTTCTTTTTGTTTAACTTTTTTGTTTAAAAAAGTATCATGGTTCAAAATTCAGCTTTGCTATCACAAAAATATATTAAAATAGAAAACAGTAAATTTTAATAATATTTTACAACATTTACGTTTTAGTAGGGATGCAACAGATCACAAAGAATTTTGGGATGACCAAAAAAGTTTTTTCAGGTATTTCAAATGTAAAATAATACTGCATAGTCCTCACTGTATAAATTTAGATTAATCTTTGCTAAACCTACAACAGTTATTCAGTCAAGAGCAGTGAATGATTGTCGTCTTTTGTTAATTAACATTAATGACACAGAGAGCAGCAGGTTATTAGGCTGCTGTCACTTTAAAGGTGGAGTAGGAGATCTTGGAAAATGCTAACTTTAGCCCGATAGCACTGAAAGCGAACGTCCCACAATCCCTGCAATCGCCGTCCAAAGCCACACCCCCTGAACGCATGAACGCACACACAGACCCGATGACCAGATACCAGAGCCATAATTACATAATATCATGTCTCATTAACCGGTGAGAAAACTTTATAATATAGTAGTAAGTACTACAATACCAGGAAGGAAGGTCAGGTTGTTGATATTTGCCTGCCATTCTCGCTCTGTCTGCACAGCGTACGTGAACGTGCTGATGACATATCCTGTCTGCCCGAACAGGGTGCGCAGAGGTATGCAAATACATATGTTGACTGGCAGGTAGGAAAGCCAATTAAAACGCTCGGACCGAGTGTTTTGATTGGATGAACATTTCTTGGTCTTACACCTTCCACAGAATATATAAATACATATAAATACATTTAGAGCACTTAACTTAGTGATTGATATCGGGATGTGAGAGACTTTCAACCAGCATAACAAAAAAAATTTCTGAAGACAATAACCTATTGCACCTTTAAGACCTAATGCACTGATTCAATATAGTGATACACATCCGATTTTTTTCTCAGTTTTCTTTTGTATCTACTTGCGCTTGAATGGTTTAAAAAACACTTTAATGTTTAAATTGGCAAGACCTAAAAATTTGTGCAAATTATATACTTTCACATGGATACATTTTGGAGTCACATGTGTGCGTGGGGCTGAGTCCCTATAGTTCACGGATCAAGTTTTTACTGTATTTATGATCAAATAAATGCAGCCTTGGTGAGCATAAAATAATTCTTTCAAACTCACACACACCAAAACATCTTACTAAAACAACCTTTGAAACGGCATTAAAATATAAATAAATACATACATAAATAAATAAAAAGTCTGTCACTAAAACCCTGTCCCAAAAAAAACATACCATGTATCTTGCCTTCCAATGATCATGTGAGACACTGGCTTTAATTAAGCACTGCTTGAGGTAAACGTTGATATACAAATTAATTGCACATGAATAAAACCATTCAACCATGTCTGCTATGTACTGTTATAAGGATAGCTACGATTTTTTTCCCCTTCCATCTCCACTATCCATTCATACTGCTCAAATGGATGTTCTTTCATACATGCCCTCAGCCCATGCTTTGTCCATCTGTGTTAAGCATCTAACTGTACTAAATTGGCTAACATCACATTATCAATGAAACAAAATTCTTACAAGCACTAAAAATAATGTTGTGAAGTGTGACGTACATATCCAGTGAGCAGATTTGTTTAGGAAGGCTGCAAATGCCCTTTCATTTAGGGTTGTACTCAGAACATACATTAGTGTGCAATGGAGATCACTCTTTAATGACCCATTAATTATGTGTGTTTACATCCAATTGGATAGAAGTGAAACTTGTTAACAACCAAAAGCAATGCACATAAGCAGTGCCGCCTCAAGGAATGTGCTCTTTATGAAGCCAATTCTGTTGACTGATCCAGCTTGGAGTGCTAAACATTTGGCCTCCGCCTCCCCAAAGGCATCAGTGTTGTAAAAGAAAGGTGTTGAAATTAAAAGAAATGCTGCAATTTGTGTTGCCACTGTCTCGTTGGCTTTATGATGCCAACCAACCTTAAGACATGCAGCATCCTGACAACTGCAATGGCAAAACAGTCAAGGCTATTCAGGCACTTCTCTAGAAGTTCATCCTGGTTTCCTTCTCTTTTGGCACTTCAAACTATGAGGGTGAGATGTGATTGAGAAGATCAGAAAGGGAGAGAGAGAAAAAGCCCTGGGTTGCTTATGTGTGAATATTCCCCAGGGTGAAAGCCTTTGCCATCGCCGTGTAAACACATGCTCTTCGAATTCAACTCTCTTCCGGTGCTATCGCCCGCTGCACCAACTTTCTCATTATGGCAAAGCTGTCATGCATGCTATTTCACAGAAAATACAATTTGGTATGATGCTCTCCTTCCAGAGTCTATCTGTCCACTGGAAAAGACCCGGGCCAGCGAGGAAAACGCAAAGAAAAGTGGAAGTGACAGGCCGGTGAGAGAAGTAATAGTCTCTGACATGAGGCATTGAAGACCCCTCACTTTCACTCAAACACAGCCCGCACGGAGTGAATAGTGGCTCAATCTCAACGCAAACCAACTAACTAACAGTTCCTCAGAAACTCTGAGCTCATTCCGGCACTATCACATAAATTAGTTTGGAAATAACACTCCCAAAAAAATTTTCCATTTGAGACTTTAACGACCTCTACAACAGTTTAAAAAACTGATTTGCTTTGCAGCTTGCCGATTTTGTTTAAAACAAGATGGTATTTTCACTCTTCAATATGCCCTTCACAGTGTCAACAGCTTCTGAAAGGCTTCTCAATTATTTAATTCTATGGAAAGCAGCACTGCAAAAGGTCGCAGGGACTTACAAGTGGAGATACCAAAATTAATTAAAGGCAGCTGGGCTTTTGGAGCAATGGACGGAGGTGTGGAAAATAGCAGCCGCACAACAGCCAAATCCCCTGGCCATTTCTCTCTTTGTTGAGAGGAAAGGGAGAGGGACTGTGCATCCCATGAAAAAGAGAAACATGCCAATCAGATGAAATACTGCAAAGGCGAATGACGCAGCCCTGCTTTAATGAAATTAATAATTTGCCAAAAATACTCATTGTTATTTAATGGTTAATGTCACCAAATGTAAACATATCCTGTCAGATTTTATTGTGAAGAAAAACTTTTATAAAAGCTGCCCTTTTTCTCATGTGCAAATATTTTCTTTCTTTTACTTATTAGAAAGAGAAAAACAACAACAATTAAGCCATTCAACTACCATTTCATGCAAAGTGTCAACCATATTTTGAAACTGTCTGAGAATTAGTTAATTCAGAGAGAACTGACAGTAATTGAGCATGAGATAAGACTATTGATGATGATGCGCAATACAGACAAGAAAACAGGTGAAGAAAGTAATAAATCAAATCAAGAAGACAGGAATAATGCCCACTGTTAAGGCATAGAGAAATGGCCATGCGTGTCAGAACAGGGCTGCACCACTGCAATGTAATGCCAAAGTGCATGTTAGTGTGAGCACCCAAGGAAGACTGGCTCAATGAGATGACAGGCTCGGAATTACATAAACAAAAGAATGTGGGCGAGAGAGGCGGTGCTGTCACGCCGACTCTGTGTGATGCTGCCCGCTGGGCTCAGGGAAGAGCCTTGTAATGGGCCAATTACCTATGCAAACTGACAAATGGAAACAATAGGGCTGTCTCCTCAATCTCGATTCTTTTCCATGCTTTATTTTAGGAAGAGATCGATCCCTGTCACCAACTTAAACAACTGTAAATAACCACATAAAAATTCTGAGTGGGTTTGCTTCAGTTAATAGGACTTAAAAAAACATTTGGATCTTACAGAACATTTTGAAAGAGATTTCCGTCAGAATGTGCTGTCATTACCGAAAACGAACCTGTGATTATCATTACTTACACCACAGTAATGTAGAGATCAGCCTCTCCCTGTGAGAATGCAAATGCCCTCCGCAGCTGCTGTATTAAATTAATCTGATGCTAAACAAAATCTCAGTTCCTCTTGAAAGAGCCTATACAGTAATTCTCATTGGGAGAAGTCATTTACCCACCCGAGAGATAAGATATCTATGGAAGCGCTCAAGCGGAGGTTAAATTAGATGTCTACAGCAGAGAGGAAGATAAAAGAGAAACAAAGTCTTTAATGTGCATTAGAACAAGTGGCTGCTATAAAGGGCATTCTGAGGACTTTAAAGTCAACATGAAATCAACACAGAGTGTCTTGCACATCAATGCAATGCAAGTTATTGCAATAAAAGCAAATAATGATAGATTTGATTATGAAAAAAACTGAAAATTAGAAGCAAACCATACTTAGTACCCTTAAAGTAAAAGTTACCCAAACATTAAAATGATCTCATCATTAGCTGCGTTTCCATCCACCTATTTTTATGCACATTTTGGAAATTGCATAAAAAAATGCTGGATGGAAACGCCAAGATGCGAATAAATTCAAAAAATGCACAATAAAAACGTATACGCTCAACTAAGAAGGATAAATTTCATAGCCGGTAAGAAAAAATGCGCATAAACTACGATGAAAACACTTTAAACGCGAATAATTCCATTTTCCTCCATGCGCGCATCGAAAATTAATGTGACTTTGCGCTATGAGACGGGATAACTTGACTAGCAGCGGACTGATCTCGTTCACAGCATCTGTATGTTGTTATGGTCAGAGGCGTCATGCCCATTCAAAGTGAGGAGGCACGTTCTATATCCAGCAAAGTAAACCAAAATATTGAAGGGTGATTCTCAAAAATCTGTATTTTCTGCAAGCTTTTTTCAAGATAAATTTTGATGTCTTTCCAAAAAAGGACACCAAAGAACCAAATTATACAAGGAGCCCATATAAGCACATATAAAAGAAAAAAAATCTGAATTTTATAGTACGTGTACAGTGCAACAGCAAAGAGCTTTTTTACATTTTAGAGAAGTCAAGTTGCCATACTGAACAGGACCACATGGAGATGTATACATACACACAGATGAGATATAGTGTACTCAAATATTAAATAAAATTAAAGACTAACTTTTAAGTTTGGATTAATTGTAATTTATAAATATTGTTTACTTTTGAGTTGGTTTACTTAAAATTTATTAGGTAATCTGTGTCCACAAAAACACTGTTTCCCGTGTTTTGCGTCTCATCTGGCCAAGAGCGGATGGGTGTGTTGACAATCTGTTCCTTCTGTACTTCACACAGCTTGGCGGGGGGTGGTAACGGCGTCGGCACCCAGCATAAGAGACAATCACGGAATATGACAGAGCTCGTGTTTTAAAGCGAAATACACTGGAATGAATAATTCACTGAAATCGCAATGCGAGTCTCTGTTCTCTCTGTAATCTTTGATGTAATCAGCCTGGTTTCCTTTATTTTAGCGCTGTTTTGGATTGTTTGAATGCATTCGCTTACTGGATCATTGGACGGAAAACTTTCCTGGAGTTTAGCAGCTTAAAATCATCTAATCACAAGCAGGGAAGTAAAATTTGGTTAAAGGGTTAGAATAGAAATTATGCTTCAGTAATTTTGCGTTAAATTATTTTAACGCTTTAAGGATTGTAAAATTAATCACATGTGTTAACGTTACAGCATTGCATATTATAACCAATCACACATGATTGTGTTGAGCTTATGAATGCAATGGCTAATTGTTCAGATGAGTCATCGCTGAAACGTGGTGTTTTGTTCACTTGCTCGCTGACTGGCGAATTCTCTAATCAGAAACAACAAAGTGCAGATGTGCTTACAATGTAGTAAAGATATTAATTTCACCGTGTAAACAGCTTCAGTGATTATAATAGGAGTTTTTGAGAGTGCCTGAACTCTATGCTAGACTGAATGAAAATGTTCTTTGATAACGTAAATGTTCTTTGCTCTCTTTCTGTACAAAGAAAGTGTTATAATTAGTAACTTACAATATTGTTATTCAACGGGTCATATTATACATAAAATTTTTTCCTTTCTCGTTGGAGTGTAACAAGCTGATTGTGCATAGATAAGATACCTGAAGTTGCAAAGACCTAAGTCTCAAATTCAAAGAGATATTCTTTATAAAGTTAAGAGTCTGCCACACCTACCTAAAACAGCTCGTTCTACACGCCCCCACATATCTACCTCACTAATGTGGAAATATTAGCATAATGCCGCCAAATGTTCACGCAAAGAAAGAAAGCGTAACTTTATTATTCTCAGCTGTAAGTTTTTGTTTGTTTGCCAGCCGCCTGTTGTAAAGACGCTGTTGTGCTTCGTTGTGACAGCGAACTACTTTGTTTGGTCTTCCAAAAGTTGACGATATCTGCTTCGTCATGCCTGGTGCTGATCTGTGCTGGTTGCTGAGGAATACTACAACTTTGCGCTGTGGATCAACGGATCGACTTTTACCGTGGACTAAGCGGAGTCCAGCCCGGAGTCGTCACATGTGGTCGCCGCAAGCCCTCTGGACGCTCCTTCGTCGAATTCGCCGGCCGCGCTGTTCTCAAGCCCATCCGCCTCTGCTCACTCTAACCCTCCGGCCGTTCCTCACTCTAGCCCGCCGGCCACCGCTCGTTCTAGCCCGCCGTGTGTGACGCTGTGTCTTGTGAAAGCGAAACTACTTTGTTTGGCCTTCCAAAAATGTGCACGACTAGAAATCAGTGGTTAAGTTGTATTTACACACTGTTCCAGAACAGTTTTAACCCAAATATTCAGATGTGTGCTGCACATTTTATGGAGGACCGTTTCCTGATCCTGGGAGAGTAGACTACAATGCCGGCTGTTCTGACTCACATACTGTAAGTACGGTTTTTTATATTTAAAGAGTTTTTATATTTTTATATATTTAAAGCGAGTTTTTTTGGGGCAGTGTAGAGTAGGGCTTGTTGTTTGTAATTTCTTCTCGTTTCTCCGATCACAAATGCAGACCTGGTTTTATGTTTACACGGCGCGATGAAACAACGCGAAAAAAGACAGTATAAATCATTATAATAATTATGCCCCCACTGGATGCAACAAATGCCTCGTTTATAATAATAATGGGTTTCATGTTTTGAATCATCGCTCCAGCCTACAGGGCACATCCAGTCTGTTTTAACCTTAAACGCTAAACACATTCATTACCACCAATACCCAAATTTATGTTCTTTTTAGCAGCACATAGACCCCTTTAAATTCACATTAATATACAAAGTCGTCGTATTAAAAATTTTGAGAACACCCATATCTGTCTTAATAAAAAGTCAGGTTTTTATGTGTAATTAATAGATTACACTAGGCCTATTAGTCCTCTTTGCCCATCACCATTTATTCATCAAATAACAATGCTATAATGTGCAAAATCGCATTGACTTACACATATTTGATAATCAAGAAGTTTTCCTGATATAGTAACACGTTTGGAAATTTCGAAGAAAAGGAAAAACTAATAAAAACTAAGCCTACATCATTTAAACTGCTATTGCATAACTGATATAGGCCCCCCGCCACGTGCCCCCTCAAAAATCATGAGTGTATGACACCCCTGGTTATGGTCATTCTGAAACGCCTGAGCAAAGTTTGTTGTCAAAGTGTTTCTGTATAATTGTCTTACACGACTGCATTCCCAAACAGCAGGCATCCGCCTCCGAAAGCAATGACACCATTCATTGTGTTTCTTCTGTTCGCTCTGAGGCGCAAGTAATTTATATCATATATAAAAATTATTATATTTAGTGGCTTCTCCTTTATTCTTAGTGATATTTAGTGCCACAGTTTACCAGGAAGTGATGATTTTGTTCTCTTTGACTCGTTGGATGGAAACGGTGCTTTATTCGCACATGTTTTATGCGATATTCCAGTTTTGTGCATAAGTTTAATTTGAATCTTTGGATGGAAACATAGCTAGTTACAGTACTCAACTCACCCTTATGCCACTCCAAACCTGACTTTCCAAAGTTGTATTGTTCTGCAACATATTCTTGTCATTTAGGTTTAGGACAACATAAGGGTGAGTAAAAGATGATAGAATTTTCGTTTTTAGGTGAACTCAAATACAAGGAAATTTTGGAAGCTTGGTGACTGCCACATGATGCTGAACTAATCAGCCAGGAGCCAGAGATGTTTATTTCAGTTGATTTCCTCATTTTGTGCTAATCCCATTTGTGCTTGGAGTTTACTATCTATACTTTCAACAAATGTCCATTTCAAACCCTAGATATACACTAATATCAGACTTAGATTATATCTGGTGCAAGTCTAAAATCATTTTTGTGATTCTAAAAGGCTAAAAAATGTCATACATGCCTACTGAAATGACTAGGGTCACAAGTAAAGTTGCTGCAAGTCTAGAACATTAACTTCCTCAAAATCTGCATGTATAACAAATAGTATTTTTATAACCCTGGTGTCTGATAACACTGCGCTCATGGAGATCATGATCCAAGAATTGTAGCAACGTTAATTCCTAAGATATTACTGCAAGGTCATCTGGTTGCTTAATAAACCATAACACTAGACCAAAGTTCTCATCTCTGAGGACGCATGCACTCTTATTGCAGTGAGGTCATAATTAACCTCGGTTTTATTAAGTAGGTCCCAGATGGGATAAAAAACAGCAATTGTGCTGAGCACAGCAAGAGCAGAACTCTTATACAGAAATATGGATTCAGAGGGTCTCAGTAATGCCTGATAACGCAGAGTTTAATATACTGTAGCATTACTAGAATAAGCTGACTGTTAAGGGCCTGTCACTTAGTTAGGCTTCAGTGTTTCTCAGTACAAAGGGAACTGCAGGGAAATTGCACATTACTGAGCTGAATCAGCAGCGGTCCCAGACCAGTGACCTGGTGTACACCAGGTACAGCTGCTCACATTCAAACTTCAGAGAGAATAAGAGTGGCTCATCTCATCTGCATCTTAATATTGTCAGTTGTGTAAGTGAGAGTACAGTATTAAAGGGATAAACAAGAGAAGATATTTTAAAAAGTGTCTCAAGGTTTGCTTGTTTTTCCATACAGTAAAAGTCAGTGTGGTCCAATGTTGTGTAAATGACAATTTTCATTTTTGGGTTACTATTACTTTTGGGTCATGTTCTTTTATGATAGTTTTAAGGGGTTTTACAGAAAGACAAAAATGACTGTAAAAAGAAAGAGACTGTATAGTAGCTGGATAAATCCTCCATCTTTGGTAGGTATAGATTAAATGGTTATGATTTTACTTGAGCCCTCAAGTATCTGTCATCCACTGTGGATAAAGTAGCTAAAACATACTCTATTATCTGGTTATTGATTTTTGATACAGCAGCTAAGGGAGACAAAAAGAGCACTCAAAACAGGAAGTGTTCAGCTCTAAAGCAGCAGACTCTCACAGACAGGTCTATTTTCTTTCTACGCCCTGTGGGTTGTGGGCTCTGACGAGGATTTATTTTAAAATAGTTGGGCTGCTGCGGTCAGGCGCTGTTGGTGTGATGGATTTTTTTGGGGTGGGCGACAGCAGCAAGACTTTGCTTCACTTGAGGTAATTTCAGCTCAACAGAGGCTTAAGGTGTTGACCAAAGGGAGAGCTGTTATAATAGAACTGACAGTGATAAACCAAAATACTCCATGAAGGTACTGACCTCTCCTTGAAGTCCAAAAAGATCTTTCCCAGGCCATTGCCCCCACTCACCATGGTCAGGTCAATGGCCCTCAGCAGAGCAAAATGGACCTTGATGATGTCCTGTGGAGAAATTGTCAAAAATTGCCACCCAAGCATTATTTATCCCTTTGTTGTACCATACTTTTGCCCTCTCAGAATTATTCATTTGCTGTCAGACACAAGCCTTTGCCCATTTAAATTTGTGCCATTTATGCCATTTAAATGACTTAACATAGGCAGCTCATTGAGCTAATTTGACAGTCCAGTGTCTGAATATATATTATATATATTACATATTATATCTTGTACAAAAATAAAAACAATTCAATGTACTTTATTTTTAAAGGAAACAAATACATAATAATCAGTAAATTCAACATTTAAGCTACTACAAAAATGAGTAACATTCAGTTCACAGTAACTGTTAATGAACATATTTTGGGAAAAAATAAACATGTAAAATATTTGTAGGTTGTAAATGTAGAATACAGTAAATGATCACTCACCTCTAAATTTACAAATATGGCTTCCATATCCTGTGGTGTTAACACTTGCTTCAGGGGGATCATATAATTCTAAAAGGTAAAAGAGAAGAAAATACCATTAATACCCTATAATACCTGGCAGAAAAATGTAATTAAATTAATTTATTAAACATATTTAAAGTCAAAGTATACAATCAAACACATGCAATAAGACTGCTTACACCTTGTTGAGGTTTGGTAATTGTCTTTGTCAAACAAAAGTCAAATACTATTTGTCTAGCACGGCTGTGGGCAGGCTGTTCAAACATAATAAATCCTGAGAAATCCTGGCAAATGCATCTATTTGTTTCAGTTGCAAAGCAGAAAGGGATTTCAGAGCAATCCTTACACGTTTGACTTAATTAGGAAGAAATGAATCAAGCGACATTGAGTAAACAAAGCCTCTGTCTGGAATATGAAATCTGTGTGACCCCTCACTGTATACTGGCTTATTTGGTCACGCTTCAAATTCTGTGTGTTGTATGTGACAGTACAATTGGAAACAGGGCAGGACAAAACATCACACATTCAAGTTTTTGTACGATTTGTACATACAAGGATGGATGCATGGAAAAGCCCTAGGGCAAGATTCAATCTAGTGCTAACAGTTCTGATTTACTAAATGGACATGTTTTCTCACTTTGTGGACAGTGCATGGCATTTCTGTCCTATGACTGACCCCTGAGTCTGTAGGGCAAAGGAAGGACACACATCAAGAAGAACCCAATTATAGGCTGAAACCTAAAACAATGCCTACACACATATTTGGCTATTTGATAACAATGTTCCCTGCCAACATTTAACATGTTACATTCATGTAACATCAGCCAAAAAGTAAAGCTGTTTCAGATCTTAGTTTTTAAAAAGACTACAAAGAGACATTTTAACAATGTACTGTATTATTATGTGGCTGATACTGATGATTATTCTCATACTATGGCTGATACACTCTTAAAAATAAAGGTGCTTCACGATGCCATAGAAGAACCTTTTTGTCTAAATGGTTCCATAAAGAACCTTTAACATCTGAAGAACCTTTCTGTTTCCCAAAAGGTTCTTTGTGGCGAAATAAGGTTCTTCAGATTACAAAAACGCAAGAAAGAGATGGTTCTTTAAAGAACCTTTGACTGAATGGTTCTTTGTGGAACCAAAAATGGTTCTTCTATGGCATCGCTTGAAGAACCTTTTGAAGCACCTTTATTTTTAAGAGTGTACCTGATAAATGGAAGATACTGTATTTAAAGTCCTTATTATTTTGTCTAAATTAAAAACTAAAATCAATAAATTTAAATGCAAATGTACACATCACAACACTATAATGTACAGCATCCAAACGTTCATTTTGGGATTTGCTAAGTTTAAATGTTATGAAATTATTAACAAAGGTAATCTATGTATAAAAATACGGAAATGAGCATGAACAACTGAACATTCAATATTGATAAATAAAAAAATCACTAATATGACTGTTACGTACAGATATATTGTGCATCCCTGTTTTTTTTTCTTTAGAAAAACATACATCAATGATTTGTGCACAATAAGTATTATTGTATAGTAATATTATGAAAGTGAATGGAAAGTTCAGTTAGAATTTCCAGTTGACATTAAAGGGTTGGTTCACCCAAAAATGAAAATTCTGTCATTAATTACTCACCCTCGTGTTGTTCCAAACCCGTAAGACCTTCGTTCATCTTTGGAACACAATTTAAGATATTTTTGATGAAATCTGAGGGCTCTCTGACCCTCCCATAGACAGCAAGGTAACTACTAGGGCTGGGTAAAAAAATATCGATATCTCGATATTAATCGATTCTCATTTTTACGGAACGATATCGATTCTTAATTCCCAAGAATCGATTAGTCTAGCCTGTTTTGAGTTAATGGACAGAACATTGAAGGGTACTTCCCATCCAATAAATCGCAATACGCGTTGTGGCTTTGGTACTGTTAATATAAACAATGTCTCAGATTTCAAATTCTGTCCATTATATTGCAGTGTTTAAACAATAAATGCCGTTTTGCCGCTGTTTAATGTGAATGATCAGATCGCTTAGCGCCTCAATCAACAGACACGCGAGGTCCACGTGAACTGATCATCTCCTCTCATAGGTGATACCAGTTTCAGCACAAAATAAGCATGACTAAACATCTGAAGGTAAGTTAAAAGAAAGTACTTTACACTCCGTATCCTGTCTCATTGGGGTAATCGCTCAATCATGTTTCATCTGTGCAAGACATTAATATAATGGCTTTAACCATGCACGTAACGTCTCATTTACCTAAGAAAAAAAAACCTTTGGTGACCATAAACTCATTAGTCATATAGAAAAATTAAATGTAGAGAGGGACATTTTGCTTAATATATGCACCATATAACATATTCATTATATTTTTTACTGTTCTTCAATGTTTAAATTATGTTTGAATAAATCCATCAAGTTATTACAGCCACCATTGTTTATATAAAAAAAAACGAATTGAAGTAGAAATATTATTATGTAACTGTAACTTTATTGTAAAAACTTAATTAATTTTAACCTTCAATATTATAGTAATGTAGTAGCCTACCAACTGACTCTCATGTATATTTTACAGCATTAGCTGAGAGATTTTTTTTCCTTGAGAAACTTTGGCATGTACTGTACCTGATATCTATCCAAAATAATCGATATTTAATCGAATCGAATTGGTAATCGAATCACAAGCTTGTGAATCAGAATTGAATCGTGAAATTTGTGTCAAAACCCATCTCTAGTCTACCACGTTCAAGGTTCAGAAAAGTACCAAGGTGATCGACAAAGTAGTCCATGTGACATCAGTGGTTCAACTGTAAAGTTACGAAGCTACGAGAATACTTTTTTGCACAAAGAAAACAAAAATAACGATTTTATTTCACATTTTCGTCTCTACTGCTTCACTTTGGACTCCCGTTCACGACAGTACCATGACGCGAGCGTGTGGTGGCGCTGACCCAGATCCAGCATAATGACGTCATTACGCCAGCTCTGGGTCAGCGCCGCCACACGCTCGTGTCATGATACTGTCGTGAATGCGCATTTACAGATGAACGGAGGTCTTATCAGAATAATTCTTATCAGAATAATTCAACAGGCCACCTAAGTACAATTGTCACCTAGGGCTCAGTTCTCATTTTTTGTCCTCTCCCTCCATCTATTTTGAGCTACCTCACTTTCCTCGGAGAACCCTATCAAGACCTTGACCCAATTCCAGGTCTTCAATTCCACTCTCTCCAGCTCTAAAACTCTCTATGCTATCCCACTCACCTTCTCAATGTCCTCCAGTGTCTTGTAGTACTTTGCCTCTGTCTCCTGAATCTCCACCAAGCAGCAGTTCCTCTTATCATCTTCTGTCATGCCCATTTTCTGTTATGGGAAAAAAAAAAAAAAAACACAAACCATGTTGGTATCATCCAGCAGGATGCTAGCTCAGCACCATTAAACACCGGCAGAAGGTACCGAACTGTAATTTAAGGGAATTCAGGTCACAATCAGAATGGCCAAAGCACACTACAGTAAAAGACAGAGGTGGACAGAGAATATTTCACAACAAAACCTCAAAGGGAAATGTTGACAAGGACTGTAGGTTAAAATGCTGAGGTTCAAGCAAGAATTTAGTCTTTCATTCATTCAAAACAACATACACGTCTAAGTCTAAAGCACAAAACACAACTGTAGGTAAGCCATAAATGTGGGTTTGATGAGGATTGAGGCACTAAATGAGGTCAATTCACAAAACAATAACAACAGAAAATGATCTAATAGAACATGATGCATTTGATTAGGTGTAATCACTGGCTTTTGGTGTAATGCGAGCGGGTTTGCAAGCTTGTTTAAGAAAGTGGCGATAGCGTTGGAGCCTGGGGAAGGTGCACGCCAGCTGAAGGTCAGAGTTGGAATGAACATCACAACACACTTTTGAACATCTGGGCCTGTTGGTGCACGAGGCCAAAGCAAACCTGCTCACATTCAAAGAAATTCAAGATCACAAACAATTGTTTCATTAGAGTTTAAAAAAACAAAAAAAGGAAAAAATCATTTCAAAGGGCCGCCTAGCAACATTGAAAGCAGCCAGGATTGGGAATGGCAAATACATCTGTGACTTTCACTGAATAATGGGGCATATGTGAAACTCCAGTGGCTATTGTGGTAAATTTGGAAATTTGTTTGACAGAGAAGATCAAGAAGATATAATCTGCGCAACAAAACAGTTGAGAAACACCTCTGTCTTGGTCTCTGACACTTATTTTCTGCCATGTTTTCTTGTTTTCTCATATTTTAGTTGCTGTATTTGTGTGTATTTGAGAGTCTGATGTGTCTTTGTTGTAGCATCTGTCTGTTGATACAGATTGTGCATCTCAATCTGAGTGTGGTTGTGTGCATCTCTGTGAAGGCAGGACCCAGCAGTTTTCTCTGTCTGCAGGAGGGATTTCCTCCCTCGTGGGTTTAAAATAACTTAACATTAGCTCATTCAGTGTGACAGCACACACTTTAAACTCAGACGGGCATTAGCACTGAGTCAGCCTCCCCTCCTTTCTAGCAAAGGGAAGATGCTCCAGCCATAAAATAAATACTATTATTTTGATGAATATTGCGAGTTGGATTTAAATACGATGAAAAAATGATGTAGCATCAAGGATAATAAATACATTGTACCCCACATACTAAAAAGGATAATTAAATTCCCCAAATATTACAAAGAACAGTTTATCAAAAATTAAAGTCTGATATTGTTTTCTCAAGCTCATGTCGTTCCAAACCAATGCCTTTCTTTCATCCCTGGAACACAAAGGCAGATGTTTTGCTGAATGTTCACACTGCTGCTTTCCATAAAATGAAAATATACAGATATCTAGATCTATATGACCTAATAGAACATTTGATTAAGCATAATCACTTGGTCTTGGTGTAATGCAAGTGTCACGAATTCAGTCCATGGACTTCTGTTTATTCACCACCAGAGGTCACCCTTTCCATTTCATTGACTCTCGCACTAACTAACTGTTGCATAACACCCCGGACTACATTTCCCATCATTATTTGCACAATTTGCACACTGCACTGATTTGCACTCATTTCACACCAACCCCACCCCCAAGGACGACAGCTGTTACTAATAGACCGCATTACTATATACCACCCACTCTCACCACATTCTCGCGAGTATTGTTTAGGCCTGACCCTTTCCGAGTCTCCGTGGTTTCCCTTGTTTAGCCTTAGCCTAGTTCTGCCTTGCCTTGTCTGTTTCCTTCGGTTTCTATATTAGCCTAGCGTGTTTGCCCTGCCATTGTCTGTCCTCCACCTTCGTTTTGATCTTCCCATTTTCCTGCTTCTCTCCTTTAGCCTTGCCCCGTACTCCGTTCGCCTATCGCGACCACGCAGCCCTAGGATTATTCTGTCTTGCCCGGCCATTCCTGTTGCCACTGTTTACCCTGCCTGTCCTTATTGACCATTGTCTCTGTCTTCTCCAATTTAAAGCTTTGCCTTTGGATCCTCACTCTCACGCTCGTCCCCCAAATCACAGCAAGTGAATACATCATAAAGCTCCAAGGACAAAAATACTATAAAGTAGACACCATCAGAAGTATCCAAACACGTGTGTTGCTGTATTCATCCTTTGACGTCAACTATAGTTTATACTTTCTGTCAACGGTGTTGGGGCATCATATTATTATGTTCAGTTTATCCATTAATATAATGATCAAAAATAATTATTAAAAGCATATTGTAAATTGCAGGCTCCATCTTTATTACATTTTCATATGTTAAATTACCTGAATTAAAGAGGTCAGTGATTAAGAAGTCACAGTTTTCCCTTGATGTTTTTTCACATTAGAGAGTCGTGTATATCAAAACATCCTGTAGGTTCAGATCCAAAACGTTCCTTGTTAGTCCAAAACAGCTTTTATTGAAACCAAGCTAAAAAAAGGACTAGATTTCAGAAGGGTTGTCAATTATGACGAATATGGATAAAGCCCTCCCTCTGTCAGAGATCGATCAACGTCCTACTTCTACTCTCTACATGCGCAGATTCTTTGGCCCAGCCCCATTGGAGCATCTAGTGAGATGAGAAGAGAGAGTGAGCCATACAGGATCACTGACTAAAAAAAAATGTTCTTTCCAAAGGTTTCCCATCTTAAAATGTAACCATGTTAATTCTAATGCGATCATGTTTTCTAAGATTCTGATTCTGTTACAGTCAGAGTCTTTGTCTCAAAATATTTTATTACTGTTTATGCGTCAGTAAATCAAGCCAGTGACTTAACGGTCAACTAAATATTGTTTCTCTTAGTAGCATTAAAATATATTGTTATTTAAATTGTGATTTAATTATATATAGAAAGCGATCATTGAATGCTCCCTTTATTAAGCCTGTGGCTGTCAAACCACAGTGCAAAGTTCTATTTCATTATTATTTAATTATGCAGTCTACCCACACAATGAATCTCTTATTTACATTGTGTTTGCACTGTTAGTTATGATGACAGCATTTGTGAAAGTGCAAAACTTGAGTTGCAATGACGAGATCACTGCATTCATGCGTTCAACAGTCTGCCATCGGCTACATCGCTGCAACCTTTCATGCGACGGGAGTCGATCTAAATATAATCCTATAATAGCACTAACACTCTCACTAACACTAATAACACTCTCCATGATTAGTTAATCTCAACAGCTTTTATAGTAAAAACATAGTAAATGTAATAAAGCAAAAAGTATTATACATGTACTTATTTCTATTGCAAGAGGTACCATCAGAGCACGGTGTTTCCATTGAAGTCTAACAGCAGACACACCCCCTTCCAACAGAGTGTTCACATCAGAGGGCTAAAATCAGTGATCAAATCAAATGAATCAAATGTTCTTTTATTAAAAAAATTATGACAATTATTGATGTAAAAATTATACTAACATTATAAATGCATCTCAGGAAACTTGATCAAATAATTAAAAAATGCAGTTCAGGACCCCTTCAAAATGGTACAGTATATGAGAGTCAGAAAGTTTGTACACATGCTCTACAGTTGGTGTACACATAAGAACATTTTCAAATCAGCTTTTGTCTTTATAAATGCTGATTTGTTCCTCACTTTTCACATAGGATAGAATCAATGGTATTCAGGATCAAATCCAATGTGCATATGTGCATTTTATAAATGGGGCCCCAGGTTTCTAAATATTCAAACTGGTCTGTCCTGATAAGTTACAAAACATATGCAAAACAATCGTCTGGCATGAAGCGTCTTCATGTGGAAAGTTTAAATATGAACAAGCGTAAATGAGATTTGAGGTGTTATCAAGATCTGGTCATCATATACTTTCACTGCATGGAAAATAGCAGCATAAACATTTCTCAAAACATCTGATGACAAAATATAAATTTTTTTGGTCACCTATTCCTAAATAAATGGAAATTCAATTAAGAGTCATGAGAGTGTGGGACTTTTCAGCAAGTTCTTCATACTTGTATATTCGACGGGCTGGAAGGGCTTGTACCGACACACATTTAAAGGAAAGGAAAGAGGAGCACTGAAGGAGCATAAGAGAATCATGTGCGGTTCAGCGTGACACTTACTTGCATGTATCTGATCTGCAGCATTAAGGAGGCAAAGCAGTAAATGTAAGCAGAGCAAGTGAACTTGCGCACAGCCATGGGAAAATAACAGGAAAACAATCCATCTATACCCTCTCTCACACACGCACCAATGAGCGTCGTCCGTATGGCGTCTCACTCACCATGGGCTGTCTAACCTCCACCTTGATGATGTCCTCGTAGATGTCGTCCCCATCGTCCTCACAAGGGACACAGTCGTATATGTCATCCTCTCCCACATAAAATCTCACGGGTTCAAAAAAGGCACAGAGGAAGCAGTGGTTTAAAATACAATAAAAAGACAGATACAAACAAATTTACATTTAGTTGTCTCTGAGATAGCAGGACGTATTTAAACACCAAGGCCTTTTTTAAGGTCTCTCCATTTAATGCTCTGAGAATTTTGGCAACACTTCATTTTAAAGGGATAGTTCAACCAAAAATGAAATTACTCTTTGTTTACTTCACCCTCAAGCAGCCTAGGTTTCATATGACTTCTTCTTTCCACCTAATCCAATTGTAGTTATATTAAAAAATGGTCCTAGCTCTTTCCAACTTTTAAGTGGCATTGAAATGGGTGTTATTTTGCATAGTCCAAAAAGATTCCAATAAAGCACATCCATCCATCATAAAAAGTGTCCCACACGGCTCCGGGGTGAATAAAGGCCCCCTGAAGCGAATTGATGCATTTTGTTGCGTAAGAAATATCCATATTTAAAACTTTTAATCCATATTAAAACAGTAATCTCTAGCTTCCACTAACTGTCGTACATGCGTACCGAGAGATGTTCGCGTTCCAGCTAGATTATGTCGGACGTAGTCGGAAGTAAGGCCGTGGAATATGCTAGCTCACAGAACCACGATTTGTTTACACAGGAGTCACAGGAAGCGAAGTTTCCTATGTTTTTAGCAAGGAAAACCATCTCCTCCGGGATTATATGAATCCTCTGATATTTTTATTCTTTAAAAATCCTTGTTTTTTTTTTTTTTACTTCTATTCGGGACCAGTGTTTTGTTTTGATCTCTCCTCTGCACTTCTGCATTTGACACTTCTCACCAGAGCTTACTCTGCGCCTACGTCCTACGTCATCTGCCGGAACACATTGATTCACTTCAGGAGGCCTTTATTAACCCCCCGGAGCCGTGTGAGGCACTTTTTTTTATTATGGATGGATGCACTTTTATTTCACTTCTTTTGGACTATTGAGCAGAAACACCCACCCATTGCCATTCTAAAGCTTGGAAGAGCATGGACAATTTTTTATATAACTTCGATTTGATTCTTCTGAAAGAAGACGTCATAAACCCCTACGATGCCTTGAGGGGATAGGCCTAATCATGGGGTAATTTGTCATTTTTGGTGAACTATCCCTTTAATGACCATTCTCACTATTAACTAGTTGCTTATTAGCATACATTTTACTAGCATATTGTCTGTTTATTAGTACTTATAAAGCACATGTTAATGCCTTATTCTGCATGACCATATTTTAGATCCCTTAATCCTACCCCATACCTTAACATAACTACTACCGTACTAACTATTAATAAGCAAATGTCGAGATTTGTTCAGGGAACACTCTTAGTTTACTAGTGAACATGTGTCCCTCTTCTACAGTGGTACCCAAATTTTTTGGAGTGTAAGTTTTCTGTACTGGGCGAAATTATACATTTATGAAATTAAAGACATTTATAATGTTAAATACTGTAAATGCTGTTCTTTTGAACTTTCTATTCATCAAAGAATCCTGAAAAAACTGCATCACAGTTTTCAAAATTATTAAGCAGCACTGTTTTCAACAATGATAATAAGTTTTTTTTGAGCATCAAATCAGCATATTAGTATTATTTCTGAAAGATCATGTGACACTGAAGACTGGAAAAAAATGGCCGTTTTTTTTTAATTTTTCCATCATAATCTAATAACCACATTACTTTAACTAACACCATTATGTTCAATTGAAATAATATTTCACAATATTACAATTTTTTACTGTATTTTTCATCAAATAAATGCATACATTTTAACAGTAGTCTATGGAAGTATGATGTGCCAAAGACATACTGTCTCCTAACCAGTCACAATGTACCAGGTCTGCAGTGTCAAGTTACCTTTTTGTCATCACTTGACGCTAAGTACTGCCCAAAGATACAAAACAATGGACTAAAATATCCAGCGTTATGTGTCAAAAATAGAAACCGTCTGACAAAATATCCCAAGATATCAGATCAACATGAAAGAAATATAAATTTTATAAAGTTTGCAAAGTGTCTGAGACAGAATTCTGAAATATTTGGGACATAGTCTGTGTCATCACATACAGTTCACGGCTCTGATTAGCTTGTGCACATGTTTATCAGACATCGAAAAGAGCCCTGAGACCGTAGCGATGCCATTCATCAGTGCACACTCTGCTGTCGTTCTCTCAGGGGAGAAAAGGAACAGCCAAAATAAAGCGGGCTGCCATTACAGAAGGTGTTCTGGTCCCAGCTGTGTCTCACAGCAACAATCAAATCAGTCATTCATCCCACCCTAAGAGAAGAACACACTCTCAAACACGCATACCAGACGGCTTTGCAACCAGACAGCAACAAGTTCCTTCCGCACTTCTGCTGATGTGTCCAATTGCAGGCTAAAACTAGTGTGAAAAGCTAATGCGGCTTGAATCAAATGCCTGCCCAGGAGATTAGCTCACTCATCAGCTCATGGAGAACAGAGATACAAACACATCCCACCACCCTTCTTTCAATCCTCCCTTCCAAAACAAGTGATGATAACAAAATTAACATTTGCTTTTATAACGAGATGCAGCAGCATATTTGCATCTATGTCTAGCAGATAACAAAGAATTTTGGCAATTTTCATAATTAGCATTTAACAACTTGTGTGAGTGTGCTAGGATGCTCTGGAAAGCCACATTCCCACTTTAAAGCTTTTAAAATAGTAAGTAAGATGATTAGTTCCATACTATAATAAACCATAACTTTGCTATTATATAACACTTTATGCTCTTTAGCAAAATACATGATTATTTCAATGCAAACAAAGGCTAATACTAAGATAATATTTTGCTAGGGGAACAACAAAGATAAGAAATTACTGGTCCACATCCTGCTGGCTTCGGGGAGTTTGTGTGATTTGATTTGCTGCAGCAATCCCTTGCCAAAACGATTTATTTGCAACAAAATGAAAGTTAATTGTTTCACAGAAAACAATACTTCCCTGCTGAAAAAACAAAACATTTTAAACCAGCCAAACCTGGTTTGCCGATCTTTTTGCTGGTTTTAGAGGGATTCAGGGAACTTTTCAGCTGGTCATGCTGGGGGAATATTTTAAATTAGCTTAAACAATCATAAAGACCACCAGCTTAAATCAGCCATGACTAGCAAACCAGGCTGGTTAAAAAGTTTTTTTTTTTCAGCAGGGTTTTGTAAGAGGTACCAGGCTAGCTGCTCAACACACAACTATATCCAGCAACTCAATTAAATTCCATTCAATTCAAATGTATTTGTATGTAATGAAATTAACTCATTTGTATCCGTTAATTCATCTAGGGAATTAATCATAATGTTATTACTACTCAGGGTTTTAAAGGACTTGAATCTGTAAAATCTGAGTCAGACCTGATTAAACTGAATTGAAATTTGTTAGTTTACACTTTAAATCAAGGGTCGTCCAGCGAGCTGGTGATTCTTAGTATATTTTAACAACTTGAATCTTTGTATTTTCCCTGGCCACGGTCAATACAATTATTATAAGTAAGCTATTATAGTAATCATTATAAGTAAGCTACGAGCTAGGTAGCAAGGAATCTTGGCAATGTTTCACTTTAAAATTATATGACACCAAACAATGATTCTTTATAAATGAAACATGAATTTTATTGGCTATTCTAGATTACATCAAAACTAAGCTAAAACACACACACACAAACATACAGTTTCTTTAGAATGAGAGTTGACGGGGTTGCATGAAGTTTTAAAGTTCTAACTCGTTTTCACGAGTGATTTAAATTCACCTGAGAGAATTCACAAAGCAGAGAATTTTAGCTTATATTTACTGCTTAAAGTAGCTCGACACCAGTTAAGCAAAGATAAGATTTTGTTCGTTTACTTGCATTCTGCTTGGTTGACAGCTGAAAAGCTGAGATGATGTCATTGCTACCCGGGCCCTTCCTGGTTTGGCTGCTTGAGGGAATTCTGTTGCTGATTGGTCGCTGAGGTGACGTTTGGATGACGTCCTTTTGGGAGACCCCTCGTTGGATTGGTTGGTCTCTTGATGACGCCAGAAGCTTGAGCAGTTTTGCTACAGTCTGAGTTTGCAAGACGCGGAGTTCTTGAGTTGGAGTGCTCTTAACACGGCGACAAGCGAAAGCAAGCAAGCAAATCTGTTCTGCATTGGGTTTTGATCCGCTGCATAAGTCCGTCCCACGACGCGATCTCCCAATCGCCTTCTTGCAAGGCGGAGCATGCATACATTAACAAGAGGCTCCAATTTATTATGTGGAGAAATTAAGATTTGCAGGTTTTGTTAATAACTTCTATATAGTGTCGTACAACACATACTGTTTGAAATAACAGCTTTTCACTTATTTCAATATTCTGCAATTATCACAAGTTTACGTTCAATACTAAACTTCACATATCTTACAAACACATATTAATAACCTCATTTCCTAAAAAGGGTAATAAACACTGATTAAAGTTGCACCGATTACATGAACACATCAAGCATATATATATATATATATATAAGACATACAACATATTATTTGTGAATCTATTGCTCCGATACTTTCAATGATTTTCAAAGATTGTCTCAGAAATCGTCCTTTTCTTTGGAATGCAAGGGGAAAAGGGGAGGTGTCCTGAGGTAATGCCCATGTCACGAGTTGTGTGTCTGCCATTCTTCTCCCGGAATGGTAGCTCTTAATCTGTCGCTTTCTGTTTATCAGATATAGCAATTTATGTGTTAATGGGTATCACGCATCTGGTCCTTGAAAGCCCGTAAAACAAAGATAGTTTTGTATCCTAGTTTGAGTTAGGGTTTAAGCACTGTTTATTTATTTGAGTCTCTTGAGACGATACGCTAGATAGTACAGGAACTGCTTCAACACTTCACTGACCCTGCATGAGTTTTATGACCGCAGCTGGCGGCATAGGGCTCCTCAGCTTGTCTCAATGGAATGTGATTGTTTCATGTGTGACTCGCTAGTGTAAGTGGGTCCGTTGTAAGACAGAGATCCTACATGTATTTATTTCACAATACAAATCGTTTCAAAGCAGCTTTACAGAAAATGCATGTGTCTACATTACAGTTTAGAGTGTTCTGTTATCAGAAGTGAATGTGTCCAAGTAATGTTCATTTCACAAATGAACAGTTCAAACAGAATCATACAGTTACCTAACATGAATTAATTTCATGTGTTGGTAGACTACATAAATATCTAAGCTATCACCATCTTAGTTTATATCCAAAACTGTTTCGCTGAATCACGAGAATCTGAATCAAGACTGGCATAGATGGATGGAAGCCAATAGTTGGAGGATTGTTAGTCTATCATAAATTGCTGGGTGTTAATCCATCTGTGTGACCTTCTATACCTGCAAATCCAGAAAAACTGCCTGAGACATAAGTTAGAGAAAACAACTGCACAATTTTATAAAGAACTTCATCACCTTCAGCCACTCACATGACTTTCAGAACAAATAATAACATATCAATATAATAAATAATTTTTGAGTGTTTTATTTATTTGAGTGACTGAAATTTTTAGTTTGTGCCTGAGGCTGCTGAATAAGAGTAAATCCACTGTTACTTACAATGAACAATCCGGGACATTGTGGGAAATTTGATGTATTGCTAGACGGTCTTATTAGAGAGTTTGTTTATACAAAAGCTTCTGTCTGTGTTTGTATGTTTCTTCACATCTTACATTGCTTTACAGGATAAAAGTAAAATTCATTATACAACAAAACATATAACTGTACCTTTAAAAGGTACAAAATAGGTCCTTAGGGTACCCAAAAAGAGCCATGAAGGTACAATCAGACGTGAGAGGTAAATTTTTGTACCTTTGAAATTTTACAGACGTTATTGTTGTTGTTGCTTTAAGAATTTCCCTCTCTTGGCTTCAGTCAATTCTGAAGCGAGTGAATTTGCGTTATGACAGAACTTTGCATGAATTACAACGCAGAGTGTTTTTTGGAGTTTACAATTCTCAGGTAAATGCAGAATAATTTTGTATATTATTATTTTTACACATGTGACGCCATGCTCTGTTGATTTTTGAATTGAAGCCCGCGAAAAGTAGACTGGCTGGTGTACGTTAGCCCAGGATGGAGCTGAGGAGATGTGTAAAGCTAATTTAATTTTGTAAACACGTCACAGAAGAGGAGAGTACGGTGTTTTTGACAGCAAGTACGCTGTTAACGTTACATGTTAAAAAGTTAAGATAACTGAGTGTTTTCTCAAGGATTTTCTTGGTGTCACTAACGTTATATTAACACAGCCTCTCATGTTGTATTGCTTTAATAACTAACGCCAACACTGCCTATATTTGAAATGTTTACAATTGTAATTAGTGATTATATAACGTTTTATATTTTGAGACTTTTAAACCGCCGTTGCGAGTGTAACGATGTTTTGGGCCGCACAAATTTTACTCAGTGCTCTCACTCAGATTAACGTTATACACGGCCATTTTGTGTTAAATTGATCCATCAAAAGGCAAGCAAAAGATTAATAAAGTAAAAGGACCGCACACAAGCGAATATGTATTTGTTAAAAAAACACTTGATGACATATTTGTGTTCGGTTACTTCACTGATGGTAATTTGGGCTTCTAATATGGAATTATGCATCGCTATTTATGCTTACACTATAGTCATTCATCAAGGTTAACACAATCAAGAAAAGGGTGAGGCACATATTTCAAGTAAAACTTGCTGTTGTTTGAAAAAATGTTGAAGTTATAGTCTTTTCAGTATTAATTACTATTTGTACTATTTTATGTACATGGGACATTGCAATGCCTAATTATTACTTTCTCTTTTTTACCATAGTAATATCAGCCCATCAACAGTTTTTGAAGTTCTAAAGTTCCCTTTTAATGTTCAGGCTAAGTTGGACCAAAAGGAGTGCAGGCTTTCAGCAGCACATAGGAACAAAATTATTAGAACATTGTATGAAAACATAGCTCATTACAAGATACAAGTATTCCTCATTAACTGTGCCAAGGTCTTAATGACTTACATTCAGTTTTAAACATTTAAAGCTCATGTGTTTAAAATATTTCTGCAGGTCTTCAACTAATGAAGAGTATGCTCAAATGGCTAAGGGCCTGACTCTGAGGTACCCCTTTTTAAAAGACATGGATATGTAAGTAGACGGGGTTTCTTATAATGTCCTACCCTTGGTTCTGTTCATGCAGTTTATGTTGTGTAATTTTTTTGTTTGTTGCCCAAATGTTATTCTAAATAGCACACATGGTTCATGTCTCTGACACGCAAGTTTAAATGTGAGGATGTTGAAGAAGGAAAAAAACTACAAGATTACAAGGCCTTTGGTGAGAGCATATTTTATCTTTTTTTTTTTTTTTTTTTCAGTGCTCCATGTACTTAACCAGTGACTATACCTACGTTTTCAAATGTATCTTATTCAAAATTTCATTAGTTTCATCTTAGAAATTAAATAACTTGCTGCTGATTGTTTTTGTGTTTTGTCTAGCACACGGAAGTGATGTGTTGGAGAGAATTTACATCAATATGGGACAGGTAAAATTCCTTGCAAGACGCAGTACAGAGGACACAGCCAGATACTGCTTGTGAAGAGTGAATAAGAACCTTTGCTGTAGTGAAAGAAGATTACTATAAACTGTTGAAGATGCTGTCACAAATATCCATTCTTAAAGAGTCCTCAGAGGTTAGTGTGAATTATAATTCTAAATAACTCTGACACTGAAACTCTGTACAAAATCTCTGATTACTATGCTTGTTTTTCTTAACTTTTCAGGCTTTCAAGAAATGTTTCCTAATTAATCTGGTTAACTATCCACCACGTTCAAGAAACAGCGTTCCCGTGTCTAGGCTTCGCTCAAGGGAAATCTCGTCACGCTGCCAAAGAGGCAGAAAGATCTCTCAGTGCAGAGAAATCATGGTAATTGACCTCAACTTTGTCCTCTTTATTCAGCCTAGCCAATTCTATCATTGGATGAGTTCTGCATATTTCTGTGTATGCAGTCTTGTGTTAGGAACATGGTTTAAAAGCGCACGTCTCAGGGTGCCAGTCTTGTTCAGAAGAGAATCTCGAACACATGCAGGTGCTTGGCAGGTAGCATAGTGTCTCTGTCTGACTTACAGTATATGTCTGTGATAAATGTTGTTGGGTATACAATATTAATGATTAATGGCCCAAATGGTATAATGTAACAATTATCTTACACTGTGTATGTAGAGTATTTTTCTCCATAAGTAAAATCATCTGCTGAGAAAATTTGACTGAGATAAAATCTGAGTTGTGCTTTCTCATTTAGAGCAAACCATCTTCACCAAGTTTAAGTACAGGACACCAGTGACTGAAGAACTTACTGTGGATGGTGACAACCCTCTACCTACCGCAGTTAGGAGTAATCAACCTCCTACATTAACACCTGCAAAAATGCCCTGCCTTTTCTGTTTCACAAAATGCTCTTGGAGACAAGCATATTCATGATTGTCCAATGAATGCAGCACATTGGTCCTATTTATGCTTATGAGGCAAATTTTTCAATAACATGTGGTCTGAATGACTGTCAGAGAACATTTTCAAATTATGAAACCTTTAGATGTCATGTTTACCAAAAGCATAAACATACGGTGTTACAATAGACTGTGATTGATGATTCTCTACCTCTGCTTGTGAAAGTTAAAGAAGAATGTCATAAAGAGAGAATGTGGGAATGAATAATGGATTGTACTCTCTCCAGGTGAGGAGGAGGATTATCAGGCATTAGATACCTACAAAGTTATTTATAAGCACTAGGTATTCTTGCTGAAGACAAATAGCTTTATACTGTAAACCTCAAAATGTGCTGTACTTTATGTAGCCTATTTAATAAGGTTTACATCAATGTTAAACAGTAAATTTTTATTTGTATTCGTCCAACTGAATTTGTAATTACTGTACAGTATAAAATAGGGGTGGGCGATATGAACAAAATCTTATATCACTGAGTAATATAAGATTGGGGAAGTCGTGGCCTAATGGTTAGAGAGTCAGAGTCATAACCCAAGTTGCGGGGGTGTTGAGGCTCGTACCGGGTGCGGAATGTACAGTGTGGGAGTGAATGTACAGCGCTCTCTCCCACCTTCAATACCACGACTGAAGTACCCTTGAGCAAGGCACCGAACCCCTAACTGCTCCCTGGGCGCCGCAGCAAAATAAAATGGCTGCCCACTGCTCCGGGTGTGTGTTCACGGTGTGTGTGTGTGTTCTCTTCTGTGTGTGTGCACTTTGGATGGGATAAATGCAGAGCACTAATTCCAAGCATGGGTCACCATACTTGGCCACATGTCACTTCACTCACTCACTCAAACTTAATTTCATAATTCTTGTCACCAGTGTCAGTATCAGAATATAGCCTGAAAAAAAAAACCCGAGCACAGAAACATGAGCTGTAACACCAATAGAGACAATAGTCCAAAATCTCTACTGGTTGACAAATTTCTTCCGGTTAATCGTGTCTACTGGTATATCGCCCACCTTAGACAATTTCTTGTACTCCTATTAAAGGTTTTATTGTTTTAAATGACTGCTTTATGCTTATGAGTATGTTTAGTATTGAGTAATGTCTGATGTGTTTGTCTGTGCACTGAACATCTGTTTTTTGACACTTGCTGTACTAAGGTGTGATGTAATTAATTCTCTTTGTAAAAATAAATAGAATTGCATAACTGTAAGTAAATTTCTGAAGTATTATTTATTTATTTATTTAGCCTCCCCAAGGATGAAAGGTACAATTTTGTACCTTTGTAATGCGCACAATTGTTCCTTGGGGTACAAATTTGGCCCTTAAATGGTAACATTTTGTACCTCTAAGTAGAGGTACAAAACAGTACTCTTTAGGGTACCACCCCAGTGACAGCCACTTGTACCCTAAAAGGTACAGCTTTGTACCTTTCTTTCTGAGAGTGTATACTGCAAAGTCCACAGGAGTCTAAAGCACTGTAATCAATTAATATAATAAATTAATAGAACTATTGTAATTCCTGTAAGGCCACTAGAAGGTTCTGGGGAGAACTGTCCTTCAATCAATACTTCCTTTAAAGGACAAGCTTGAAAAAGGGTGAAATGCTCTAAGTTTATTGAACCGTCTTTCATTAAAACTGTGTTTTACAGCAGGACCAGTACATGGATAAGACTACCTTCACTTTGAAAGTCCTTTGAGAGAACTGTGAAATTGTTGAATTCAAAATAATTACCTTTTTGAACATAATTTGAATGGTGTTCCTTTTACAAAATGACAAAACATGTCATGTATGCTTATGTTTGAACAGAAGGTAGAAATAGACAAGCTAATAAAAAGAAAGGTGCTGGCCTCAATCTAACACGCAGCAGTGTGTACACTTGGAGAAGGGATTATTTGAAGTATTAATTGAGGTTGTACAGTTCACCCTGAAGGACGGATGACTTGCTGTCCTCCCTCATTAGTAGTGTTGACTTTCCACACTCGCAGAGCTGCTGTCTATCATAGCTGTCTGCTCTCTATCATATCACAGTGGACTAAAGAAAAAAACACATTGTCCCTCTGAAACAAATTCTGAAGGCTCTATCGTGTGACCTCAAATCCCTGAGGACAAGTATTAGCTGCATTATGTGAGGTGCAGTGATCTGTACAGTGGATTGTGAGGTTCTGTGCGTATCGCATAGGATAGAAAACAGACTGTCAAAAAAAAAATAACATGCGTTTTTTTCTTACTATTATTTAAATCTGGATGGCAAAAATAGGTTATCTACTTTTGGATGCAATGACATGACCCCATTAGGTATAATTATGTAAAATCACAAACTTTGGGCCATAATCAGCATGAGCACATGGAAATAGCACAAAATGCTTCTTTATTCAAGAACACAACAAACCAAAAACCAGCTCCACTGTCAAATGAATGTTATTAAGGCTGATCCAACTTGTGGTTCTGGTGGGTGGGCATTATACATTTACATCTATGAGTGCCAATGGAAAAATCCTGACTAGTTTATGATTCAACATGGTGTAAATAATCATAATCTGTATATTGAAAGTGCGGAAAGATTCTTTATGATATCGGAGTACGACTCCATTTGGGCCACAACCAAGAATTCATTGAAATTGTCAAATATTTTGTGGTTTCATGCTGTCTAAACCATCAGGACCACAGAGGTTGCTATGAGACCACTCGCAAGAGATTTCACTTGTTTAACAGCATTCTTGAACTTTTCCTTCGCTTAGCCAACCACAAACCCAGAAAGGGAAAACCATGTTTAGAGGAGAGCAAAGGATCCATCCCAAATTCATAGCAGTATGTCAATAAAAGTTAACTTCGCACACTGTCATACTAGAACTGATCCCAGTAACCCTGGATGAAGTAATGAGAGGGAAGATAAGGGGAACAGTTCATAACACTGGCAGAACACACTACATATGGACTCAGGGCATGGCAAGAAAAGAGGACCACATGCTGTTTCTGCATGCCTGGCACACTGACCCTGTGTTCTAGAAGAGGCCAACATGGTGTAAGGATCTGTACATATGTTATCAGACAGGCAACATTTTGCATATCTGTCAGAAGATGTGACCTCAAGTCTCAGACTATCTCAAAGCCTCTCTGAAGACAACAAACTGCAGTTCTGGGCAAAAAGCCCCTTAGTCTCCATTGGGATCAAAAATCCAAAGACCAGAAACAAAATAAAAATAAAATGAATGCATTTAGAAGAGCATCAGCAGGGCACAGACTTAAATGTGTTTTTCAATAGCTGACGTACATTTCAAGACAGCAGGGCGGCTGATACCTAATAAAAATTAATATAATAACATAATATTTAATGAATAAGGAGAATTATACATTCTTATTTGCTGAAATTACTTGCGAAATTAAAATTTAAAATTTTATACAACATTTACTCAAAATTCCTTCATTCAACAAATATTTATCATTACAAAACAGATTGGTCAATGATGTGACACCCACTGTTCTTTCTACTAATTTATTCAAAATTAAAAAATATATATATATTCACTCATAGTTTATTGATCTTGAGTCATTTACATATTTTTTCACAGGCAAAAACAATATATCAATAACATGTTAAAAAAAATGATATTATAATTAACAATAAAAAGCCTTAATGAAAGTATTACATTTTGCGGGGGGGAAAAAAGTATATTGAGAAATGTATTTATCATCAAAACTATTTCTTAAAAAAAACATATCTACTTATAAATATATGTGAAAATCAAAGTCATGTGGACTAAAGAAACTTCTAATTTTAACGAAAACTTTGTTTCAGGTTACCTACAGAATGGCTAGTAAGGGTTTAATAAGCAGCAATGTGGCAACATGCGGATTTTCGGAGTGCAAAACTACTTGGTTGAGATGTTCTGTACATTATTTGAGGATTCCACTGAATGTTTGTCAAATTTCCAAACATGTCCATCATCTTGACTGAATAGGTCGCCCGAGTTTAACCGGAGGTGCCAGGAGAGACAGGTGCCAATGGCAGTCGTTTGTCCCTGCTGGAAGCTCAGAGTGCTTTAGCCTGAGGCTCCACTACCCACAATGCCTCAGGTGAGAATGTAACATAGCAGCAACCAGTTAGGATGAAGTAAATCATTGCTGACATGATGTACATCCACACATCTGATTGCTATTTGATGGAGGACGGGACACAGTCTGCTTGCTAAAATTGAACAATTTCATGCTTGTCAGTTTTTGGATGAACACATTAAATATAGTGAAAAGAGATGGTGATGCTGGGAAATCCAATAGAGCTGAATTGGAAGTGAACTCACAGATTACTCACAAATAATAACTCAGAATTAACAACCCTGCCATATTTATACCACTCAATTAGCAACAGCAGTCAGTTCGGATCAGTGCATACCTGAATACACAGCACTCAAGACCACAGTCCCTGGTTCAGAACCCGTTAACATCTCAAAATTAAAAAAAATTAAACACAATAGTTTGTGACGGAGTTCCCCTTCTGAACCACTGTTACAAACACACTGGCTAATGATGTGAAAATTACAGGATACAGAAAACCACAAAGAAAAAACTTGTATTTATATTAAAAAAGTTATTAAATATCTTCAGTTCAGAAATTGTTCTATGTAGTCCTTCAGATGATCATACTGAGTCTGTCAATACCCATGGTCACATTAATGGGAGAAAGAAGTAGTAAAATGAAAAAACTTTCTATGTGTAGATAAATGGGTTATACATATATATCATATATATATTATATATCTATATATATATATACATATATAAATATATACACACACACACACACACTATTATACAACTTCGTCTTTTAATGTTCTTTTGAAGAGGAGTGTCTCAGTCATTTCTCACATTCAAGAGTAAGCCCGAGCAAAGAGCTACTTCAACACCATTAACCTTTCATAAAAGCACCTTGATTAGCACTTTCTACCATTTATCTCTTCAAGTGAACCACGATCTTTACTTCAATAACCGAAAGATACAACACTATTACTGAGTAAAATCAGCAGTCTTCTCATTCGCACTGCATTTGGCCCCATTTATGGCACAATTCTGAGAAACATCTCCAATCTAACAGAAACAGACACAGGGCTTATATGAATAAACCTACTGAAGCCACATGCCTTCTGAGGTTCAGCAGCACTGCAGCAAACCCTTTCATGCACTTTTCCATTAAAGCAGACAATGATATCACAGTCCAATTAAGAGTGCTCAGAGTAGCCTGATGAAAGTGCTTGTTAAACTGTGTCCTGGCGCATTATATCGGGGACCTTTCCAATAATCAGATGGCAGCGTCGTGTTGGAATTGAACCATATTTACGGCTGTAAAAGGTCATGGGTCCACATGGATGGGTAGTTTAATTAATTCACTCAAATTCACTGTTCCATCACTGGCGGTGCAGTGAGTGTTTGTGTGCTGGGCATGGATTTAACCTCTATTAGATTAGGCACTGAAATGTGTTTCGACATTAATCTGCATACAAAGAGGGGTCAGATGGCAGAGAGATATCAAGAACATTGAAAGAGGTCAGCAATTACTTGAGGCCATATCAGGCAGCGTCTAAAGTCGATACGGATCAGTGCAAGAGGCTGTCGACAGTGGAAATGTCAAAGGTCCACATATGGTCTCACATATATCAGGAATCAACAGTAAAGGTGGCCCAAAGGCCCGGGGCCAGTGTGAGAATGTTTTGGGCCAGTTGACAGAACTGTTCTTACATTTGTTGATTTTGTTTTTTTTTATGCCTTGTAAACTTAAACATTTGGATTCAAGTGATGTATTGAAAATTGTTGTTTTGTGAATTCTGATACGTCACCAGTAAATATGTAACCAAGGTGAAGGTATAGCGAGCTGACAGATGAGGGATTTCTGGAAATGCCAGAAAGACCCCCAGGTAAAAATAAAATAATGATAAAAAAGACTTCTGTTTACAGATTTCCAGTGCTTTTTTTTTTTTACTGGTAATTCAATAAAAAATGGTTTATATATTAAACATCTAGACTACTTGTGGATAATCCACTGAATAAAATACTTTTAAAATGTATTACTGAACATTTTATGCAAAGAGAATTAAATAGGAAAATGAACATTATTAAAAATAGTTTTCTTCAAAAAAAAATAAAAAAAAAATCCTTCCCAAAAAGAACACTGACAAAAAATAACTTCTTTACAAATAAAAAAATTGCCATGAGCTAGAATAAATTCCTAAACACTCTTTGAAAACAATGGCATACAATGCAAAATAATACTGATTTGATGCTTTCAACAAGCCATTTTTAAATTATCATTAAAACATTTAAATTTATCATTATAAAAAACACTATGTCACCCAGCTTGACAACATTCTTGGTGACAAATCAACAAAATTTGCAACAACATTGTAGAATAAATCTAAGAATAACTATATACCTAAGTTTGAAAGTCATAAAAACAAATAAATAAATGTATGATTTTCCATGGCAATGCAGCCCATCTAGCCCAAAAATCTCTCGCAGTGTTGAGGCCTGAACAAGGGTCAACATGGTGCAGGCATTACCAGTGTCCTTTAAGTTCTTTTTTCTCTCATCAGTTTTGCATTACTTCATGTTTCTTTGTTGCTCTCATGTGTAAATGTGTAGCATAAAGCAGTTCTGTCCACCGACAGCTACCACATATGCTTACAGAAGGATACATTGTAGGGCTGTGCGATTAATCGAAATCGCGATTTGAGACGTTGCGATTTCCTAATCGCAAAGCCTGCTATATGGACGCGATATTACTCTGTTCCAGAGCATATGCATGACTGCCAGCCTTGAGTTGCAGTCTTACTAACCAATAGGGTGAGAGAATATACTGGAGAATAAAAGATACATTCTTAGATGTTTTTGTTAGTACGTGTACGTTATCTTACACATTTTATCTCCCCAACAGATTAATTTGAAATAAGTTTATGATGCATGTTCGCTATTCCCAATTCAGAAGAGCGCACACACAGCCCGTGTCTGTGAATGCTTCTCATACTCGCTCCTCTCTGCCCCATGCGGCGCGAGTCCGTAACGCGCCGCAGACGTGTGCGGTGAGGCGCAGATCAGCTCTAACGTCACAACTTAATATATAAATCTAGAAGTCAATGCAAAAGTAAAAAACATTGAATAATGTGTTGATTATATTTATTGTGTTTAAACATGTCTGTGAAAGATTGTATTACTGTACTGTGTAAAAAAAAGAATTGCAATGCTGAAAAAGCATTTTCAGTGACAATGTTTGGATTTAAAATCAAAATAATGGATAAATGTTGTGTTTGTGGTAAACAGCCACAGATCAGTAGCAGACTCCTGTGTGAAAGCTGCTTCCCCTCACAAGAGTCACCTAAGAGGGGAATTCCCCCCATTTTCAAAATGAAATTCAGGCCCTGAATAAATGTCTAAAATCCTGATTGGAGTATCACTATATATGTTATAAATTATAAAAAGAAGGCTTTAAAAAGATCGGTATCGGCAGATACTGCTTTCTGTGATCCGTGATCGGCCTCAAAAATCCTGATCGGAGCACCCCTACTTTGCACATTTATGAGCACAAAGCACTTTGTAACTTTTCTTACTTACATACACACACAAAAAAAAAAAACTCTGACAAAATCTGATTTCTTGATGATTTGATATTTTATAATAGTGATTTTATAATTTCAAAATATAAAGGGAAAAGTATAAATGAATGACTTATAAGCCAATAAGTGCTCCTCTGCTGGCATCTACAGGTTGTAATGGTGATTTGATGTATTTTTTAATTTTACATATGTGTTTGTTCACCACAGTATATTTTGGTCATCCCATTAAAAATAACATTCAAATTGGATCATTTTGGAGCTTTAAAGTACTGGAAACATTTGTGTAAAATGCTTGAAAGTAGGGCTGGACAATAATTCAATATCAATATGTATCGCGATATAATTTTTTTGTTCACAACGTAAAAATTATTTTTAAACACATTTCCGATATTTCGATATAAATTACCAGTGTTTTCCCATACATTGATTTATTTGTTGTGTTTGACTTCGTTGAATAAACATGAGAACTGCACGTTTCAAAATCAAAACACATCATGTGTGTTTTATTTGAATGTATCTCTGAAGGGAACCGACTGTCTTCAGAATAGTTTAGATGGCATTTTTATCTGATAAAGTACCGTTCATGAGCGGAGCTGCTTTGTTTACAGCCGTTACTGGAGAAACCGTTAGTTCCACCGCTCTCACAGCGCCTCCTGCTGGCAGACAATCAGTTTGCATTTTCAATAATAAACCCATTTCCAGCCACATGCTTTTGTTGTTGCTCTATTTTTTTGTTTTCCGAAGCAACTCGGAACATGTTTCATACTCGTTATCCTGGTTAAAGCACGTTTCAATCTATAAGAATAATCAACCTACACTACCAGTCAAAAGTTTTTGAACAGTAATATTTTTTTTAATGTTTTTTAAAGAAGTCTCTTTTGTTCACTAAGCCTGCATTTATTTGATCCAAAATGCACCAAAAGCAGTAACATTTTGAAATATTTTTACTATTTAAAATAACTGCTTTCTATTTGAATATATTTTAAAATGTAATTTATTCATGTGATCAAAGCTGAATTTTCAGCATCTTTACTCCATGTCTTCAGTGTCACATGATCCTTCAGCAATCATTCTAATAAGCTGATTTGCTGATTTCATTTAAAACAATTGAATACATTTTTTTCAGGATTCTTTGAATAGAAAGATCCAAAGATCAGCAATTATCTGAAATAAAAAGCTTTTGTAACATTATAACACATCACCAATTCAAAAGCTTTTTTTTTTAAATTTATATTTAGAAATTATTACGTTTCATTTAGCAAGGATGTTTAATTGATCACAAGTGTATGATAAACATTTATTTTAAAACAAGATTTTCTTTTGCAGATAATGATGTTCTCTGACATTTCTATTCCTCAAGAAACTGAAAAACATCTACTACCTCGGCTGTTTTCCAACATCTAATAATCAATGTTTTTTGAGCCGCAAATCAGAACTTAGATGATTCTGAAGGCTCATGTACTGAGTAATGTGCTAAAGCTCTCTCCTGCTTTGAATCACAGGAAGAAAATTATATTTTCAAATAGACACATTTATTTAAAATTAGTAAAATATTTCACAGATGTTACTGTTTTTGCTGTATTTTTTTGGATCAAATAAATGCAGGCTTGGTGAGCCGAAGATAGTCTTTAAAAAACATAAAAAATCTTACTGTTCAAAAACTTTTTGACTGGTATGTTAGCCTATAGTTTGAAGTAAAAAATATTAACATTAATAAAGAGAGTCTGAGATTTATTTGACAGTGACTTCACATTTCTTGTTTGTATGAAGGCCAAACACAAATAAAAGGTGAACATTAATTTACTTATGCTGCTTTTTTTTTTCTAAAATATTATATGGTTTTATACGAGGTGTCATAGACTTGGCAAATTCATTTTTCATAAGTTTGTAGGTACACACATCTGTTGTGGCCGTTCTTATGAGGCTTTTTTAATAGTGTTCATATCGATATCGGAATTATATCGTATCAAACCGAAATTAAAATATATCGTGATAATAAATGTGGCCCTATCGTCAGCCCTACTTGAAAGTAATTGAAAAGTGCTTGAATTTCTCTCTCAAAGGTTGTACGCAAACCCTGAAATAAATGATGAAATGTATGTAATAACATTCGACTATTTCTGACACAACACCATGGTTAAAGTTAGCGTTACTGGTTTTCTGGTTTTCTATGTCAGCGCCGTTTGATCTGTTTATAACAGAAACTTCTGTGCATAATTTGAATGCTTTTCATTAGATTTTGCAGCAATCTTTATTTATTCTGCGGCGAATTCAAACGCATCTCACTGGATCTCGCAGCGCTGTGCAGTAACAGTGTCGCAAAATCAACTTTGGCTCCCAAGTAAAGCTGTTCTGAGCTCGGACAAATTTGTTTGCGTCGCGGTCCGCACTGCGCAGCTCAAAGCTCGCGCGATTTAGTTTCGCTTTCGTTTTCTTTGCCATTTGATGTTTCTCATATGCAACAGAAATAGCAGCGCTTACGAGTGGTCGCACCAGTGCCATTTGGTCGCAGTCTGGAGCCCTGCTAGGTTCAAGTCCAACCTTATCCTGTCCCCGCTCAACTGTCATGTCTCTTTGTAATGCTCTATAAAAATCCTCCAACAAAACAAGGTTGTGACAATAAGGTATGGACCACCAGGACAGACTGCACTTCGGTCCCTCATGGCCTTATTTTTTATTTGCTCTGAATTAAACATTGTCTACCCTCACTTTATATTGGCTCAGAACAACACGTACACAAGCTATGTTTCTTTGGGCTGCTATTAAATTGAGACTGTTTGAGGTCTGACATATGACATAAGCTCATCTCCATTTATGGCTCCACAGAAGTTTCTAACAGGCATTGTGAGAGGTTTAATGTATGCAGTCTGCACTAACGCGCCTGTGTCATGCCGTCCTCTGCTGATGAATGACACCTATCCGCCCAGCTGCCTAATTATTCACAATTAATCAGCGAGGAATCGGGGCTGTCACCACGGTCACAACCCCCTCCCTCATTTTCCCTCACTCCTCTTAACGCCCACACTGCATTCTTGCCATGCTCCGAGCATGGCATGGCATTGCCATGGAAACCAGAAGAACATTTACCGCCTGTCTATTTGTACCAGGGTGAATGGACAGGCTGGAGACAGGGAGGGTGGTGTGTAGATGTGATTAATAAATAAAATTCCATTCCATTCCAATTGCATTCAAATGCAACTAATTAATGCAGCATTCTATAGAACTCTGAACTTATACCACGTCTTAGTTACCTATAGGCCTGGGTTTTGACACAAATTTCATGATTCGATTTGATTCTCATTCACAAGATTGCGCTTCGATTAGATTACCAATTCGATTTGATTATTTTTGGATAAATTCAGGTACAGTACCATGCCAAATTTTCTGAAGTAAAAAAAAGCTCTCACACTTATGATGTAAATATTAATGAGAGTTAGTTGTACTACATTACATAATTAGGAAGTTAAAAGTGCTGATTTGTTTAAAAATACTAATTACAATTCATAATAATATTTCTACACATATTTAGCAAAATGCCCCTCCTCTTCTGCAGTTTTAGTTTTTCTAGCGGACTATGTTTAACCGAATATGTGTTTCTGAGGTAAATGTGCGTTACGTGACATTGTTTACAAGCTGTTATATTGATGTCTTTGCATGGCTGAAACACTGATTGAGCGATTACACGAGACAGGATACGGATTGTAAAGTTGTACTTTTTTTTTAAACTTACCTTCGGATGTTTAGTCATGTTTATTTTGTGCTGAAACTGGTATTAATGTGGAGGAGATAATCAGTTGTAAACAGATAATCACCCTGTAAACAGCGTGATGTCAGCTGCGTCACGCCGGATCTCTTTCCTACGTTGTTGTGATTTGATCTGAACAGAATCAGCGTATCCGTGTGACGCAGCTGACACAGAACACATACGCTGTTTTACAGGGTATGGGGATAGACAATTGTTTGAATAAAAGTATTTTTTTTTCTTTTTTTTTTTTTTTTGCGCACAAAAAGTATTCTCGGAGCTTCGTAAAATTACGTTTGAACCACTGATGTCACATGGATTATTATTATTACAGATCTCCTTGCTACGTTTCTGGACATTTCAGTTGTATTGCTGTCTATGCAGGTCAGACAGCTCTCAGATTCCATCAAATTCCATTAATTTGTGTTCCGAAGATGAACGAAAATCTCTTACGGGTTTGGATTGGAACGACGCGAGGGTGAGTAATTAATAACAGAATTTTCATTTTGGTGAACTATCCCTTTAAATACCACTGAACTGAAATACACCATGAACAGTTAAAAAATTAGAGAATATTAATTAGTGGTTCAACGGATCCCAAATCTCACGGTTCAGATCACATTACGGTTTTTGACCCACGGATTCAGAGAATTTTTTCGTATCAGCAAGAAAATAAAAATTTTTCAATTTAACTTGCTTTCCATTTATTTCTTAAAGCGAAGTACTTCTTTGATACCACAGCAAATATTACTAGATTAACTAAGAAAGTTTAAACATGATTAAAGATTAAACAGCCAGTAAAAATAAGAACAAATACACAAACAAGCATAGATAAATACAAAAGAATATGTTACAAATAAAATAAGGTTAGTAGTATTCAAATACAGAAATGTAATAATTAGGGAAAATAACACTGCATAGTGTTCACTGTATAAATTTAAATATAGATTTTTATCACAGCTGTTTTGTTGTTTGATGATCGTTAATGACAGCAGCAGTATTTATAGGCTGCTGTTCCTTTAAATCCGACTGCACTGATCCAGTATAATGATAAACATCCGATTTTTTTCTCAGCTGTTTTCATTCACTTGATACATAACTGACTGCGTTTACCTGAATAATTGTTGAGATGCGTATTTGTCATAATTTTATGTGTATGTGTCCGTTCAGGATTCAAAAGAGGATTCAGTTCGGTTCGCCGCGGCCGTTGAAACACATGTGCGCCTTCATGTGGTGTCGGCTGTGTTGTGTATAGAACGCGTGCGAGTAACGATTTGAGTTCCCTTTTCGCCTTTTTTCTCGCTGGAATTGTTTAAAAAATTCGCATTGCTTGTGTAATTCGAACAAATTATAAACTGGGTGCTTAATACTCTATTATGGTTAAATTTTGCAATTATTCCGCGGTCACATGCGTGCCGAACCGTGGGACTTGGTCCGTACGGATCACAGATCAACTACCATCCGTTTAACCACTAATTAATTGCCAATATACTCTGTTTCTATGATTTAAAACACTTACTCTGCCAACTCCTCAAGCTTCTCCGTAACACATCATCTCATTCACGCTGTGCCTCTGATGCAAGGGCCTGGGGCGAGAGAGAGAAGAGATGAGAAAGACAGCATTAGCCACCGCACACAGAAAAGGAAAGAATATAGCACGATTGACTGCTATAACATCCATAATTCAACAGGTGGGTTTATTCATGAGCCATCCAGCTCCTCCATGATTGACGTTTGTAACAATATGACAGATGTTTCAAAGGCATTTATCTGATTTCCGACAGAATACAGCAGGCACAGTGAAAAGGCCGTGGCAGGACTGAATGACACAGGCTCTTGCAGTTTGACAAGGACACCTAAACGCAAACACTTCAGCCCTTTTCTTAATAACTGCGGGTCAGACTCTAGACTCCTCAGAGAGCCGACCCACTGGGGTTTTAAATCCAGGGCTCACGAACATTCACCGGCCAATTAGAAAGCTGCAAATGGAGGACCGATCAATTATTCGATTAATGGCATGGCTCTTCCTCCAGAGATATCATCAAATCACTTAATCACACACATTATGTGGGGCAAAAGGTGCTGTGCAGCATGCAAAAACCATGAGGCATGGAAAATAAAGTGATTTTGAGGCAGGCCTGGTCACTTTCACTTTAGTGTGTAAAGGGTATGCCTCAAAGTCACAACAATTTAATAGACGTGATTCACACCTTTGAATAATGCAGTCTTTCTACCCAACACAAAACATCATGGCTTTATGGAGCTCTTCACATCATGATTGGAAAGAGTCAATTCTTAACTTGGATGCTTTTGTTGCTATTGTGTGAAATGAAATGACCTATAATGCATTTAATATGCCACATTTGTCAGGTCGTAAATGGCACAGCACAGGCTTTTATGTGGCCTCACTTCCTTAAAGATGCTTTTTTCTACTCTGGCTAATTATTAGAGATTCAAATAAACCAGAACACCCAAGCATCCTCTAAGCAACCATTCAGAATAGTCTAACAACCACCTAGCAACCATCCCCAGCAACACTTTAGCAACCACCCTACCAAATACCATAGCAACCAAAAAGCATGGATATAATTTTATATATGCTCATTAATGCTGTATTCAAAAGGGTGACGCTACTTTACGCAAATGTTTGCGCAGTCTCAGTTTTAGACTCAACATTGCCAAATACTTTTTGCTCCATTAAGGTAAATAAATATAAATAAACCAACAAAAGAACCACTGCATCTTGAATTATTCAGTCATTTCAATGACTTTCACTTTTTTTGTTACTGACTGAATCAGTGTTTTTGAACAAATTAATTTAACGCACTCATTAAAGATGTCCTTTTTGTTTGTGAATGAATCAGTGTTTTGAATGAATCATTTGAATGAGTGGTTCTAAGACTCACGTGTAAAGTTAATTGCCACCACAAACTGGCATATCAATGTAACCTGTCTGCGTGTCTGATGTGTTGCCATGGTCATAGTGACACCTGCAGAAAGTATCACTGATAAATCGCTATCATTAATACTCACAGGGAACGGAATATCCTGTCAATCACCAGGAAAGGAACTAAATGTTGAATAATGAATCATAGCAGAAAATCATTTGTTCAGTAATTTCATTCAATATTAGGAACTATAAAATTAAGCTGGCTTTATTTAGATGAACTTTTCTAATTTTTTCAATTTTTCTACGAAGTGAATGTTGAAGATTAGCACCAAGGTAGTAAATGTATTGATGATTAAGTATAATGAACTGTTTCCACACAAAAGCAGTTTTAATAGTCTTTTCCATTGACTTCCATTCACTCAGGTCTCCGCGTTGACTGTTTAAAGATGGCAGTGATTATTAAATATCAAGAGCAGCTGAACAAAATATCTACATAATAATCTACCTAAAAACAGCAATGCCCTGACAATTACCCACAATACCCCTGCATTGTGACAATGAGTTATGCACAGGCATAAACTGTTGACATTTTCTTCAGAAAATGTAAAAATCAGGTTCAACCTCATGCTGACAGAAGGCCAGCTCTTCAATCATAACTATGCTGTATTCCTATGGAGTCCCTATGGAGCTGTCAAACAGCAGTGTTGGAGGGAGAAAAAGAGAGAGAGACATACAGAGCTTTAGGGAAGAAAAGGCTCTGACCTTGAGTCATATTACTTGTCGGCTTTAACACATGATCTAAGCAAACTGTCACTTGTGTTTTTTTTGTTTAGTTTTTTTGAGGTCAGGCGCACAAAGAGCCCCCTTACTTAACCAATGCTGACATCGGACATCCCCACCCACACAATAGCAGACTAATAAACATACATACACCCTGACAATGTGACCAACTCTTCACCTCACACCTCCCAACAACACGACACTCAAGGATGCTATGCCTTCTGATGGACAGAGAGAGTGAGAGAGAGTGAGAAAGAGAGAGAGAGAGGGGAAGAGAGAGAAGTGCTCTCTGACAGCTAACAGGTGCACATCACTATTAGCTTTAAAGGGGGTCATATGATGTTGCTAAAAAAAAAAACATTATTTTGTATATTTGGTGTAATTAAATGTGTTTATATTAGATGTGCGGTTTAAGGTTTAAAAAACACATTATTTTCCATATACTTTACATTATTGTTTCTCTTTTATGCCCCGCCTTTCTGAAACGCGTCACTTTTTACAAAGCTCATCGTAATCTGAAAAGCGAGGTGTGCTCTGATTGGCCAGCTATCCAGTGCGTTGTGATTGGCCGAATACCTCAAGCATGTGACGGAAATGTTACGTCCCTTACCATACTGTGATGCCCTGTCAGGCCGGAGCAAAGAGACAAAAACATTAAAACCCATTAAAAACGAGGCATTTGTTGCATCAAGTGGGGAAATAATTACGGAATTAGGACTTATACTTTGTGATCGGAGAAATTACAACCTACAAACGCTACTCTACACTGCTCAAAACTCGTGTTTGAATCAACAGTGTCAAAATTCGTTAAATTAAAAAAAAACGACTTACAGTATGTGATCAGAACAGCCGGCACTGTAGTCTACTTTTCCAGGATCAGGAAACAGTCCTCCATAAAAAGCGCTGGACACATCGGATATTTGGTTTGAACTGTTCTGGAACGGTGTTGTAAATAAACTTAACCACTGATTTCTAGTCGTGCCCTCCTTTGGAAGGCCAAACAAAGTAATTTAAGGCGCGAGATGACGGAGGCCGCTTGGAGTGAGCGCGGCGGGCGGCTTGCTGCAAGCGCGAATTGATGTATTTTCCCACAGATCAGCTCTAGACGTGATGAAGCAGATATCGTCCTCTTTTTTAAGGCCAAACAAAGTAGTTTCGCTTTTCACAACGAAACACACAGTGCTTCAACGACATGGCAGCGGCGGCAACAACAATACTACAACAAGAATAAAAGTCATTTCTTTGTGTAAACATTTGGGCAGTGTTATGCAAATCCTCCCACATCGTGACGTAGACATGTGGGGGTGTGTTAGAACGAGTTGTTTTAGGTAGGCGTGGCTGACTCTGAATTTTTATGAAGAATATCTCTTTGGATTGAGACTTTAGTCTTTGCAACTTTAAAAGATCTTCTTTATTCACCAAGAGCTTGTAACACTCCAAAGGAAAGGAAATGAAATCGCATCATATGACCTCTTTAACGTTAAAGATGGTGCCAGTCAGCCCTATTGACAAATACAGACCATATTGGATTCATAGGCTATATATATATATATATATACACGTCAAATAAACGCACATACATGTGAAATATAAAAACAGACATGAATAGAGCAGTATGCATTACTGTGTGGGTTGTGTTCAAGCATGCACTTAAGAGGACCACCTAAGGACATGCAATCAAAGGTAAAAAGATTTCAAAACGTCCAGCACCATGACAAGCTCAATTGTAGATGGTGGCCACATCATTTATTTCCTTATTACAATGCATTACAGTCATTGTCAGCAGGAAAACAACCTCCAAATGGATGCATTACATCTTTGAGGTGAAAGCATTAAAGTTCAACTCAGATGCATTTTGATGAGCGAGAACGATTATCACCATCCTGAACTCACAAACATGTTGTATCGCATGATGTAATAATTGCTGATAGCAAAATACATAGCTTGCTTACAAGGCTTCATCAAATGAATCACTAATTAAACATCTCGGTTCAAAAGCACTTCCTTCTCATCTGCTACAGACACGTTTATAATAAAAGAGGGTTAAACCTGCTCACAAATGTCACGCTAATTAATCATGTGAATTAAACAGTTTTTCCTGTATCTCGTGTCAAAGCAACAGTAAACCAACAGTTTACAGATTCGCTATTTACTGTATCTCTATGGTTTTTTCCAGCATTTATGAACATTTTGAAACACAATTACAGTGAAATAAATACTAGGGATGTGCCGATCCGATATTCATAATCGGGTATCGGCTCCGATAGTGTCATTTTTCTCGGATCGGGTATCGGGCAGAGAGAACCGATCCAAATCCATCCGATAATTTATTTATTATGTTTATTTATTTTTTAATGTGCGAATTTATTCTTGTACTCTGAGCCATACGATAGCTTAATGTGAGCTACATATGAATGTATGTGGCTGTCAGTCATTCGTTCAGCCTTTAAACCCTGGTCTCGTTCGGTTACAGCGGTCTGCTCGGTAAAGCTCTCTCCAAGATCATTGTGTTCCCATTATACTTGATTTGTAGATACATGTCTATGATTTTGCAAAAAGGCCTTTATCTTCTTTCCGGAGTTTAATGTTGTTTTGTTACTCGCTACCGGGTGTCTGTGAGAACAAAAAACGGGCGTAGAAAAGACTATCAATTGTTTTTAACATGCACAGTAACTGAAATTTAAAACTGTTAAAAGAAAGGCTCAATGACTGTTGCACAGATATAATACACTACGCATCAATTTCTCTTCACTTTGTGCTTTGCAGTTTTTAACACGAAGCGCTTAATGTGTGCACATTGTAAGCGCTTCGTGCTCATTGACTGTCAACCCTCTACATTGCGAGTAAATCACTCGCATATGCGACTAAATCTTCACTCTGGGCGACTAAATTATGTCTAATATTAGCCAATGGCTAATAAATTCTCAGATTTTACTCTCCAGTGTGTGAGTTGGAGGCTGAGTATATGTTTAGCACAGATATATTTTCACTTGCCGAACACTCTCTGACTGAGCGCTTTCAGAGTTTCACTCTCCGTCAAGCGATCTGTGATATTTTTCAGTTCATTTGAATGGATGCGCAGCGCACCTGTGTTTGTGTATTTGGCGTAATGTGTTTCTAGTGTGAAGGCGCACGACTCGCCGCAAAGACATGCAGAATTGATGCGCTACATGTAAACAATATACTTTGTTGTATTTTCCTGTAAAAATAACAGAGTTCCTTTGGAATTCTTCAGCTTTTAAGAACTGCCGGGTTTTCCTGTAGTGGGCGGAGCTAATGCGCAAACGACAATCTCATTGGCTGGTGCTCACCTATTATCGTCCCTGTTTTTGATTTCAGCGAATCAGTTCGAGCAAACGCACACAACCTGATTAATATTCATGAATCCAGTAGCTCATTAATCCTTAGTGCGTTTTTATATTGTTCTTATTAGTAGAATTCGTATAATAATAATAATAATAATATATCTATCAGTGTTATTGTTCGTTTTTTTACAAGAACACTGAATGACCAAAAAAAGCACAAGCACCAGTCCTAAATTCATGGTTACCAAGTTTTAATTCTAATTACTAAACTTCTATTAAATAATACTTGATTATCATATTATAATGCTTGACTGACTGATATTAAGAGTTCTTTCAGATATTAAAAAGCGGTGCCATTTTAGCAAACATGTCATGCCTTCCACAAATATTTCGTATATATAAATACATTCATGAATGTTTTTTATGAATGGATTTTATAATAATACAAATAGCAATGTGTAACATTTTACCATATTTAGCACTTTTATTTGTTCCCACAAAATATGTTTTTCACTAAATGTTTGGATTTCTAAAATTATTTTGCACCTATTTTTCTAGAATAACTTTTGCTGCCAAATTATCCACTAACCTAGTTTATAATAAATTTTTGGCATAGATTATAAATATACATAGGCCTATATTTTTAAATATTTGTTTATTTTATTTTATTTATAATGAAGTAGTCTGTATCTAGTTGATTGTGAAAGAATGATTATCAGTTCTACACACAGTGATATATAAATTCTACATTTATTTAAGTGAGGGAAAAAAACTTCACTGGTATCGATCGGTATCGGCCAATACTGAACCCTAGTTATCGGAATCGGTATCGGAAGCGAAAAAGGCAGATCGGAGCATCCCTAATAAATACCACTGTTTGCTCATCTAAACTGTATGCAAATTACATCTAAATCAAGGAACATTTTGTAGGGATCTAGCAGGGAAAAATTGTTACTTATAGATCATTTCACATTTATCTATAACATACCTTTCTAGTTCCAGAGTCAGTCTCTAACTGTTAAATGCTGTATACTGTTTAACCAACTACATCACCTACACCAATTTGGACACATACACATATTCTTTATTATTACTATTTTCCACATTCATCCATCCATCCATCTAACTATCTATTTATCAATGATCACAAGAAACAAATGCATTAATGGGTGTCCAAGTGTTGTGCTAAATAGAGATCAATACTCACAATACTCTACTGTGGTGTGCCTAATTAGTTGACATCAAACATTCACATAGGATCAATTATGAGTCTTTGTTTTAGTTAAAATCATTCACTCCTTAATAAACCCTCAGGCATCATTAGCAGCATAAACATGGACATGCCGTACATTGACAATCAAACAAACCCACACACTAATGCATAAACATGAACACTCACACACACACAACACACACACACACACACACAAACTCAAAAGCTGTGGCAAACCTGATCATAAAATCAAAGTAATATGAAAGCTGCTCCCATCCCTCAGCAGTGTTGGGGAAAGTTACTTTTTTAAAAGTAATGCATTACAATATTGTTTTACTCCATAAAAAAGTAACTAATTGTGTTAGTTATTTTTTATGGAAAGTAATGCGTTATGTTATTTTTGCGTTACTTTTTAAATCTGGACCGGGCTTGCTGTTTGTTTTTAAAAATAAAAAAGTTATATTTTTGGCAAATATAAAAGCCTTTTCACACCAAAAGTTAAATGAATAAGCCTCAGGCTGAAGGGAAAGTACATTTACGTCCGCATAGTAGTGGTTGACCGATATATCGACAAAGCTTAATTAAATTATGCTGTGCTTTATGCATTTTCCAACTGTCATATTCATGTCATTTTCACTGTGTGCTGTATGTAAAATGAGTGTTACCTTGGCTTTATTTGAAAAAATATGATTAATGCACACAAACTTCCCAGAATACTGAGTGCCCTTTTGGTTACAGTGTTTACTTCCTTTTTTTTTTATTATATTTTTTATTAAATATTAATTTATTTGTGAAAAACTTTGTCATCTAAAGTATGTGTTTATTTTACAAATGTATTTTTTTAATCCATTTTCAAATGATTCAATTTAAAATTTCTTAAATATCAATTAAAATAAATAAAATTATATCTGCCATCGGCCACCCTGCTTTCCAAGATATCGGAATCGGCAGTCAAAAAACACAATATCGTCGACTATTACCATACAAGTTTTGAAAGCATAAGGACGACATTTCACACTTCAGCCATAAAAAAGACACACAATGTTGTGTCTAAAGTCATTTTTTGTTTATTAGTATGGTTGAACTGGATCATCGGAGGTCAAAAGCAAAGACATTGGTTAATAGAATGGGTTTAAATACATAAAGGATATTTGTGTTGCTTAACATTTTCCTATGGCAGGTTTGCGTCATCTTCTGAGTTGCATTATTTTTATTCATTTTGTGAGTGAGATACTGAATCTGTGGGATGAGATGAATTAATGCATATTCAGATTTATTTTAGAACTACAGTAACATCTACTGATTTCTCTCAACATGGGGACAGAAAAGCTGTCAATCAATAAATTGGAAAAAAAAAAAAAGTAGTGCGTTACTTTACTAGTTACTTGGAAAAGTAATCCGATTACGTAACTCGCGTTACTTGTAATGCGTTAACCCCAACACTGGTCACCTCATGATTACAGCCTGAAACATCAGGCAGTCTTCGGCTTTAATTGGATCTGGCAGACACATCAGTCTCTTTCCAATTTCATTTATGTCCAAGCAAACAGTATCCCTGGGTTTTTATCTCTCAGAAACAGATATTTGCTCTCTATTCCGAAAGCGACGACTCAGAAGAGGTTGAAGAATATTGAAACATCTGAAGCATTTAAGCAGTTTGTTCCATGAAGTGAACGAAAGATGTGCAGGAGAAAAAATGTGAAACTGATTCATTTTCTATTAGGTTTTACAAGATTAGAAAACATACTGCAGCATGATTACAAAAACAGATAAGCTCCTCATTCATGCTGAAAGAACTATACAACTATACATCACATTTACACATCCTTAAATAAGCATTAGTCATTTAGGAATCTTTTTTTTGTTTAAATGTATCATTAATTTTCATATTACCATGTGTTGTTAAGATAATTTGCACTAAATTTAATTTGATTTTAGAAATATGCATTTTGAAAATAATGCAAATTAATTTAATAAAAATTAAAATGCTACATTTTAAATTCTGTAAAATCTAATTCTAATTAGATCTAAAAATCTAAAGACTAAAACGTTTTTAAATTCCTTGTTTTATTTTTGTGATTATTTTACTTTCTTTTATGTAAATCACTTTGAATTACCATTGTGTACGAAATGTGCTATATAAGTAAACTTGTCTTGCCTTAAAAATCTCTCCTGATATCTCCTATTTATTTTCTCTCAGTAGTAATGACTGTGATTTTGTATCATCCAAGTAAAACTGCAAGCAAAAGGTACGATTATATTGATCTTCTATAAAAGCATGAGTTCAGTAATCCCTTGGTATCCAAAGCAGCCCAGAGCAACTGATCCTGTCCAGCTCATACTGGAATATCACTGGAAGGATGATCACAGGACAGCATCCATCTGATCACTCCACCAGCAGACTCTGGTTTTCTCTCAGGACTTGATAAAGACTGAGTGAGATACAGCACTTTCACATTGCATAGAATAGCAGTGTCCATCACAACAGGAATCAATAAAGCAGAGAGCTGAGTGGATGCGGAGGATTATCTGATGCTTACAGGCAGCTTCAATCTGCTCTGCAATTTCTATCTTCTATCAAGCACCAGGAGTAAAACCATTCATGTACTGTACATTATGCTTTCTGTCATTCCTTTGTTATGCTTGTATCTGTATAAGACCTGACACCACCATCTTTCATGCATGTGTGTGTATGTGTGCATTTTTAATACACAGCAATCATCTTGCATGTGTAAATAGGTCAAGGTGAATTGAGCATGACAGTCGATGTAGCTAGTGCATATTTAAAAAGTACAGTATGGCATTATGCATGAAAAGCCGTTGTTCACATGTGACTGGCTGACATCCTGCACATGTGAGAGATAAGCACATGTAATCTATGAATAAAGTGTGATGAAGTAAAAGTGTGTGTGTGAGAAAGAAAGACCCTGCCCCTGTGTCTTTTATTTTTATTTTTTATTTACACACCCACACACACACACACACCCACCCACACCACACACACACACACGTGTGGTTTGCCTTTTCTTGTGGGTGACTCTCATAGGTAATGGTTTTTTTACTGTACAAACTGTATTTTCTATCACCCACACCAACCCTACACCTAAACCTACTCCTCACAGGAAACTTTCTGCATTTTTGGATTTAAAAAAAAATGTATTATTTGTGATTTATTAGCTTGTTTACCCATGGGGATCTCAATTTAGGTCCCCACCATGACACGAGCCCCCATGAGTCTGTGTGTATTCAGGTTTAAGTCCCCACCAGAATAGAAAAACAGGTACACAAACACACACAAACACACACCGGTTGTTTTTGTGATGTGGGGATCTCCATAGGCGTTAATGGTTTTTATTACGGTACCAAAACTAGGGCTGGGTGATATGATGATATTATCGTATATCGACGATGTCTTGTAAGTATCGCGATGTCGATGTCAACAGTCAGGTAACAGACGATTTTTGACATTATCGGGAAAAATGACTAATGATAAACCTATTGAGTTGAAAATTTTTTTTACATAGCCCCATAGTCACCATACAGGTTTTTTTGCATGCAAGAATTAAATAATTTAGTAGGAGGGTAGGGAATCGAAAAGCTGTAATCAGATCAGATGCGTACGGCCAGGAATCAAATTACTTGGTATAAAATTACATTTAAATTCAGCTTCTCGATTCCTGTATGTGCATTTATTGTGATTTCAAAAAATTCAACTGCAAGAAGACGAAATAGAACACGCTTCTGCACGCGCGCGCTCTTTTCTGTGCTGGGCGCGCACACACCAAGAGCACACACAAAAGCCGCCTCTTATATACACGAACAATGGACTGTGCTCTCTTTCTCGCATTCTTACACATTAGAATGGACAAATACACACATAATTATATCAAAATACCCTACAAATACAATCGGTTATGTCTTAAGTGAACGTAAAGAGTTGAGAAAGAAAACAAGGGTGTATTGGATCCGTGAATTGACAGTAGCCGTTGCCGCCAGTCATTATAATGTTAATCAAAGAACAAAAGAAAAGAAAATCCCTCACTGATCTTGACTGAATCACTTTTGTAAAATTAATAAAAGTTAAACAGAAAAAAAGACAAAAAGTAGCACTGCATGCGTTTCTGAATATTTATTTAAACAGACCGTATAATGATAAAAAACCACAAACATGACGGGTATAATTAAAATACACACTATCAGCGCACATTTCAGTGCAATATTTTTTACAGATTTTGTAAACCATGTATACAATATAATTAGGTTTAATTAAGCTGAGATATAGCACTATAAAATTCTTAATTCATTTGCAACAAAACTAAAGTTTGAGAATTAGTAGGCTTCTCAGTCGCCCCTAAACATGCATGCGTCGGAGTTTCGGCAGCCCACACCCCCCCCCCCCCCCCCTGACTATAGTGTGGGTGTTGTATTTTGATTAATAAAATAAAAATTTTAATATAAAAAGAATTTAAATTACCCTGCTTTTAATTAAATAAAGCAGTTATTTTTATTTCATTAAAAACGGACCGAAAGAGACCTCCGAACTAGTAGGCTACCAGAAAGGGAAAAAAAAAACCTTAACGTTTTTGCTCAGAATTCATTTTTAATCCCAGCATGATTTTAGTCATAGGCCAACATGATAAATATCAAATACGTTATAACTTGACTACAAGTTTAAAAACAACGCAGAATTGTTATAATTAAGGAAATTAAACTTACCATCATGAAATGTGTCTACACAGGCGATAATGCCAAAAAGAAAGAGGAACATCGGAAAATAGGCATATTTTATACAAGACATCATTATATGACATCAACATGCATTTATAATTCTTATAATCACCGCCAGAATGTTCAGCTTCACCATGATGAACTTAAAATTGGCTTCTATTATTTTTCCTCAACAGTTCTCCTCACAAAACTAAATTCATTTCAAACACAAATTTGATAAGAACAGAGTGGACATTATTAGCAACACCAAAATAACAGCAAAGCAAATGTTTTCTGTTAGTTTAAGCACAAAATAAGAAAGTAAAACCAAACTTTGTGGCAATAATTAAGACCAAACTGAACATGGTGTGTGTTTATGGTGCGTGTCAGCAATATTGTCTCGGCGGGGGCGGGGCGTGGTGGAGGTGGGGCTTAGACGATATTATCGGATATAGCAATATTTTTAAAGGCGATTATCGATAAGATATTTTTGACATATCGCCCAGCCCTAGTACAAAGTGTATGTGCTATGCCCTACACAAACCTCACCTAAACCTACCCCTTACAGGAAACTTTTGCATTTTTACTTTCTCAAAAAGCTCACTCTGTAGGATTTATAAACGTTTTGAAAAAATGGGGACATGGGGTAATGTCCCCATAAGTCACCTTCTCCTTGTAATACATGTCATACCTTTGTCATTATACAAAATTATGTCCTCATTTGTCACAAAAACACACACACACACACACACACACTGTATATATCATCCTTTCTCTTGTCAACTGAGTCAAGTCTCTTGTGTGCTATTTGCATGATGCACAGAGTTCCAGCTTATGTAGACTGTTCCAAATAAGTCACATATGAAGTTTGATTTTAGATAGCGAAAGCTAGGTAGCCAACAGACAGCAGGTTTTGGATAAGCGCTACTGTGTTCTTGGTACTGAACAAAGCAGCACACACACTACAGTATTAATGAAGGATGGCAATCTGAACATTTATGTTTTATGTAGAATCAGCATTCTGCCTAAAAATACAGTAAAAAGAGGGTGATCTGATCTCATAGACTGTGAGAAACATAACCACTATCAGCAAGTAACAAACCATCTAGTGATAAATAACAATCGTGCAACTGCTTCAACGCTTTGGCTTGGTGGACTTGCAGGAGGGCCATGGCATGCAGGGCGGAAGCGCCTGTCCAGCAGCACTGTAAGCCTTAACCGTCAGAGCGGACGAGAACTTACAGACCCTGGACGGAAGGCGTGGACTACCCATCCAGACGGCGGCGCTTTGTGGGCAGAGCTGCATAGCAACTGCGCGCTCGACTGGGGGGATGTCCACATAACCTTGGGCCGCCCCACCGTCGAGGGTGGTGAGGACAGAGGAGGTATCAGGTCTGTTTCAGGCAGAAAAAGGTGCCTTCCAAAACTTAGTAACCTCCTCATGCACTTCCGGGAAAAATGGAACCGGAGGCGGCTGCCGACGACCGGCTTGCGCCTCCAGGAACCAATATTCCAGCCTCGAGCGTTCGGGAGAAGGCGGAGGCCTCCAGGGCAGCCCGACACTTCAGCGGCCCGGGAAAGCATAGCGGTCAGCTCTGGATCTGACTCGGGCAACGCCACTCTACCTGACGGTGGCAGCGCAGCCGAATCCTCATCTCCAGAGCTTAGCTCGCCCTCCGATGCAGCGACCGACATCCTGTCCTCTGCCTGTGCCCCACACAAGATGCTGGACCCCACCCTGTCCGAGGTTTAATGAGCGCTGCTTCAGCATGCTGTAAGCCCAAGCACGAGAGGCAGCGATCATGACCATCAGATGGAGGCAGGAAACGACCACATCCAGAAACACACGAGCGGGAAGCCATCTTTAAAAAGACGCCCCCGTCGCTCGTGGAGCTCTTTTAGACATTTGCTCTTTTAGGAAAAAAAGGAAACACTCTTTTAGAGAGAGCGCTGAAGCGCCCAGTGGAGGTCGCGGCGAGACCGCAGAATGGCAGCTGCAGCACGCTGAAGATGAGCAGCACTGAATGGCTACCCCCGCTGACGCGCCGTAACACCAACGCCAGCTGTTTCTTCCAAACACTCGCCTTCGACCTGAGAAGGCTCGGCTCCGAAGCGAAAAGCTGATGTGCGTTTGCACACGCTCTCCTTTTATACCCGCGCTGTGGGGCGGGGTGCGCGTGGCGAAACACGCACGCCAACTGTCATTGGCTTGTTTAGTTAACACTCGAAGGTGATTGGGCTCTCTCGAAGGTGATTGGGCTCTCGGGCGAACATTTTTACATTTTCTCATGATTAATATCTAAGATTTCTCCGCTGCATTATCATCTCTCTTTCAGCCATGAATAACTGAAGAGAATGTGTTTTCTCTTTCCACATCTTATTCTGCACCTCACATACAGGCATTATTCATGCTTGAATCCTTAATGCTGTGATACTTGAATGGAGTGGTGCTTTGTCGCGATCAGATCAGGTCAGCTTGCAATGGCTGCAGGATTACGCACACCGCATTTCTTAGACGGATCGGATGAGTATTATTACCACTCGATCAAAGACGTTCGTGATGATAACCAAGTTAATGTACTTGAACAGTTTTTACCCAGGAATTATTTGAAGTCTTTTTGGCTATTAAAAAACAGACTTTTACTTTATACTTGAATACAATTTTTGTGGTGCTTGCTAAGGCAAATGGTCGGACATTTACACTAAAGGAATGTCATAAAACATATATGGGCAGAATATTGTAGAGAATTATTTTGACCTGAGCAAGATTGAAGTCATAAAACCTCTAGAAAGCTATCAATTAGCTAACGTTAACATTCCCAGTCAGAAGACAAGAGGAAAAATATTAAACTATGAACACTTTTAGCAATATACGCATTGCTTGCAAAGAATACAAACATTTAGTCAGCAAACCCAGATAATTTTTAATGGCAACATGATCAAAACTTTGCTGAAAAAAACTGTTACACACAATCTACTACATGCCTTCTGCACTTTATACTTTTTTAGCAAGTAAAAGGCATTTTAGAATCATTCTAAAAACGTCCCCCTTCAGGTCACGGTTCACATTTGTTTTCGCTGTAAAATCTTTACTGCTTTTCATAAAGTAAATGTAAGAATAGCTTTTATATTGTTAGTAACATTTCAAGATGAACATTTACTGAACTGAAGCAACTTAGGTTTACTTGATTCTGATTCATTCGTTCTTTTTCGCTAAAGATAAGTACGTTATATAAATGTAATTACTACAAAGACTTGATTAGAAAATAAGCTTTTGCATACTCCATATTCTAAGGACCTGTTTTTGGAGACTGATAATACATGCATTTTTAAATGCTTGGCTATAAGGGCTATAAAGATTTGATTTACTTGACACTACAAGCTTATCAGAATTTTTCAAATAAATATCGCAAGGTGCATAAATGTGCGAATTTTGCTCAGTTTAAGGCTCTGTTTTTTACCCCATCCGTGGAGTAATGACCTTTGCATATTTCTCACTATAATCACAATTTTATTATCATAACTTAGAGCCATATACAGCCTGATGTATCAAAAATAAACTCAATAAAAGGTATATATCAAACATTTTTTTAAATTGTTCTAAATGGTTTACTAAACGGTGCTATAAAATATATAAAAAGAAAAATTGAATGATTACTTCATAATGTCAGGTTTAAGGGAGTCATATGATGACTACATGCCGGTTACAAGTCGTTGGACACGGAAATGTGGTGCAGGTGTGTATTACACAACCAGCACTATAATTGATTAAAAAATCACCCAGCGGGTTGTTGGTTCAAGCTACTAAACACTTTACCCCTTTCTCAAATTGAGCCAACCTCAGATGCCTGTTTGTGTGATGTAACACAGACAGGCCCCTTCCACGATAGTTTGATTGACAGTAGCGTTTCAGCAAAGACTGGACTGGTGTCTTACCTTAGAACCGCCCTGAGTGAGTTGTCATCAGTCCGCAATTGTTTCACCGCTGGAGCAGATGGGTGTTAGGGGACCCAACAAAGGGGGGAATGACTCCGAAGTGAGAATTTTGGGCGGTGGTGTTCGGTTGTGGATGTAATATGATACATAGGAAATTCTATCATTAATCCCGAAATCTGCGCCGCTGAAGGCAGTGGAGATGTTGGGTTTTGAAGAGAATGCAGCCGTCGATCTACGTTAAAATGCATCTAGGTCGCTGGCGACATCACTCGTGATCCAGCCTGCACTTAAGAAGGTTAAGAAGGCGTCAGTGTGAAGGGTTTTTTAATGCATATGCAAATCGCTCTTTCCTAATAATGTGCTAATTAGCAAGTTCACGATGAATGCGGCTAAAGTAAACAGTCCTTCAGAGAGCAGCTCGGAAGAGAGGGGCGGGTCAGCAGAGCTCATTAACATTTAAAGGAAATGCTACAAATCTGCTTGCTCTGAAAAGAGCTGTTTTTAACAGGGTAAAAAAAATGTTTTTTTACACTACCATTGAGAAACGTTAACCAAACTATGTTACAGACTTGTCATTAAGACCCTAAAGAATCATATCAAACTGTGGAAAATGGCCATCCTATGACCCCTTTAAGAAACTGACGGTGCAGTTACATCATCTACCTCCAGGGTTTGTAGTTTGTAGGACTAATTAGTCCATGCTAACTAGTCCTGCCAGCCAACACTTAACTCTTAGTTCAGTGGTTTTCAACTTTTTTGACTCCAAGGCCTACAAAAATTTTCGAAGAGCCAATTACTTTTCCAGTATCAGTTGTTTGTACGGCAAAATGGGTGGACAGACAGTACAGACCGACAGATAGATAGATAGACTAGATAGATAGATAGATAGATAGACAGTATATATAGATAGATAGATAGAGATAGATAGATAGATAGATAGATAGTAAAACGAAACATAGATGAAAGCAGTACATGAGCATTTTAAAAACAGGAGCTTGTACTTGACTCTTGCAAGTAGCTTTCCATATGCAAACGTCTGCTCGAGTTGGATTTTTTTAATGGTTCTTCTGGTGGAGAGGGATGTATTTTACTCTCTGTTCACCTACACTCTGTTTAATATCTGATTGGACACTGTGATATATAAGAGTGATTGTTAAGTGCTGCATGTGGGTTTGAGATAACGGCGTCCACAGGAGGTGAACAGCTTAACCGCACTCATTCAGGCCACCACATGAAGAGAAAGCTACATTAAGACTGTCTCGATTTTTAAGATCTCTGCGGGCGATTAGTGCCATTTATGGACTCCCCACCTGTTCAATGTGTTAGATGCAGTATTGCCCGCAAGATACAGGAAAAAAAAACAAAAAAACCCAAAAAAAAAAAAAAAATTTCAGGAATACTTTACTTTTATCACACCATCATCTAATATCTGTTTAGTTACTGATGGGGAAACGGACTATGTAGTGAGACACCGAGAATAGTATCATGTAAGGATAATATATTTGTGTTATAGATGATGAGTAATCTTTGCTTAAAACCATAATAAGGTACTACCAATAGGGATTAATGTTCATATAGTCAGTGAGTGAAAAAATCAGGCTAATTCATAGGCACTTTATGACCCAGTTTATTCATCTATGCAACAGGTCCTAAACGGCTGCAATAAAGAATGCAATTTCCATCATTCCAAAAGCACAGGATATTAATAATAAAGTCTTAGTTTGATACACTATTTGTAATTTAATGGGAACATATTTCAATTTTTTAATGGAAATAATATGACATTTGTTTGGGTCTAATAATTGATTATCTTAGTTTAGATAGTATAGACAGGGTTCGGTCAGGTGTATGAAGGTATAAGGTAAGACTGTTTAAAGACCTGTTAAAGACCTTCTAGCTAAAGAAAATTAAGAAATAAATGAAGAGCTCACAATACTTCAGTAGTGTTTCAGTAAATGTAAAGGAGGAAAAAAGGCCGAACAGCAGCAATAGGATAGAGCACGTCAGGTGAGGAGTATTCCTGCGCCCATACCGGGCATCTGCAGCCCATAAACCACAAAACCCTCAAGGCGAAATAAATAATTGATGTTATACGATGATGCTAAAAATTACATTCTACTCTGAAGCAATCCCATGTGCGATCGTGACGTAAGCCGGGTGACTGATACTAGTTTTACATAAATGTGATTCACATGGTTGTCTTACTGCATTGAGATGAAAAGAATATTTGGCTAAAAGGCCCTAAAGACAAAAAAATTCTGCTAAAGCCGGTAGGAAACAAAAAGAAATCCACTATCTCGTTGCTCTGAGGAGTGGGAGAAACTTGGGAAGAGAGAAAGAGATAATTTCTCTGATCCTGGGTGCTGAAGCTGCTTTGCACAGATCAGAGAAACAGGCACTAATTTGAGCTGGTTCTATGCAACAGACAGATTTCCAGAGCAACTAATTTGTATTCAATATATATGTTGTTATATACTGATCTAAGATCAACGCCCTACTACAGTATATTCATTTCATTGAGTTCATTTATTCGAGAGCACTAATAAACACACAGGAGTTGACCACAGTGCTTTACACAGTGATAAAATAAGATAAAAAATGAAAAAAGAAAAAGCATAGACAAAAAAAACACATAATAAGAGATTGCTACAAAGCTTCAGGCCAGAAGATAAGACTGTACTTCGATTTTAAACTCATGCACACAGGAGGACAGGATATATAGTAATATAGTGCAAGAATGTCCCAGAGGTAGTGTTCAACACGTGAAAATGACACGAATCCCCATCTTGATCAGTCGGTTCGAGGCTGAGCTACGAGAGTAATTTGTTCGCGACGGCATACACTCGCTGCTGATGTGTTCAGATTTTAAAAGTTCAGACAGGTCGAGGGTGGCAAGACCATTAGATGTTTAAAAACCAAACATCCAAGATTTAATAATCAAATTATGAGAAACTGAGCAACAATTTTAGTAGCCATAATATAGGAGTAAAGTCTTTTAATATGTTGGGGCTGTTTGCGGACACACGTTAGAATACTTCTTGGCTGCAGCGTTTTAGCACCATGTGAGCTTGAATAGAGGACTGGGATCGATTCCAGCATACAAAGAATACACGTGTTCCTAACGAGATAAACACGACGCATGTGGTGGACTCTTTCAAGATCTGTGGGTGACAGAAAAGGCTTACTCTAGACAGAAGCTTCAGAGAAAAAGCTCTGACTCGAATACGGTGTTTATGTGTTGTATCAAGACTTAAAGGAAGAGTCCGAGTTATTCCCCGACGTTTCACAGTTTGTTTGCATATCGAGGCACGATTTTCCAATATAACAAGTGGTTGTTGTCTTTCCCCACAGGACTGGGGCCCAAAACACCATGCTGCAGTTGTACTCGTATAAGGGTGTAGAGAATGTGGGGGGTCCATCCAGGATCTTATGTCATTTGAGACAGCAAGCAAGGTTGTCTAGCTCTTCTTGTGCATCGTTGTGCTTAAAAAGGAAGATAAATTTTTGATGCGTCACATGCATACACGGGAAATAGACACTCCATGCCTTATATAGATAGAAGGTGACTCGGTAACTATATAAAGTGAAAAAACAGAGTTGGGGACAGAATGGATCCTTGAGGAACACCACAGGTAAGAGGAGCTATGGATGAGACGGAGCCTCCAATGCCAACTGAAAAGGTCCTCTCAGTAAGAAAATATTTAAACCAGCTGCCACGGGTGTGTGTACCACATAATGTTTGAAAGATCTTGAAATGTAGAAACTCGGCCATTACCAAATCGCTTACCTGATCAACAGCATCAAATGCTGCACTAAAGTCTAATAGCATTAAAATGACTGAGTCTCCGGAGTCAACAGATAGCAGAATGTCGTTCAACACTCTTAATAGTGCAGATTCAGTACTGTGGTTTGTCCTAAAATCGGACTGAAATTTATCAAGCATAATATTTTCATCAAGGAAGCTCTGTAATTGCAGTATCACTGTTTTCTCTAGAATCTTAGATATAAAAGGTAAATTAGAAATCGGTCTAAAATTGGATAGATCAGTGATGTCCAAATTAGGTCTTTTCAATATTGATCTCACCCTGGCATGTTTACAGAGAGCGGGAACAGAGCCTGAGAGAAGGCTTTAAATGGTGCGAAGACGGGTTGGGCGACATTTTGATTTATAATAAAAAGACAAGTACGGCTACGGACAAACAAAGAGACAATAGGAGAAGGAGAGACAGATGGCAAGCCATTGACACCGGCGCCATCTTCCATGTAAAAACCTATTCAATTAAATGGTTACTATAAGAATGTTTGACAATAAAATAAGACTGAATTCATATAAGAAAGCTCAATTAATTTAATATTATGAATGAAACTGTGACCTACACTGGTTTGCAAAGGTTAGCCAATCATAACAGAAGAAATGTATTTATAGAAGTCTCAAAAGTGCACCAGGGTCATATTAGTATCTTTTAGTCATTAGTGCTGTCGATCAATAAAAAAAAACTAACTAATTAATCGCACATTTTTTCTGAAAATAATCACGATTAATCCCACACTAATACTAACATTAATTTTATAGTGCATTAATTTCAGCATTTCAATCTTGACAAATGAATACGCAGAAACTACATAAAGACAATAGATTTTTAGTAGTATTGTGTAATGGGCCGATCTTTTGTATGATGAAGGCGAGGTATCACGTGATACCAATACTATCGATGACTCTATGCAATTTGGTTTTTTCCCTAATATTTACCATTGACGTACAGTCCATTCAACATGTATCTTAAACAGTTATAGACTTAAACACACAAATTAAGGAACTTGAAAGAAGCAATCTTAACTTTAAACGCATTTAGTAATAAAGTTCATATTTAGCCTGAGTCTTGTGCCCTGCGGCAAGTAGGAAATATAGCAGAAATTGAATAAAGTGTATCAGGATAACCTATTTAAATAAAATGTAGTATGAATCCGTTAAAGCAACAAAAAATATGATTCTCTTTTTTGCTTTTTGTTTTGTATTTAACCGACATCACAGAGCTGGCTGTATTACGGTTATTTTATGCCTTGCTTTTAAGAGCTGCCTGCACATGACCCGGATCTGCCACGCATAAGCATTTTTCTCACAACACTAAATGTCGGTGAGTCCGAAAGCTCTAAATGCTGCCTTCGGAGGACGCATTCCAAGGGCAGGAGAAGGGCATCAAAAGGCAATCCGAATAAACTCCTGTCTCATGAGATTACATTCACTGACTCTTGATTTCTGAAGTGTGGCAGATAGAATTATCCGTTCGCTGCTGTTGAGATCCACAATCCTGTGCATCCTTCCGTGATGTGTTGCAGCTAAAAAAAAAAACGATGGTCTATTCTGGAAAGTGCGTTTTGTGAGTCAGTGTGCGTGTATAATTGGAATTCTTTTGGACTTGTTGATGTTCGTTCTAACAAGAATATCCGTATATAGTGATTGAAATATTTGTTTAGTTCATCACCAAAACATGGTGGTCTAGTTGTGTTTGTAGATTCTATGTACAACCTGTTACGACTGCTTCAGAAGCCATGGTCCGGTTATAAAGTGCTATGAGGTGCACTTCGTGCAAACAACGCGGCCTACCAAGTCATTGTTCTGAAGCAAGGAGGGTACAATAAAGTACAGGGCTGCTTAGGCGTTTCAGGACGGAAGCCTTAACTTTTATGACCCATCGTCAGGTGTCTTAAAGTCGAGACTAATGAGGTGACGAATTGAATCAGGTATGTTAGATGAGGGAGGCAGTGTTGGGCTGCTCCAGGCCATGGTTTTGAAAAACACGCTTTCGCAGAGAACGGTGTTCTTGACATGATACTAATATTATAACAAATACTCATGCCATTCTCAGTTTAAGGAGCTAATCGCTCTTTGTGGTTTAATTCATGACTTGACTAACGACCTAGAACTAAACACTGCTATGATCGTAGTTTTGTGCGCTTTAATATGAAATGATTATAACTAGGGTACAGCCTAACATTTGTGCATGTAATTGAAGAGCACATGCTACAAGCACAGTATAAAGGAAAATTGTTTTTTACTGATATAATATGGCCTGACATCTCATGTGACCGCAGTTCACTGTTGTTCCACCGAAGCTCCTCGTCATCTGTACCTTTTCCACGCTCGTTTGAATAGCACCTGGCACTGAGGCGAAGTTGGAGTGTGTGTCTGAAAACTCTTCCGTTTGATGTGGTCATAAAGATGATCTGCATCTTAATAAATGCAGTTCTTGTCAAGAAAAAAAGAGACAGAAACAGCAGTCCCTATCGTCTTTGGACCGATGTTAATGGCGGCACGGGTTGACGAGGCAACCAAGGGGCGGGTCGGATGGCCAATTATCAAGACCTATTTTGGAACCCAAGTCCTAGTACATGCTGATAGGCAGGTGCTTTTCAAACGGTCTGTGCTTGTTTTCAGCGATGATGGAAGACCATTAAAGGGCCTTCTAAGTGGACGCGAGATTTGCAGCACTGAGCACGTGTGAGCATATGTTTATGTATTTTATTTTTGTAAGCATGTGGGGCTGCGTGCTGTTCATTGGTTCTGAAGGGCAGTACGCAGAATCCTAATGGTATGAATGTTCTTGCATTTTACATGAGTGAAAATAAAGAGTTCTGTCTACCTCATGATTCGACAGAGACTTTAATGTGAGTGTGCGGATCGTGGTTCGGTGTTCGCGTAATTGCTGCGGAGGCCGGGGTTTAGCAAACAGGATCACATGCACGGGAAGTCTGCCCTAGAATGTGCTGTATTATGCATGCCAGGCCCGTATGTGGCCGATTTCACTGTGTTAATAAAACTTTGCATGCATGCCCTATTTTAAAATGAATGAATAATATGCATACACATGACATATAGTTTCACAAAGGTCGTGTTTGCTTTTTAGTTTAACGGATAATATGGTTATTCAATTTAAAAACACTTTTGCACTTTGTTAACTGCTCCCCCCCCGTTTTCAAAAACTTGCATTTTCAGCTCCAAACGAAGGTTGTGATAATGACATGGCACAAAAAAACCAATGTTGATGTCACAATTGATTTTACTGATAATTTGATGATTCACTAAAAGAACGGGCACATATTTGCTGGTAATTGGCACTTGGTCTCCTTACATTTTTTTTTCTCTGCGTCACTAAATACGAACAGCGTCGATTTTGTTTTGGAAAGAAACTACAAGTGTCTATGTTTACCATGCAACCAATTAACTCCGTTTTTAATCGGAATTGTACGGCCAATCGGCCTGGAAAAGCTTGTAAACACTGTAATCGATGATACGAGTAAGCCTCTGATTGAAGGGTGGGTGGTTTTAGTGCCTTTTCTCATACGATGAGGTGCATGTTGGATTAAACATCGACATCGGATTTTTAACCCGCGACACTGAAAAGATATGCGAGCATGTGCGAATGATTGCAGATAATAGCGTAAACGGACGTGATGATGCAGCGGAGGAAAGGCTCCTACTCTTATGATGAATAAAGGTGTATAAAGTGAGTGTCCTGTCATATATTAGAAACTATCCTTTCACTCTGGCAACTGTGGAAGTGGTTCAGCAGGGACAACCTCCCACCAGTCGTTTTGGTTGTATTTCATCCATCAGGCAACCCACATTTGTTGCGCCAGTGGGAGGGGGCATTTTTACTGATGTAGATAAAATATGAGCAGCACGGCCCAGCGCGTTTATATAACTGGATGAAATATCATTCTGCTGTTAAAAACAAATTAATAAACCGTGTAGGAGAGTGGTTATTATGTGCAGTGAGAAACTCTATATTTGTGCAGAGTGCGCATGTCAAAAAAAAAAAAAAATCAAATTCCAATTGAAGCTGTGCATAATACGAGCCATCAAACCAGTAACTCGTTTAGAGTGTCCGTGGAAACACTACATTCCGATCTATCAATCGTGAATGAATTCAGTACGATTGAACCAAAAATTGTGCATGTAAACGTAGCCATTGAGTGCAGTGCATGTTATTGATTCACTATAAAGAACCGGCTAATCAAAACAATTATGGATGTTAATTCTATAATCAATATCAAAAACAAAAGTAGCTGTAGACAAAACACAAGACATCTCAACACAACAAAAGCTATGCTTTGCTATATTTCAATGTGTACTTTTCTGTCTGAGAGGTCGATTTTTAATAAACCTATACCAGATGTGACTGTTTTTTTGCTACTTTTCAAAAACATATTGTATTAAATTCTTAATTTAATATATGAAACTATCATTCAACCCAACTTTTGGTCAAATATGGACTAACCCAACTGTTGGGTTAAATTTAATAAATTTTTTAACCCAAAAGTTGGTTTAGTCCATATTTGACCCAAAGTTGGGTTGAAACAACCCAGCATTTATTTACTCAACACAACAATAGTCTAAATGAACATAAACCATTTCAGTATTAAGTGTGAAGATGATTTCTATTCACACATCTTATTTTGTCTGACCTTCAACAGACAAATACATGCATGTGAATCAAAACAAGTCTTCCCATCAGCGGCCACTGTCTGCCAGCTTAGCCTTCAGATCCTGTGCCGATTCTGCTCAATTGCCAGAGAGAAGCGAGAGATGAAAGACTCAAACAAGGAGAGGCAGTCAAATATTTATGAAAGCCCACATCCCTCTCACAGACAAGAGAGGGAGTGTGAGGTGCCGTCAAGGTGTTTGATCGATGTAATGGAGTCCGTTTAAGAAGCAGTGGGTTCGTGGCTGATTCCCTGGAGCAGAGAGAGAGCGAGTTTGATATGATAATGCACCTCGTGCCAGTTCTGTGCACCATATGCCTATCCTTTCATTGGGGAGATCGGTGCAGATGGTCGGGCTCAGTGCTAATAAGGGGAATAGAGCAGGATGGGAAAAGGGGTGAAGGGATCCCTGGTGCAACACTAATGACAAACCCACTGACAACACCTTCAGTCTAGAACAGGAGGGTCAGCTTGTCCTGCCTTCTTCCAAAAATCACAGAAATCTGTCTTGTTGACTACAGGCTGGACTCCTCCTTGACTCTTGAATAATTGCAGTAGAGGTAAAGTGAGTAATTTCCGTGCCAATAGCGGCACCACATGATGTACTCACTAAAATAATGATTGTTTCCAAACGCGTCTCATAAGGGAAGAGTGCTTTTATCTTTATACCACCAACCAATCTGGTGCCGTATTCACCCATAGAAAACTGTGTATGTTACTAGGTGTTTAAATGATTGAAAATACATAAATATTGTTGCATGTTTTGGTTCACTAAAAATAATTGAGTCATAAGAGTCATTTGGTTGTGAATTGACATTGAGCATGCTGCATTTTAAATAGAACCTGCTCATATGCAATTATTTGTGAATTACCTGGTCATACTGCATTTTATTGATTTACTAAAAAATAACCAACTTATAGTCATTTGTTTCTGGATTGGCACAGGTCTCACTTAATTATTTTATTCACTAAAAAGAACTGACTCGTTAGTCATTTGTTTGTGAATCTGCATTGGTCGTACTGCATTTATTTATTTTTTTGATTCACTAAACAAGAACCTGCTCATAAGAATCATTTGTTGTGAACAGGCATTGGTCACACTGCATTTTACTGATTCACTAAAAAGTACTGACTCATTAGAGTCATTTGTTCATGAATGATACTATACTGGTCACACAGCATGTTATTGATTCACTAAAAAGAACTGGCTCATTGAGTCATTTGTTCGGGAACAGGGCCTATACGGGTTGTGGCTTTATGTGTCTAGATTTAAAAAAAGCAAATGTATAAGACGGCATTTGGGTGTAATGGACTATTCTGGTCCGCTCTCACGGCATTGTGTTCACATATAAATTGCACAAGAGGACATGAGGATATCGCTGAGGTTGGAGTGGTGTGCTGTACTGCATCTGTTGCATATGCAGGGAGATGCACACCGTGTCATGTACTCTTCAGTGAAAATCGGGATCACTGTGAAGAACGAATATGTTTGAATAAAGTCTGTATTTTGGTATTTCTTTGAGCACAAAAAGTCGTAGTTCCTTACTAATTTACGGGTTGAAACATGATGGTCATTATTGACAATGTTTTAACGGATTTTTTCCTTACTACGTTTCTGACCTTGAAAGTGGTAGGTGTGTTTCTGTGCTACACTCGTATAAAATAAATGGTGCTCAAAGGTCTTCATTAGCGATGCCATAGAATGATACCAGTTTGTGAGTCACAAAGAAACTTAGGCAAAGTGTTTTAAAGATACGACATCTACTTCGAAATCTTTTTACTGAATATGATAGAACCTTCTTTCGTCCAATAAGAAACCTGTGTTTAGTGAAACAGATATGGGTCTCCATGGATGTTAAAGGTTCTTTAGGGAACCATTTAGACAAAAGAGGTTCTTCTATGGCATCGTGAAGCACCGTTATTTTTAAGAGTGTATGCAGGGTCAGAAAGCTCTCATATTTCATCAATAATATCTTAATTTGTGTTCCGAAAATTAACAAAGGTCTTACGGGTTTGGAAAGACATGAGGGTGAGTAATTAATGACAGAATTTTCATTTTTGGATGAACTATTCCTTTAAACTAGTCCTGTGTGTACCTAGCTACTACCAGTGTTATTTTTAGTATCACTGAGAAGCTATTAGTTTTTATTCACATTTTGATTTATTCTATTTTCATTTAAAGTTTAGATGAGGTTTTAGGTTCATTTTGTTGTGTTTTTTGAATTTGTATTAGATCTTTTTTTAAATATGTAAAAATGTAGATTTGATCGATTTTCATTTTAGTTTTAGTTATTTTAGTACAACAAGTCAAACTAATTGAAAATGATAGATGACATTGCTTGCTGCACACTTTAGGTGTAAGTTAAATGTTTGACGGTTTTTTTTAAATAATTTTTTATTTCTCATGTTAATACTATAATTTATTTCATAGCAAACAAAACTGTTTTTACTTGTTTTAGGATTAATCTTACCCTGTCGCTTACAGCTACAAATAATTCAATTTTGCTGTATTTTGAGCAGGCTTGAATGGCTTGGATTCAAACCAAGGTTGAAAGGAAGGTACTCACATAGCTACTGGCACTGAAATCCAGATGATAATGACGGCTAAGCGTGCATTCATATATAAAACATGATTCCTTTCCATTTTTTATCACTCCACCTGATCATATATAAGTGATTCGTGGTGTCATTCCTGTTGATAAGCAATGAGTCAGAGGGACGGACATTAAGTATGGACAGTCTAAGGTCCTTTATGTGTGTTATTCTGTCCATTTCATCAATTGCGTTTTATCTGATATTTCACACGCTTGCTTCTCACTCGTCATTGCGGCATACTGCTGGTGCAACGTGTAAGCTAGTGTAGTGATTGGCAGTGTGGCGAGCTGTGGGTGAAAGTGGGGTCAGATGCATTGCTATGACTGGCTATACAGTCATTGACAACAAAACATCCGTGTTGCTGTTTAATCTGGATGAAAGATCCCAGGCATGAATCATTTGGGGTACATATCAAAAAAAAAAAATTTTTAATTAACTATTTAGAATAAAAAACATCTTATTTAGAACTGTGTGATAAAATAAAAATAGCTTGATAACGCAACTGCACTATCAGGACTATCAGAGTGGGACCACAATCATTTGCATCTTCACAAAGACATTTAATCTGATGCAATGGTAGTCTGTTGGATGATTTGGACTCTCAGTGCGACAGGCAGCCCATTCACTGCAGAGGATCCAAACTGTGGTGAGTGAGTGGATTGTAATGGTTGA